>CM057338.1:485464563-485974330 GCA_030015575.1 Agapanthus africanus
CTCTAATCTCGACAGGGAGTAGCAACAGCTCGTCAGCATCTCGCACGAACCTCTTGTTCCACTCGTCTTTATCATTGTCCACTTTGACGTCACGTCATACTATCTGCGCACTGCAATGGTCCTCGACTACAGTAAATCCAGAGTCTCTCACACAGACTCAAAATCACGAACTCGGTATCTTCATCACTCTGTAGAAGATCTCTAGCCGAACACGTCCTCGGGAACTCGTCCCAACCATCGGTGGAATACTCAATACTTGTCCGTTCTCGATCAACTCACGACGCATCTGAGTGAGGTCCTCTATCCGAAACTGGTCAGCTTGCTGATCTCTTATCACATGGTATTCGTACAACGTCAAACTTTTCGATCGAGTCATCGAGGTCCCAAAATTTCTCGAAGGGTCAACACCTGAGCGCAGTCTAAAAATATCTGATACATACCACAGTACCTCTGGACCAGCCGTAGAAGGGCAAAACCAAGTCTCACTGATGGCACCACTAAACTGCCGCAAATCCTAAGGTTCAAAAGCGGTTCCATGGTCATCATGTCGAGTTAGGGTTTCATTCTTTTAGAGGGTCTACAGAATCACTTGCATGTTCCTCCGAACACATTAAATTTGGAAAAATGGGTTTCTGACACTCGCTCGAACTCTTTAGCTTCGCCTAGCCGACATGTAAATACCCTTCGTCCGCATACTAAGCAATGCTTCAATCCTCCAGGAAGAACGATACGTCAACGGTCATCTCTAGATCGGTCTGCTCTAGATCTGAGTAAGACTCTCTACACTGAAAATCTTCAACTCAATTGGGCCTGCGTCGGCACATCAATATGACGAATCACCTTCGTCTCTCAAGTCGGGGTAGACTAGCTATCACCTGTCGCATTTCTGCCCGGAAGCTCCGGCGATCTCATCTCGTAAGCTCTGGAAGCGACATCCTATCAATCTCAGCAACAGCTGGGTCATCTGTCTGCACGGTAGGTGACATCATAATCTCTGAGGTATGCTGTACATCAACAGTACTCTCACAATTGGCAGCCTCTATCAATGGCCTCATCATCCGGTGCAACGCCAAAAACTCGCCTCAGGTAGGAGGTTACAACACAACCGCTAACTTGAGACGTTCCTGTTTCACCAGAAAACACAATGGTCAGCCCTCGTACCAGACGAGCTCGCCCTGACCGCATCACTAGCAGCAGCTCAATCTGTGCTCAAACCATGGTGACAGGAACCTCAATCGAGTATCGAAGAAAGCAGATCAACGGCATGAGAGGAAACGACAGATCCAGAATGGATACATGATCATAAGAAGGAACAACATCAATGAGAGTATGATCATGGCAACGAATAGAATCAAGGATCTCAAATGGATGTATAATCATGGATACGAAGAGAATCACTGGTCTCAAAATATGTACATCCAAAGGTTTCTTAAGTGGAGTATCGTATCGTAAATATGCCGTGAAACATACGTACAGTACGTCACTTTACTCAAGCTACCTACTCCATCAATCAGGGTCAGCCTATGAAACGAAAGTTCGGGTCTAATACCCCCCGTTCAAGTCTAAGTTCCGTAAGGTCAAGCCTAGGTTCCGAAATACATACCCGCCCTAGACTCCGCATAGTCAAACATAGACTCGAAACAAGGTTAAACCTAGCACTCTGATACCAACTTTGTCACGACCCGAAATATTAGCTCGTGACCAGCACTTAAATCACGCAACGTCTAAAGGCGTAACGTAATTCAAGTAAGCTGAAACCCATAAATCTAAACCTTTTTAAGAAAATAAAAGAGGTGAAGTTTTGAAATAAAGGTATAATGAAATCAAGTTTTCTTAAATGCATGGAAAAAGGGACGTAAATAATGCAAGTGAAATTTGCTAGTCTGAAAACATGTTTCGTATTTTAAAAATTTGGACAGCACCTCCCTTGTATTTTTTTGATCCAAAACCACAATACATGAAAATGTAAAGGCATCCCCAAGCCGGAGCTAGCTCTTCACCAACCGGTGAATCACAACCACGCAAGACAGTAAATAAGTAAATGACGCCCAACGGCGAAGATCACTACAAAAGATAAAGAACAAAGAAAGACATAAATCCCCAAAAAGCGAACATACAACCCATCGCTCAAATCTCGCTACTACAAGTCTTGCTAAGTCTCATTTCTTATACAAATACTAGTTTCGATTGATGGAGTTGACTAGATACAATATGAAATATAAATACAAGAGTGGGTACGATACAAATGTCCCACCTACCAATGCAAAACACCCGAATGCAACTGTGTGCCAGCGAAGCCGCTACTGAACCGTGCGGTCAACCTGCAAGAACTGTGGCACAACGGGGGTGAGTTGCCAACTCGTGAATAGAAAAACATCTACAAGTAGAAATCAAATAAGCAATGACTCCTAGGTCAACTATATCATAAAGGTAAAACTATGATATCTAGGGTGACCGGGTCATCAAATGTGCCAACAATATACTCGAAGTCTATAAGTATGCTGATATCATCCAATCATATAATCAATGTATGTATGCACGTGGATCTCGTCCAACCATATAATCAGTGTATGTATGCAAGTAAGTATGAGGATATAAATCAACAGTGTCCCTCGCGACACATCAAAATCATGGAACCTGGGTGCCAACATCGACACCCGAAAACATCATGAAACCCGTGTCCAGCATCGACACGTAAATCCTCATATCTCTCGGGCTCCGTCAGTCCGGATCGGCCCACGAGCTCCGTCAGTCCGAATCGGCCCATATCATCTCTCGACTCCGGTCGGTATCCTCCGGATATCCGCCAGGCCCAACCAATCACCGGTAGGTAGTAGTCCCCTGCCAGGCTCATTGTCTACTGCGCTGCATCCCTTTCTTGCCCCGGGGTACCATACCGGGTCCACCATGTACCCGCAATCGGCCTCATCTGTCTCCTCGAATCGGGTTTCACATGTCACACTCAGAACCGATAAAACACATGGTGGACGCACTGAAATATCATATCAAGAGAAACCGGGTTTTTAAAACAGTACATGCTTTCTTTTGAGATAGCCACGGTTCTCAAATCCAGAAATCTCATGAAAACAGCATATCTCAATGCGTAAAATCATAAAGCATGATATATGCGACCTATGATAGAAATGTAAGCATATCCGTATATCATGCAACATGGAACAGTAATATGACATATTAAGGAAAAACCGCTCTTTTAAAATGATTCCGGTTTTTAAATATATCCCGCGGTTCCCAATTTCTCCAAAGTCAAATGCAACACCGTCTGTGCAATAAGTATGTACATAGGCATGGATGCACAAAGATATATGTACGCAAGTATGAGTGTACAAGTGAATATATACGCAAGTATAATATGCAGGGAGTCATATCATGATGCAGCAATCCTACTATGTAGTGGCATGGCAATTATTGATGATGAGGTGTGTGAGCCGGCTAATATGTGTAAGTGTAACATACGCATCATCGATAATGGTGTAGGTGTACTAGCACAGATAAATATATATGATGCAAAGAGAATAGCATGAACTGCAGCATAAGGTAAATATCAGCTAAAAGCTACAAGGTATACATATCTAACATGACCAAGTCGGTGAATCTATCAATCGGCACCCAGCCTCACAACATCGGTCTTATTTTGAGTATGCGGACAAGCTCGAGGCACGCTCAGTACTGTGTAAGTTTGTGGGATACCCAAAGAACTCCAGGGGGTATCTTTTCTATTACGCAGAGGAACAAAAGGTTTTTGTTTCTCGTCATGCCCAATTTGTTTTAGAAAATTAATTTTTTGAAAAAGGAAATAGTGGGAGCGTAAGAGAACTGGAAGAAATTCCAGAACCACAAACTATTATTGAAAGTATGGTAGAACCATTGGTTTCAAAAAGAACAGGACATCCCTGCACCAATCCGCAGGACTAGTAGGCAGTCTCATCCGCCCGAGAGATACTACAGTTTTCTCATAGACGGGGATCGAGAGGATTGCATCATTGAAAATGATGAGCCAACTAGCTTCCAGTAAGCCATTCCGAGTGGCGACTCGGTAAAATGGCTGGATGCAATACGGACCGAAATGGAGTCCATGTACACTAACAAAGTATGCACTTTGAACATTGCTCCAGAAGGGGTAAAACTCGTAAGCTGCAAATGGATCTTCAGAAAGAAGATTGGTGCAGATGGATAGGTTGAAACCTATAATGCTAGACTTTTTGAAAAAGGTTTTTTGTCAAAGACCTGGTTTGGACTATGATGAAACCTTTTCTCCAGATACTATGCTCAAATCCATTCGGATCCATCTTGCCATTGCTGCCTTCCAAGATTGTGAGATCTGGAAGATGGACGTAAAGACGACTTTTCTAAATGGTTATTTGAAAGAGTGTGTCTATATGGATCAGCCAGAGGTTTCAATCAGAGTTGGAGCAGCGGGATAGTGTGCAAGTTGCTTAAGTCCATTTATGGACTAAAGCAGGCATCGCAGAGTTGGAACATATGTTTTAATGAGACGGTCAAATGAATTCGACTTTCTCATAAATCCAGATGAACCATGCATATATAGTAAGATTGTAGGGAGAACTGTGGGATTCCTCGTCTAGTACATAAATGTATTTCTCTTGATAGGAAATGACACTCTTATACTACAATCAGTTAAAGGATTCTTGTCACTAAGGTTCTCCATCAAAGACCTGGGTGATGCCAACTACATTCTGAGGATCCAGATCTATCGTAATAGATCAAAGAGGATAGTGGGACTTTCACAATCAAGGTACTTCAACACCATACTAAAAATATTTAGTAAATATTTAGTATGGAAGATTCAAAGTGCGGTAGTCTACCGACTTGTCACTGAATCACCCTCTCCAAAGAGATGTCTTCCAAGACTGATTTGGAAAGGGCTCGCATCACATCTATACCCTACGCTTCTGCGGTAGGCTCTATAATGTATGTGATGTTGTGTACCAAACCAGATGTTGCTTACGCACTTAACGTGGTAAGCCGGTATCAGTCAAACCCAGGGGAAAAGCACTGGATAGCAGTAAAGAACATTCTCAAGTACCTGAGATGGACTAAGGAGATGTTCTTGGTGTATGGCGGAAAAGACGTCCAGATCGAAGCCTTTTCTGACTCCAGCTTTCAGAGTGATGAGGATGACTCCAAGTCCATGTCAGGTTATGGTTTTACCCTCAATGGAGGGGCGGTCTGTTGGAAGAGCTCCAAGCAGGACACCGTTGCATACTCGACATTGGAAACGGAGTAGCTCGCTGCATGAGATGCCGTAAAAGAGGCAGTCTGGATTTGGAAGTTCTTAACTGAACTTCAGGTGGTTCCTTCCATTTTTGGTCCAATACTTTAGTATTGTGACAACAGCGGCGCTATAGCTTTAGGGAAGGAACCCAGGTCCCATCATAGATCCAGACATATCTTGAGGCGGCACCACCTGATCAGGGAGATCGTTGATCCCAGGAGATCGAGTTCAGGAGAGTAGATATGGAGAACAACACTACAGATCTACTCACAGAGGACATCCCTCAGGCAGTGTTCGAGAGGTTATTCGAGATCTTCGGCCTGCGACATGCCAGTATATGGCCTTAGTGCAAGTGGGAGATTATTAGTGATATATGCCCTAGAGGCCATTATTGTATCATACCGGATTGTATATTACTTAATGGGAGCTTGGGATATACATGGATATAGTAACAGTCTTGCTCGAAATGGTAGTATGCTACCTGGTTTGTTTCTACCTCAATATGTGCATGTGTTTTCTTAGCATATCGCTTGTACATATTGGTAGAGCCCTTAGGATCTTTGCTTAATTACCAGCGTTGTGATGGCAGTCACACTAGTGGGGACTGGGTGGTCTATAAGCACATCCTATACAGGTCCCTAGTCGTAGGATTATCGAGACGGGGCATCGATACTCCACAGTAGACTAGTGTATACGCTTCTCATCCCAGCATGGGAGATGGTCTGTCCCACAGCCATCAGTACATCGTACTGGAGATAGTATGCATGTGCTCATTAGGTTATGAGTACACTGGACAGGACTCGTCGGGAACTGTTGGTAAGTATTATACCTATTGTCGGGTAGCAGTTCCCAAGTGACATGAGTACAGCTTAGTCCGTCGACCTGACACTGCTACTTCGCCTCGAGTGTGTTCCCACTGTACTTTGATTACTACCTTACCATGGCTCAAAGGAGTCATGCAAACAGGTAGTAGTTGGGTGCAATCCCGAAGAACTTAGAGGCAGTGGTGGTTAAATAGAATTCGTCTCTCCCGGTATTGGGGGTTGATATCGCGCTATGTTCGGAAGGCCATTACACAAAGTCCTTGGCCAAGGCAAGCGAGATTTACTGGTAGGTACTCCAGTAGTTTCTCAGGGTGTTTTGGGCCATTCTCCGACACAACTTATTGTGCTATTAGGGGTCTAACAATTATCGCCCTCTTAGGCCTGATATGCGATACTCTTAGACGAACAGACCAGACTGTACGGAGATTGACACATTCAGACTCAGTAGGAGTTCGGATGAGTTAGCTCATCGGCCTTCCTATTGACATATACCTGGATAGTCGTTACGTGCAGCTAGTACCGCTTGCGGTTTGTGGTTAAACCCACTGCCAGCGTAGTGTCGAGTCTTTAGAGTCCTACATAGAGAGTTTCCCTGCACCGGGAAAAAGGTGTAGAGACCGTATGGTTTTACGGTAGGGCTTCGATCACTTACGTGCACTTGTGCACGTATGATGATCGGGCGGATAATACTAGTGGGCTTTGGTTTAAGCCGGATCCTAGTATTATATTGATGGATTATTTTCGTCTCTTTGTGTTCGTATTCTTCGGAATGCGGATGTAGGTATGTATATACGGATGAGGGGCATTCTCGTAATTTTGCGGGAAACCTTCTAGAAGGGACACCTCATTTGGGTTTCTTTTTTCTTTTATGAATTAAAGAATAATGAGGTGAAGAAATGATGTGGAGATATTTTCTTTGGATGGCTATGAGTCATCACTTGACAAAATAGATATTTTTGAACCATGGTTAATTGTTGTGAGATATTTATCTCAACAATAATTCATTTGGTTCAACTATTCATCACAAATGAAAACTCATTCCTCATCCAAGCTTTACTTCTCCTTTCTCATTTCCTCAAGCCTCTTCTCTTCATTACAAACTCTAGACCTCTCATGAGTTGAGAAACCTAGGGTTCCAAGAGACAACTCTCTCCATCTTCTCACTCTACACAACCTAGGACTTCTAGTTTAGCGAACTAGAAGCCATAGTTACCTCGGATTTGAGGTAGGAGCTTGGACTATAGACTCTCGGGTGGATCTTCTTTGACTCGAGGAGGCCGTCGAGGTTGCCCGATCCGTTCCGATCCTTGGAACCGATGACGAGGTAGAGGACAGCGATGAAGACCCGAAAGACTTAGTATCGTGAGGTATAACTTCTTTCCGAGTAGTAAAACCTCAATTAGTTTGCTATCTATGATTTATGTTCGATCCTTGGTCCTAGTCGGTGTTGCAAAGCCCGTAAAAATCATTTTTTGCAATTTCCACCTCCCCGCGAACACGTGGGGTGCGCGACATCGACTTACAAAATGAGGGTTTTCATTCTTTCATTCGATATAATTTGTAAAGTGATGTAATATTCTTTTGTGGGGCATATCTAGGTTGAGGTTGTAGCCATCGTTGTATTATTTCTTTTACTGTTTTCTACTCCTAGGATAGACCCAAGGTGGGGTGCATAAACTACCGGGTACTTTGAAGTGTTGAGTTGCCTACTCATGTTACCGAGGGGGTTGCTTTGCTTCGAATATTTGGCGGGTAGTTTGCCGCACCCGTAGGGGTATGGGGTGGGGTTTGGATATTCATCACGACCGTGGAATCTGTCTTTCGTTACAGGCTTAAACGAAACGCGGAATTCCTAGTATATCTAATATGTTTATCTGTAATCTGGAATGCCTATTATTTTGTCAGACGAATGTTTATTATATATATGCTATATAGTAGACGTTGCTTATGTTTTTCACCCGCGCTAGTCCAGCCCCCGCTCTGGCGTTAGTTAAGTAACCTAACGGTGTTAGACGGGGCCCAGTGACGAATGCGGATGGTATAAGTGGACGTGGTATTTTCGTCTTTTTCTATGATGATAGGTGTAAATGATGAGACTGTATTAAATTAGTGCAAAGCAAATAAATAAAGCTGAATCGTTAGAACAAATTTTAAAACCACTCGGTTTTTTCAAAACACGAGACTTTTAAATGCGGAGCTTAAACCTCTCCTTTTAAAAGCTATCAGGTTCTTTCGATTATATCAATTTCACTACGTTCACGGTTTCGCCAAAACCATTCGTAGCCCTCCGTCATTTCATATGAATGTTCAATAGTATTCAAGCTATGTTTGTTGACCTTCGCCAAGGCATAGTGTTTGGTAGCTTCTGGATATTCATATGTAGCATAAATAGATGCGTTGGTTTGGGACAGTCTTATTACTTTATTGGCCTTCGTCAAGGGTATATACGGGTGGGTTCAAATTAACCTGGAAAATGATGGGTAGAACTTGACATGTGACTTATGATTTGTTGGCCTTCGTCAAGATCATAAGAGCATGGGGCAAAAATCCACATCGGGAGTTTCTAAAGAAACTGAAACTTTCTAGTGCTGCATACCATTTAGAGTGTGATAATGTTGGTAGGATTCCTTCAAGATTATCACACGATGATATTTGGATCCCGATCCTACTGTGAGTATCCGCTACTCCTCGGGAGATTTTTCACTTAACGGTCAATACTATAAACCAAGTAGGTGTCTAGAACAGTTTTAGCAGGGCTACGCCTCCAGGGAAAAGATGTTATTTAATTAAGGAACTTCGCGAAAGCGTCGTAAAACCTCCCTCGAAGTACCGACATTAGCCTGGCTGAAAAGTTAAGCAAGTATTGTACGGTGAGATTAATCCTGACTAATTCTTCTTTTATGGTTTGAGGAAGGATTCGAGAAATAGTGGGAGCCATCCTGTTTAGATAAATTAAAAACCAATCTAAATTTGCAAGAGCATTATGCTAAGTTTTTTCTTCTCTCTTCTAATTGCAGTGACCAGGTGACCAGATTTAGGTTACAGTTAGATAATAAAATGACTGAGTTATACTATATTGACTGGTATAGGTTATTCCAGATGCCCATTACCTATGACAAGCTGGACCACCTCATTACTACTCAAGCCCCCTCCGTCCCAGGTCCAGTTTCCACCGTCGCGGATGTTGATATCCGTAAGACAAGGGAAAAGGACAGTGCGAATGCCAAGTGCCTTGTGTTGGCCTCAGTTAATGGTGTATACCAGAGGCAGCACGAGAAGATGGACTTAGTTTCCATCTTCCTCCATAACAAAGATTTATATGCAGAGCAATCTCGTTTCACAAGATATGAGACCTCGAAAGAATTGCTTCAAGCGAGGTTGGCTGTCGGGTCATCTGTAGGGGACCATGTCTCTATGATGATCAGCTGTATTAAACAGCTCACGGACCTGGAGACCACGTTGTAGAACGAGTCATGAACTGACTTGATTCTACAGTCTAAACCTCCTACTTATGCCCAGGGGAGGAAAATTATACTTCCAGTTGAGGGCACCCTGAAGGAAACCAGGGAGACACCCGCTCTGCTTATTGGGGAATCTTTTTCTTTTGGATCCAAGGCGAAAGCCAAGGGCGAGAAGAAGAAGACCTCCACAAAGCCGATAGGCGGTGTTAGTAAGGTAGAAGGAAAGGGCAGGGCAAAAGATTCGGGGTTAACTGTAGGGAAGGAGGGATGTTCCTATAGTCATGGGAAAGAGCATTGGCAGAAGGGATGCAGGGCTTGGAAAGCCAGAATCCAGGATCCGAAGTATGTTGTGGCTTCGACTTCGGGTGTGTTTGTGATTGAAAACAGTCTTTCAATTAACTCTACTTCCTGGGTACAATATACCAGATCAGGATCTCATATCTATAATTCATTACAGGCTTTGAGAAACCGTAGATTTATCAGGGTAGGTGATATGACTTTCAGGGTTACTAACGGAATAAGCGTGGATGCTGTATCTGTAAGGTATATCACCTAGAATTGACAAGTGGGCAGATATTGATTCTACGTAACTGTTTATGTTTACCTAGTCTAGTTTGTAAGAGATGTGGTCCACATCCACCTAAATCAAAGTTTGATTGGGTCAGGTATGCTAGAGGAAAGTATATACGTATTAAATCAAGCTCAGGTTTTCAACGTCTAGGACACACTTAAAAGAAAGTCTCCAGAATTAAATAAGGCATTCTTATGGCATTGTAGACTGGGTCACATCAATGAAACACGGTTGTCGAAGTTACATATAGAGGGATATTTGGATCCGTTCGAATATCAGTCTTATGCAACTTGTCAATCTTATCTCATAGGAAAGATGACAAAGACTCCGTTCACTGGACACGAAGCAAAAGCTAGGACTCATACAAAGCGATGTATGCGGTCCAATATCTACAGATGCACGAAGTGGTTATTCCTATTTCATTACTTTTACAGATGATTTCTCTAGGTAAGGACATGTCTTCTTGAAGAAGCATAAATCTGAGACCCTTTGAAAATTCCGAGAATATAATAATGAAGTGGAAAAACAAAAAGGAAAAAGTATCAAGACACTGAGATCTGATCGATATGGTGAATACTTAATTGCCAAGTTCCTAGATTACTTAAAAAGAGAATGGAATTCTCTCTTAGCTTAATACTCCATACACACCATACCACAACGGTGTATTGGAAAGACGGACCAGAACCCTATTGGATATAGTTCGTTCCATAATGAGTAATACTGAGTTACCGCAATCCTTCTGAGGTTATGCACTAGAATCAGCTGCATATCTTTTGAATAAGGTTCCTACCAATTCTGTGCTTACCACACCATATCAGATGTAGATTGGGAAGAAACCCTATCTTCAGTATCTAAAGATATACGGAGGTCCAGCTTTTGTCAAAAAGAAGTATGCGGACAAGTTCGAGGCACGCTCAGTACTGTGTAGGTTTGTAGGATACCCAAAGAGGTCTAGGAGGTATCTTTTCTATTACGAAGAGGAACAAATGGTTTTTTATTCCTCGTCATGCCAATTTTTTAGAAAATCAATTTTTTGAAAAAGGACTAATGGGAGCGCAATAGAACTGGAAGAAATTCCAGAACCATAAACTATTACAGTATTGTAGAACCAGAGATTTCAAAAGAACAGGGCATCCCTGTGCCAATCCGTCGGACTAGTAGGCAGTCTCATCCGCCCAAGAGATACTACGGTTTTCTCATAGACGGGGATAGAGAGAATTGCATCATTTACAATGATGAGCCAACTGGCTTCCAGCAAGCCATTAAGAGCGGTGACTCGGTAAAATGGCTGGATGCAATGCGGACCGAAATGGAGTCCATGTACACCAACAAAGTATGCACTTTGAACATTGCTCCAGAAGGGGTAAAACCCGTAGGCTGCAAATGGATCTTCAGAAAGAAGATTGGTGTAGATAGACAGGTTGAAACCTATAAGGCTAGACTTGTTGCAAAAAAAATTCGTCAAAGACCTGGTTTGTGTAAGTCCACATTGCCCACCCCGGTGCTTACGGGGAGGCGGAATAGGTAAAAAATGATTTTTTTTCTCAAGGCAACATAGACTAGAAACTAGAGGATCTTTGCTAAACAAAAACCTAGCAAACTAACTACAAGTTTAGCTACTCGGTTAGAAGGTTATACCTTTGTCTTGAACTCCTTCTCTTCTAGATCCTTGGAGTGGTTTGAACGGCTCCTCCTCGTAGTCTTCTCTTTGTCGAAGAAGGATCCACCCGAAGGCCTCTACCTTGAGCTCCTACCTCAACCTAGAGGTAACTAAAGTGCTTGGTTTGCTAAACCTAGAACCCTAGAAAGAGTAGTGAGGAGTTTTGGTGGTTTTATCTCAAGAGCTCATGGTTCTCAACACATGAGAGATGGGAGCTTTGAGAGAGAGGAAGAGGATGAGCTAAAACTATGAGAGAGAAAGAGCAAGAAAGAATGAGGATATTTTAGCAACCATTCTCTCATATAAGTGAATTATGAAAAATAATAATAATCAAAGAAATTGTGATGGTTCATTGAAATGACCATTATCATTTCACATTAAATGAATTTTGCAAGAATCAAAGAGCATCTTTTATGTGAAATGATGATGGTCAATATGTCAACATAGGTCAACAAGTCAACCAAAGTCAAATGGTCAACAACCCTAACCATGGCACAATTATCTTTAATTAATATCATTAATCATATTTCACATTTTCATTAGGGTTTGGAAAAAGTCAACGGTCAACAACCCTAATGAGAATCCTCTGCCTCTGTCAACTGTGCATACACACCCGCATCCGCGTTCCGAGGAACACGAATACAATGAAACAAAACCAATCCCAAAACAAATATTAGGATCTGGTTTAAACCAAAGCCCGCTAGTAATAACTGCCCGGACACCAAACGTGCACAAGTGCACGGATGTGAACGAACCCCGTCGCAAAACCATGTGACCTCTACTCTGTTTTGCCTAAAGGTGAACGGCTCTCTGTGTGGGACTCTAAAGACTCGACACTACGCTGGCAGTGGGTTTAACCATAGGCCGCAAGCGGTACTAGCTATACGTAACGGTCCCCGGGTAGATGCCGATAAAAAGACTGATGAGGTGAACCCATCTGAACTCCTACTGAGCCTGAATGTGACAATCTCCGTACAGTCCGGTCTGTTCGTCTGAGAATATCGCATGGCGGGCCTAGGGGGCGGTAAACGTCAGTCCCCTAATAGCGGTACAAGTCGTGTCGGAGTGTAGCCTAGAACACCCTGAGATAACACTGGAAAACCTACCAGTATATCTCGCTTTCCCTGGCCAGGGACTTTGTGTAATGGCTCTCTAGACACAGCGCGATATCAACCCCCAATACCGGGAGAGACGAATCCTGTCTAACCGTCACTGCCTCCAAGTGCTTCGGGAGTGCACCCAACTGCTACCTGTTTGCACGACTCATTTGAGCCGTGGTAGGGTAGCAATCTAAGAACAGTGGAAACACACTCGAGGCGAAGTGACAGTGTCAAGTCAGCGGACTAAGCTGTACTCATGTCACCTGGGAACTGATAACTGACGATCGGTATAGTACCAACCAACAGTTCCCGATGAGTCCTGTCCAGTGTACTCGTAACCTAACGAGCACCCGCATACTATCTCAAGTACGACGTACTAATAGCTGTGGGACAGACCATCTCCCCTGCTGGGATGAGAAGCGCATACGCTAGTCTACTCCGGAGTATCGATGCCCCATCTCAATAATCCAACGACTAGGGACCTGTATAAGGCTGTGCTTGTAGATTACCCAGCCCCCACTAGTGTGACTGCCATCACAACGCTGGTAATCAAGCAAAGATCCGAAGGGCTCCACTAATGTGTATAGGCGATATGCTAAAAGAAACACATGCACACATTAAAGTAGAAACAAACCAAGTAGCATACTACCATTTCGAGCAAGATTTTCTATACAACTGTGAATATCCCAAGCTTCCATTAAGTAATATACAAACTAGTATGATACAGTAATGGCCTCTAGGGCATATACACTAACAGTTTGGACAATGATGGAACCTTTTCTCCAGTGTCTATACTCAAATCCATTCGGATCCTTCTTACCATTGCTGCCTTCCAAGATTTTGAGATCCGGCGGATGGACGTAGAGACGGCTTTTCTAAATGGTTATTTAGAAGAGTGCGTCTATATGAATCAGCCAGAGGGTTTCAATCAGAGTGGGAGCAGCGGGAGAGTATGCAAGTTGCTTAAGTCCATTTATGGTATAAAGCAGGCATCGTGGAGTTGGAACATCTATTTTGATAAGACGGTCAAAGAATTCGACTTTATCAAAAATCTAGATGAACCATGCATTTATAGTAAGATTGTAGTGAGAATTGTGGTATTCCTCGTCTGGTACGTGGATGACATTCTCTTGTTAGGAAATGACATTCCTATACAACAATCAGTCATAGGATTCTTGTAACTAAGGTTCTCCATGAAAGACCTGGGTGATACCAACTACATTCTAGGGATCCAGATCTATCGTGATAGATCAAAGAGGATGGTGGGACTTTCACAGTCAATGTACATCAACACCATACTAAGAATATTTAGTATGGAAGATTCAAAGCGCGGTAGTCTGCTGGCTTGTCACGGAATCGCCCTCTCCAAAGAGATGTCTCCAAAGACTGATTTGGAAAGGGCTCGTATCACATCTATACCCTACGCTTCTGCGGTAGGCTCAATAATGTATGCGATATTGTGTACCAGACTAGATGTTGCTTACGCACTTAGCGTGGTAAGCCGGTATCAGTCAAACCCAAGGGAGAAGCACTGGATAGCAGTAAAGAACATTCTCAAGTACCTGAGAAGAACTAATGAGATATTCTTGGTATATGGTAGAAAGGACCTCCAGATCGAGGCCTTTGCTGACTCTAGCTTCCAGAGTGACAAGAATTACTCCGAGTCCATATCGGGTTATGTCTTTACCCTCAATGGAGGGGCGGTCTGTTGGAAGAGCTCCAAGCAGGACACCGTTGCAAACTCGACGATGGAAACGGAGTAGTTCGCTGCATGAGACATCGCAAAAGAGGCAATCTGGATGAGGATGTTCTTAACTGAACTTCAGGTGGTTCCTTCCATTGTTGGTCCAAAACTTTAGTATTGTGACAACAACGGCGCTATAACTTTAGGAAAGGAACCCAAGTCCCATCAGAGATCCATACATATCTTGAGGTGGTACCACCTGATTAGGGAGATCGTTGATCTCTGGGAGATCGAGGTGAGGAGAGTAGATACGGAGAACGACCCTGCAGATCCACTCACAGAGACCATCCCTCAGACAGAGTTTGAGAGGCTATTCAAGATCTTCGGTCTGCGATATGCCAGTATATGGCCTTAGTGCAAGTGGGAGATTGTTAATGATATATGCCCTAGAGGCCATTATTGTATCATACTGGATTGTATATTACTTAATAAAAGCTTGGGATATACACGGTTAAAGTAACAGTCTTGCTCAAAATGGTAGTGTGCTACCTAGTTTGTGTCTACCTCAATATGTGCATGTGTTTTCTTAGCATATCGCTTATACATATTGGTAGAGCCCTTAGAATCTTTTTCTTGATTACCAGCGTTGTGATGGCATTCACACTAGTGTGGGCTGGGTAGTCTATAAGCACATCCTATACAGGTCCCTAGTCATAGGATTATCGAGATGGGGCATCGATACTCCAGAGTAGAAAATGTATACGCTTCTCATCCCAGCAGGAGAGATGGTCTGTCCCATAGCCATCAATACGTTGTACTGGAGATAGTATACAGGTGCTCATTAGGTTATGAGTACACTGGACAGGACTTGTCGTGAACTGTTGGTGGGTATTATACCTATCGTCGGGTAGCAGTTCCCAGATGACATGAGTATAGCTTAGTCCGTCGACTTGACACTGCTATTTCGCCTCGAGTGTGTTCCCACTGTACTTTGATTACTGCCCTACCACAGCTCAAAGGAGTTGTGCAAACAGGTAATAGTTGGGTGCAGTCCCGAAGCACTTGGAGGCAGTGGCGGTTAGATAGGATTCGTCTCTCTCGGTGTTGGGGGTTGATATCGCGCTGTGTTCGGAAGGCCATTACACAAAGTCCTTGGCCAAGGCAAGCGAGATTTACTAGTACATATTCCAGTAGTTTCTCAGGGTGTTTTGGGCTACATTCCGACATGACTTATTGTGCTATTAGGGGTCTGACGATTACCGCCCCCTAGGCCCGATATACGATACTCTTAAAAGAACAGACCGGACTGTACGGAGATTGTCACAGATAGTTTCAGTAGGAGTTCGGATGAGTTAGCTCATCGGCCTTTTTATCGACACATACCTGGGTAGCCGTTACGTGCAGCTAGTACCACTTGCGGCTTGTGGTTAAACCCACTGCCAACGTAGTGTCAAGTCTTTAGAGTCCCATACAGAGGGTTTCCCTGCACCGGGCAAAAGGTGTAGAGGTCGTATGGTTTTATGACAGGGCTTCGATCACTTGCGTTTACTTGTGCACGTATGATGATAGGGCGGATAATACTAGTGGGCTTTGGTTTAAACCGGATCCTAGTATTATATTGATGAATTATTTACGTCTCTTTGCATTCGTGTTCTTCGGAATGCGGATGCGGGTATGTATATACGGTTGAGGAGCGTTCTTGTAATTTCTCGGGAAAACTTCTAGAAGGAAATGCCAAATTAGGGTTTTGTTTTTCTTTTTGAAATAAAACCTAATTTGGGTAGAGAAATGAGGTGGAGATATTTCTTGGATGAGCTATCACTCATCACTTGACAAAATAGATATTTTGTGAGCTATGGCTGATATTTGTGAGATATTTATTTATCTCATCAATTATCACATGGTTCATTATTCATCACAAATGAGAAGTCATTCTTCATCCAAGTTCTTCTTCTCCTCTCTCATTTTCTTCAAGTGACCTTCTTCTTCCTCATAACCCTAAACCTCTCATGTGTTGAGAATCCTAGGGTTCCAAGAGACAAATCACTCCATCTTCTCAGTCTACACCACCTAGGACTTCTAGTTTAGCAAACTAGAAGCCGTAGTTACCTCAGATTTGAGGTAGGAACTCGGACTACAGACTCTCGGGTGGATCATCTTTAACTCGAGGAGGCCGTCGAGCTTGCCTAATCCGTTTCGATCCTTGGAACTGACGACGAGGTGGAGGACAGCGAAGAAGACCCGAAGGACTTGGTATCATGAGGTATAACTTTCATCCGTATAGTTAAATCTCATTGCAAGTCAGCTAGTTAGGGTTTAGTATTGATCCTGGAGTTCAAGTCGGTGTTGTGAGCTTTGAAAATTGTTTTTTTAAATATTCCGCCTCTCCATGAACTCGCGGGGTGCACGACATCGACTTACAGTATACCTTCATGTGATGATATTTATCGCTTAGCTATAATGATAATTATCTGTCTGCGATATTTTATATGATGATATATTGATATATGTGATATATTGGATATATAAATAAATGATATATACATTTTGCATCTGCGCTAGCCCTATCCCCGCCATGTCGTAAGTTAAGTAACCTTACGGTGAAGACCCGAGGCCCCGTGGTGAATACAGATGGCGTATATGTGCATTCTATTTTCTTTTTATACTTTTCTGTGATTGGATGAGAAGATGCTACGTAATGTGATTATCTAAATGATGGGATTATATTGATTCGGATTAATGCAAAGATAATAAACCTAAAACACGTTGTAAAAACCAAATATCAGATATTGTGGTGTTATAGTCGAATCTTTTGCTTTGCATAAAGGTATTTGTTGGCTATAGAGCCCTCAAGTCAATTATTGAATGGTAGGCATGCGATTGTGATGATTGAGAGAGGACCTATACGGGGAGAACAATCTTACTCGAGATAATGGTATACTATCTGGTTTGTCTTTATCAACATATACAGCATTAGGTGGCATTACAGATCACTATTACATGTTGATAGAGCCCATAGGATTCTTGCTTGACTACCAGCATTATGATGGCGATCATATACATGGGAGCTGGGTGGTCTATAAGCACATCCTTAAATATCCCCAGTCGTGGGAGTATCAAGACTGGGCATCGATACTCCGGAGTAGACTAGTGTATACTTATCGAGACCCCGATAAGGGGCGGTGGCCGGTCTCACAAGCCATTGGTGTCAGTTAGTCACCTAAGATAGTATACAGGTGCTCATTGGGTTATGAGTACACTGGACGGACTCGCCGGAAACATGCTAGTTCGTATTATACCTATTGTCAGATAGCAGTTCTGTCACGTCCCGAAAGTACGGAATATGACCGGCACTTAAACTACGAACGTCTCGAGGCGTACGTAATCTAAGTAAGCCGAAAAACCCAGAAACCCAAACCAAGAAAAGTAGTAGAGTGAAGGAAAACCAATTTAAAACAAGTAGTTTTAATAGCATAAGCCGAATTATGCGGGTTTTTTTTTAAAAAAAAAACATCGAATATTTCCCGAAAATTTCGGCAGAGTCTCCTTTGTAAATACTGGCCCCCAAACGGGATACAACATGAATAGTATACGAAATCAATAAAAAGGCATCCCCAAGCGGGAGCTAGCTCTTCGTCAATCGACGGTCACAACCACACAAGCAATATAATATACAATGCCAACGGCGATGATCAAAATTCAAAAGAAAACTCAAAACCATAAGAAAACCACAGAGATATAACGCGCGACTCTAAGGTCGAAGGAATAACATCACTGGTCTCTATCTCAAATAAATACATGTTTGGTTGATGGAACTTCTAGATACAACAGAATAATGATATACAAGATATAATGATGGGTGCGATACAAATAAACCCACCTACGAGCAAGTCACCCGGAAATGGAAAGAGTGCCAGCAAGCCGTAATGAAACCTGTACGGCGAAACCTGCAAGAACTGTGGCACAACGGGGGTGAGTTGCCAACTCGTGAGTAGAAAAACATCTACGCACAGAAATCGCATAAATAACGCAATCCTAGGTCAATGATCATAATATATCCTCAAATATGTATATAACATGCAGCCTATAACAATGGCTAGGGTAAATATCTAACCTGAGTGTAATCTCATGTGCCTGTGTCAGTGCCTCAGGTAGCAATATATTATATGAATGAGGTATGAATGCATGAAAACAGAATACATGTAAATGAAGAAACTGTTTTCATAATTTAGTAAGATTTCCTTGTATTTTTAAAACGAGGTATCATAATGAAATCAGCATAAAACAGTGCCTAGCATCGGCATAAAACGTAATCCCAAAATCTCGATATCTCTGTATCACAGTCTCTGTACCTCAATATCTCGAAATCTCAATGTCTCAATCACAATATCTAGGGCGCCATCAGTCCAGACCGGCCCCTACCATCAATCTCAAGACCACGACGGTATCCTCCGGATATCCGACGCGTCGGGTAAAATCACCGGTAGGTAGTGCTCCCCTGCCAGGCTCACATCGCCATCATCACGCGCTTCTTGCCTCGGGGTACCTTACCGGGTCCACCATGTACCCGAAACGGTTCATCCGCCTCCTCGAATCGGGTCTCGAAATCCATCAGCAAACTCATGGTGGACGACTCATACACCATGGGAAAAACCGCACTTTTTATTTGAAAAGAGCGAAATCAGTTTATATAAGTTTTGCGGTTTTCCCCCCAAATCCAGAAAATTTCATGGAAATCCGAATCCAAATCATCAATAGCATGTAAACCATGAATATAGGAATAACAATGAATAACAGTATGCATGAAGTGACAAGTAATAACTACAATGTTAAGCTGGCATATAAGGCAGGTACACTAATATCATGTCAAATTACTAACTAACAAGCTAAGTCAAGCAATAATATTTTCTAAGGTGTACGTGACATGGCAATTACCGATGAAGATGTGTGTGAGCCGGCAAGTAAGTGTACGTGGTACATACGCATCATCGGTAATGGTGCTGGTGTCCTAACAATATGATATCAACATTGCAATAAGAAATTATAACATAAGTATGCGATGCGAAGCGAACCACAATAATAAGCGGGAGCTGAACACTAGACGCAACTGTAACTAACCTGCATTAATCTAATATAAGTCCTATAAATGGTGCCTTTTGAAATAACACGAATCATGGGGTTTTGAAAATAGGGGCTATGGTGTTTTTATGAAACGATACGTCTTTTGAAATATCCGTAGGATCCCTTGGGCTGTCTTTTAAAATACCTACGATTCGTTAGTTTTTGAAATAGATAAGAAGTCTAATCTAATCTAACAACTACACTAACTATACGGCTGAACTAACAAGCTAAACTACAGGTAAGGAAACCGCCTATCATCTGAGTCGATACATATACATACCTGTATATGTATAGTCGGTGATCCCGCCTCAATAATATCATATCGATAACCAGACATCCCAAGTCAAGAGTGCGGATCAATCATCAATATATAGTTCGTACGTAAAACCGTCGTACGGCATCCCAAATCTGGGTACGGGTCAAATCATATTCATCGCACTATTCATCCAGTATCTATCAAAGATCATAGTCTAAGGTACTGACCTATGTCTAATACAATACTAATATCATCAATATAGTCATGATCTGACTACAGATCGACAATCTCGTACAACCCGATACCATCAGCACATAGCATCATCAAGGGGTATACATCGCCCAATACAGCCTAGGATCAATATCCTATCATATCATGCCTCATATCACGATCACATGTCGACCATTTTATTTATAACACTATTCACCCGTATCGCCGCCCCAAGATCAGCTATAACACCAGGACGTACCTCAAGTACGAATCCTGCCATATCACCGATATCACAACCACAAAACAAATCTCATCGACTCAGCTCAATCCTAAGTATCATCTGCAAATCCAGTATGTGAACACCTAGTCCCATACCACATAAACACATCTCCCCATATACGCACAGGTAATAACATAGATGTATGCATGTGTGTGTGTGCGTGTGTGGGTGTAAAGACTACTCTAGGGTTTCGCAACTAACACTAAACTAATCCATGAACACCTAGAATCTAGCTTTATCATCAAGTCTCATATCAACATAAAATATATGTGTGTATACGTATTCATATACATCACCACGAACTGCGGGGGTGCTATACGCCATCTACCCGACTTCTCCCCGTAGATATAAATCTACTCACCTGGTCCTCGCTCGCCGGTGCCGACGTCGCCACGCGCTTGCTTGTCGTCTCGAAGTCCACATAGGATACCTACATATCATAACAGACCATATCGCATTAAAATCCGACTTATGACCAAAACGACATATGAATCCCACATAGGTCAAAACCTATGGTTTGTTTTCACAAATCAACCCAAAACCCTCGACATCGGCGTACAAACGCCGAGTGATCGCAAAAAAACTCAAACGCACCAATCGTGGTTTCAAAACTCACTAATCATATAAGAAATAGGTTTTAATTCATCAAAATCATAAAAGTAAACAAATCGTTTTATTTCCCAAAAAGCTAGTTTGCGGTCGTTAACCGTATTAATAAAAATCTTGATGTTTAAACAAAACTAATGACCATAATATTTACTAAATAACTTAAATAAGCCATACAAACCATTTCCACAATTTAATTTCACCAAACTATATACGTTCAAAAAAACTAGTTTGCAATCTTACCCAAATTTCGACCATTTTAGCAAAAATGCAAATACAACAATCTAGCTTGGATTTGCATGATCTAAAACATTAAACTACATCTTAAAATGCTAACAATGTCATGAATACCCTAATAAGATTTTTATCCCAATTGATTAATTAAATTCCCAAAACCTAGTTAACAAAATTAACACAATTAGCAAAATTTAAACTAAAAATTAGCAACTAGTAATTAGCTTTTCCTTGCATGACTTAAGATCTCAAATTACAACACACAAATCATGATCCAAATACCCCAAACTCTAGTTTGATCACAACCCCTTCTTTTGAATTTTTCAATCATGCAATTTGAACCCATATAAAACCTAATTAACACTTAATTAAGCTAACATAAGCATTAACCAACAATTTTAACTACATGGTTAAAATTATACCTCCACAAATTTGTAGATCTCACTAGAAATCTAGCCATCCAAAAAGCTCTCTTTTCACCACAATCCATGCTTGATAGCCTAAACTAAAATGGGTAGGAGTTGGATTTGGATGTTGGGATTTTTTTTGATGGGTTTTGAGGCAATTTTGATGAAATTTTTTCAAGAGAAATGAGGGGAGGAAAGGGAGGAGCTGCTGTTGAGAGGGGGAAGGGGTTTCGACTGGAATGGGGAGTGATTGGAGAGAGAATGAGGTGTGGAAAGTGTTTCCAAGTCAAAGAAGTCAAAGGTCAACACAACCATATCTCTTTTCTTATACATTTCTTTTTGTTTTCTTTTCTTTTCTTTAGCAAAACAAGTGGGGAAAATGAGGGGGCACTAGGGCTGCTGATTTGGAGAGGGGAGAGAGGGTGTGGTTGAGTGTGGGTGAGGAAAAAAGATAAATGTATTACCCCAATTCCTATTAACACTAATTTCACCGAAAAAAAAGCCTTTTTCTTCGATATTTTCTAAACCGTTTTGGCAAACGATTTCATTTCAAAAACCACATGATAAAATTTTATTTAATATTTTATGATGCACAAAATTTGTTTCAACTCATTCCAATTTGTAATTTTCCCTAATTAAATGTATTAGTGACGGCTTAAAATAATATTAAAATAATATTTTTTTCAAAAAATTTGAAATTTCACCAGTGGCTCAATAAACACCAAATACTAGCAATTACATAGCTAGAATATGTATATTTAATTTTATAATAAAGATATTTGCATTTTGACTTTTTACAGAAAACCCCCTTATTTTACCGTTTTTTTCGAAATTTCACCGAAACGATTTTCAAAACGTTACAATCTTCCCCCCTTAAAGAAATTCGTTCCCCGAATTTAAATTAAAACTCCCCCCCAAATACTAAAATATTTCAGCCAAAACCATCAAATCGCCGGGGCTCCGAAATCATAAATACATAAACACATCATAGCGCAATGCATGCGTATGAGTAATGAGTAGATAACTCGAAATCAAAACTCCGTCAAGCATCTTGCATTCATCGGAGTCAAGGTGAAGACACGAATGCCAAATCTCAAGCAAGACCGATATGCTATAAATCGGGACTATACATGCAAATATCAGGAGGAAATGCATGCCAAATCCTTTAAGTTGCTGTGCAATGCACATAACACTGCACAGTGGCGGACGTCTATCATAAGAAAATAACTATATACATATATACCTTTGTTTAAAATGTACGTTCCGCCGTTTTGGTAAACAATTTAGAAGGGTTTTCCTTGTTTTAAACGTTTCGCGTCATATCAGACACGTAGGTAAATACTGAGACTATAGCTCGCTTTTTGGAATTCCCTTCAATAGCTATCAATGCATGCAAAATACATTCAGGTACTGTCCTCTGACTAGTCCTGCTTAATACGAAAACACATCGCAATTATCATAAAAAAAACGTACTGCTCTATAAGAAATCAATCCCAAAATACGCGTATGAATACTACGTGCGTCTGGTGCGCACGACAATCAAAATCCATATACGTGCCATATAAGTGCACAGAAACAAGATCTAAGTGCATCGGGTGTGTACAAAGTATCCGTCGTAGGCAACGTGTGTGCCTGACAGCAAAATCAGGTGCATCTGACATGCACGAAAAAAATCTCGATTTAGTGCATCTGGTGTGCACCAAAATCGCATCTCAAGACATGCGCTCAACATGCGTGAAAACCCAAAACCAGGGGCATCCATCATGCACGAAATCATGAAATCCAATATCAAGTGCCGAACATGCGCAAAATCAAATCAGGTGCACAAGGTGCACAAAACAAATATCGAATATCACAATCGAAATCGAAGTCCAGTGCATCTAAGTGCACAAAAGGCGTATCACTGCACTGCAAGCATATATAAACTAAACAGAGTGCAGAAACCAAATCGTGTGCGTGCATACGCACAAAATCAACTCAAATGTCTAAAACCGTAAAATCACAAACATGTGAAACCAAAGCACGAAAACGATATCAAGTGCAACACTGTGCAAAGATCGTAAATCCTCAATCATCAAAATCAAATCATGCGAATAAATCACCCAAAACATCGAAATCAATAATGGCGGAATGGTACCGCTCAAGTGCATCCTCTAAGAATCTCGGGCCAACTGTCCGGAAGTCATCGTCCTTTCCAATATCTACATCTTGCTCTGGAACGACTGCATACTCATCGCGACTCCTTTTGGAAGGTAAATCCAAGTACCATGCCTCGGCATGCGCATCGCATCTCTGATGTCGGAGGAGTGGAACGTCATCTCATCTAGATCTGGTACGAACGTCTTACTTCACTTTTCTCTAATGTCGTCTGCTTTGGACTCGTCTCGTCGCGGCTGCATGGACTGAGCTCCAACGGCTATCCTCGTATCGGGAGTCTCCCAAGAAATGCATCTCACCACCTAGCATCCGAATTAAGTCGAGCCATCCGATCGAGTCGTCAAAACCTCATAATCCCCCAAGACCTCAACATCTTGGGCACAGTTTAATAGTATCGAGTACATACCACAGCATCGGTGGTCCAGCCGTAGAGGGCAAACCCAAGCCTCACTAATGGCGCCGTAGAACTGCCGCAAACCCGAAGGTTCAAAAGCTTTCACACGGTCATTAAGTCGAGTTAGGGTTTCATTCTTCTAGAGGGACCATAGAATTGCCTGCATGTCTTTCCGACTACTTTAAACTTGGAATAATAGGTTTCTGACATTCGATCGTCTCTATCGACTCTCAATGTCTCCGCGTGAAGTCGTCTCTAACTGGAATCAATCTATCTGATGACCTCGCATCGGGGTAGGCGAACGATCCACATGTCCTAGTCATTCATCCTCGATGACTAGCGACCTTCTATCATCTCTTAGTACAACTCGTACTGCATTAGCTCCAGCATCTGGGGCAATATCTCGTCGTTCGCAGCAATAACTGGCTCGCTCCTCTGCACGCTGAACAGTGCCTCGACCATCATGAATAAGCAACACACCAACGGTCATCAAAATCTGGCTGGCCTCTGTCAGTGGCCCAATCCTCTAGTGTCGATCAGCACATCCGAGTAACCTCATAAAGGCGATCCGCCAAACGCTCATGGCGCGGAAACACAGTAAAAAGACACATCTCTGCAATCGTGTGTTGCCGGAATTTCGCCCTGGTCAGTCCTCGTTCGTGACGAGCTCGTGCTGACCGCAACTCTAGCTGTAGCTCTCCCTGTCCGTAATCGTGGCAGCAAAACCATAACTGGTACTGATGAGGCTAGATCGGAATGAATATAATACTGAGCAAAGAAATGTACATCCTAAGGCTGCTTAAGTGGAGTGGCGTGTCGTAAGTATGCCGCGGAACATACCCACGGTACGTCACTCTACTTTAGTCACCTATTCCATCAACCAAGGGTCATCCTACGCTCCGAAAGTAAAACCTAACGCTCCGATACCAACTTTGTCACGTCCCGAAAGTACGGAATATGACCGGCACTTAAACTACGAACGTCTCGAGGCGTACGTAATCTATGTAAGCCGAAAAACCCAGAAACCCAAACCAAGAAAAGTAGTAGAGTGAAGGAAAACCAATTTAAAACAAGTAGTTTTAATAGCATAAGCCGAATTATGCGGGTTTTTTTTTTAAAAAAACATCGAATATTTCCCGAAAATTTCGGCAGAGTCTCCTTTGTAAATACTGGCCCCCAAACGGGATACAACATGAATAGTATACGAAATCAATAAAAAGGCATCCCCAAGCGGGAGCTAGCTCTTCGTCAATCGACGGTCACAACCACACAAGCAATATAATATACAACGCCAACGGCGAGGATCAAAATTCAAAAGGAAACTCAAAACCACAAGAAAACCACAGAGATATAACGCGCGACTCTAAGGTCGAAGGAATAACATCACTGGTCTCTATCTCAAATAAATACATGTTTGGTTGATGGAACTTCTAGATACAACAGAATAATGATATACAAGATATAATGATGGGTGCGATACAAATAAACCCACCTACGAGCAAGTCACCCGGAAATGGAAAGAGTGCCAGCAAGCCGTAATGAAACCTGTACGGCGAAACCTGCAAAAACTGTGGCACAACGGGGGTGAGTTGCCAACTCGTGAGTAGAAAAACATCTACGCACAGAAATCGCATAAATAACGCGATCCTAGGTCAATGATCATAATATATCCTCAAATATGTATATAACATGCAGCCTATAACAATGGTTAGGGTAAATATCTAACCTGAGTGTAATCTCATGTGCCTGTGTCAGTGCCTCAGGTAGCAATATATTATATGAATGAGGTATGAATGCATGAAAACAGAATACATGTAAATGAAGAAACTGTTTTCATAATTTAGTGAGATTTCCTTGTATTTTTAAAACGAGGTATCATAATGAAATCAGCATAAAACAGTGCCTAGCATCGGCACAAAACGTAATCCCAAAATCTCGATATCTCTGTATCACAGTCTCTGTACCTCAATGTCTCGAAATCTCAATGTCTCAATCACAATATCTAGGGCGCCGTCAGTCCAGACCGGCCCCTACCATCCATCTCAAGACCACGACGGTATCCTCCGGATATCCGACGCGTCGGGTAAAATCACCGGTAGGTAGTGCTCCCCTGCCAGGCTCACATCGTCATCATCACGCGCTTCTTGCCCCGGGGTACCTTACCGGGTCCACCATGTACCCGAAACGGTTCATCCGCCTCCTCAAATCGGGTCTCGAAATCCATCAGCAAACTCATGGTGGACGACTCATACATCATGGGAAAAACCGCACTTTTTATTTGAAAAGAGCGAAATCAGTTTATATAAATTTTGCGGTTTTTCCCCCCAAATCCAGAAAATTTCATGGAAATCCGAATCCAAATCATCAATAGCATGTAAACCATGAATATAGGCATAACAATGAATAACAGTATGCATGAAGTGACAAGTAATAACTACAATGTTAAGCTGGCATATAAGGCAGGTACACTAATATCATGTCAAATTACTAACTAACAAGCTAAGTCAAGCAATAATATTTTCTAAGGTGTACGTGACATGGCAATTACCGATGAAGATGTGTGTGAGCCGGCAAGTAAGTGTACGTGGTACATACGCATCATCGGTAATGGTGCTGGTGTCCTAACAATATGATATCAACAGTGCAATAAGAAATTATAACATAAGTATGCGATGCGAAGCGAACCACAATAATAAGCGGGAGCTGAACACTAGACGCAACTGTAACTAACCTGCATTAATCTAATATAAGTCCTATAAATGGTGCCTTTTGATATAACACGAATCATGAGGTTTTGAAAATAGGGGCTACGGTGTTTTTATGAAACGATACGTCTTTTGAAATATCTGTAGGATCCCTTGGGCTGTCTTTTAAAATACCTACGATTCGTTAGTTTTGATTCGTTAGTTTTTGAAATAGGTAAGAAGTCTAATCTAATCTAACAACTACACTAACTATACGGCTGAACTAACAAGCTGAACTACAGGTAAGGAAACCGCCTATCATCTGAGTCGATACATATACATACCTGTATATGTATAGTCGGTGATCCCGCCTCAATAATATCATATCTATAACCAGACATCCCAAGTCAAGAGTGCGGGTCAATCATCAATATATAGTTCGTACGTAAAACCGTCGTACGGCATCCCAAATCTGGGTACGGGTCAAAATCATATTCATCACACTATTCATCAGGTATCCTTTTTATCAAAGATCATAGTCTAAGGTACTGACCTATGTCTAATACAATACTAATATCATCAATATAGTCATGATCTGACTACAGATCGACAATCTCGTAAAACCCGATACCGTCAGCACATAGCATCATCAAGGGGTATACATCGCCCAATACAGCCTAGGATCAATATCCTATCATATCATGCCTCATATCACGATCACATGTCGACCATTTTATTTATAACACTATTCACCCGGATCGCCGCCCCAAGATCCGCTATAACACCAGGACGTACCTCAAGTACGAATCCTGCCATATCACCGATATCACAACCACAAAACAAATCTCATCGACTCAGCTCAATCCTAAGTATCATCCGCAAATCCAGTATGTGAACACCTAGTCCCATACCACATAAACACATCTCCCCATATACGCACAGGTAATAACATAGATGTATGCATGTGTGTGTGTGTGTGTGTGGGTGTAAGGACTACTCTAGGGTTTCGCAACTAACACTAAACTAATCCATGAACACCTAGAATCTAGCTTTATCATCAAGTCTCATATCAATATAAAATATATGTGTGTATACGTATTCATATACATCACCACGAACTGCGGGGGTGCTATACGCCATCCACCCGACTTCTCCCCGTAGATATAAATCTACTCACCTGGTCCTCGCTCGCCGGTGCCGACGTCGCCACGCGCTTGCTTGTCGTCTCGAAGTCCACATAGGATACCTACATATCATAACAGACCATATCGCATTAAAATCCGACTCATGACCAAAACGACATATGAATCCCACATAGGTCAAAACCTATGGTTTGTTTTCACAAATCAACCTAAAACCCTCGACATCGGCGTACAAACGCCGAGTGATCGCAAAAAAACTCAAACGCACCAATCGTGGTTTCAAAACTCACTAATCATATAAGAAATAGGTTTTAATTCATCAAAACCATAAAAGTAAACAAATCGTTTTATTTCCCAAAAAGCTAGTTTGCGGTCGTTAACCGTATTAATACAAATCTTGATGTTTAAACAAAACTAATGACCATAATATTTACTAAATAACTTAAATAAGCCATACAAACCATTTCCACAATTTAATTTCACCAAACTATATACGTTCAAAAAAACTAGTTTGCAATCTTACCCAAATTTCGACCATTTTAGCAAAAATGCAAATACAACAATCTAGCTTGGATTTGCATGATCTAAAACATTAAACTACATCTTAAAATGCTAACAATGTCATGAATACCCTAATAAGATTTTTATCACAATTGATTAATTAAATTCCCAAAACCTAGTTAACAAAATTAACACAATTAGCAAAATTTAAAATAAAAATTAGCAACTAGTAATTAGCTTTTCCTTGCATGACTTAAGATCTCAAATTACAACACACAAATCATGATCCAAATACCCCAAACTCTAGTTTGATCACAACCCCTTCTCTTGAATTTTTCAATCATGCAATTTGAACCCATATAAAACCTAATTAACATTTAATTAAGCTAACATAAGCATTAACCAACAATTTTAACTACATGGTTAAAATTATACCTCCACAAATTTGTAGATCTCACTAGAAATCTAGCCATCCAAAAAGCTCTCTTTTCACCACAATCCATGCTTGATAGCCTAAACTAAAATGGGTAGGAGTTGGATTTGGATGTTGGGATTTTTTTTGATGGGTTTTGAGGCAATTTTGATGAAATTTTTTCAGGAGAAATGAGGGGAGGAAAGGGAGGAGCTGCTGTTGAGAGGGGGAAGGGGTTTCGGCTGGAATGGGGAGTGATTGGAGAGAGAATGAGGTGTGGAAAGTGTTTCCAAGTCAAAGAAGTCAAAGGTCAACACAACCATATCTCTTTTCTTATACATTTCTTTTTGTTTTCTTTTCTTTTCTTTAGCAAAACAAGTGGGGAAAATGAGGGGGCACTAGGGCTGCTGATTTGGAGAGGGGAGAAAGGGTGTGGGTGAGTGTGGGTGAGGGAAAAAGATAAATGTATTACCCCAATTCCTATTAACACTAATTTCACCGAAAAAAAGCCTTTTTCTTCGATATTTTCTAAACCATTTTTGCAAACGATTTCATTTCAAAAACCACATGATAAAATTTTATTTAATGTTTTATGATGCACAAAATTTGTTTCAACTCATTCCAATTTGTAATTTTCCCTAATTAAATGTATTAGTGACGGCTTAAAATAATATTAAAATAATATTTTTTTCAGAAAATTTGAAATTTCACCAGTGGCTCAATAAACACCAAATACTAGCAATTACATAGCTAGAATATGTATATTTAATTTTATAATAAATATATTTGCATTTTGACATTTTACAGAAAACCCCCTTATTTTACCGTTTTTTTTCGAAATTTCACCGAAACGATTTTCAAAACGTTACAATCTTCCCCCCTTAAAAAAATTCGGTCTCCGAATTTAAATTAAAACTCCCCCCCCCCCAAATACTAAAATATTTCAGCCAAAACCATCAAATCGCCGGGGCTCCGAAATCATAAATACATAAATACATCATAGCGCAATGCATGCGCATGAGTAATGAGTAGATAACTCGAAATCAAAACTCCGTCAAGCATCTTGCAATCATCGGAGTCAAGGTGAAGACACGAATGTCAAATCTCAAGCAAGACCGATATGCTTTAAATCGGGACTATACATGCAAATATCAGGAGGAAATGCATGCCAAATCCTTTAAGTTGCTGTGCAATGCACATAACACTGCACAGTGGCGGACGTCTATCATAAGAAAATAACTATATACATATATACCTTTGTTTAAAATGTACGTTCCGCCGTTTTGGTAAACAATTTAGAAGGGTTTTCCTTGTTTTAAACGTTTCGCGTCATATCAGACACATAGGTAAATACTGAGACTATAGCTCGCTTTTTGGAATTCCCTTCAATAACTATCAATGCATGCAAAATACATTCAGGTACTGTCCTCTGACTAGTCCTGCTTAGTACGAAAACACATCGCAATTATCATAAAAAAAACGTACTGCTCTATAAGAAATCAATCCCAAAATACGCGTATGAATACTACGTGCGTCTGGTGCGCACGACAATCAAAATCCATATACGTGCCATATAAGTGCACAGAAACAAGATCTAAGTGCATCGGGTGTGTACAAAGTATCTGTCGTAGGCAACGTGTGTGCCTGACAGCAAAATCAGGTGCATCTGACATGCACGAAAAAAATCTCGATTTAGTGCATCTGGTGTGCACCAAAATCGCATCTCAAGACATGCGCTCAACATGCATGAAAACCCAAAACCAGGGGCATCCATCATGCACGAAATCATGAAATCCAATATCAAGTGCCGAACATGCGCAAAATCAAATTAGGTGCACAAGGTTCACAAAACAAATATCGAGTATCACAATCGAAATCGAAGTCCAGTGCATCTAAGTGCACAAAAGGCGTATCACTGCACTGCAAGCATATATAAACTATACAGAGTGCAGGAACCAAATCGTGTGCATGCATACGCACAAAATCAACTCAAATGTCTAAAACCGTAAAATCACAAACATATGAAACCAAAGCACGAAAACGATATCAAGTGCAACACTGTGCAAAGATCGTAAATCCTCAATCATCAAAATCAAATCATGCGAATAAATCACCCAAAACATCGAAATCAATAATGGCGGAATAGTACCGCTCAAGTGCATCCTCTAAGAATCTCGGGCCAACTGTCCGGAAGTCATCGTCCTTTCCTATATCTACATCTTGCTCTGGAACAACTGCATACTCATCGCGACTCCTTTTGGAAGGTAAATCCAAGTACCATGCCTCGGCATGCGCATCGCATCTCTGATGTCGGCAGAGTGGAACGTCATCTCATCTAGATCTGGTACGAACCTCTTACTTCACTTTTCTCTAATGTCGTCTGCTTTGGACTCGTCTCGTCGCGGCTGCATGGACTGAGCTCCAACGGCTATCCTCGTATCGGGAGTCTCCCAAGAAATGCATCTCACCACCTAGCATCCGAATTAAGTCGAGCCATCCGATCGAGTCGTCAAAACCTCATAATCCCCCAAGAGCTCAACATCTTGGGCACAGTTTAATAGTATCGAGTACATACCACAGCATCGGTGGTCCAGCCGTAGAAGGGCAAACCCAAGCCTCACTAATGGCGCCGTAGAACTGCCGCAAACCCGAAGGTTCAAAGGCTTTCACACGGTCATTAAGTCGAGTTAGGGTTTCATTCTTCTAAAGGGACCATAGAATTGCCTGCATGTCTTTCCGACTACTTTAAACTTGGAATAATAGGTTTCTGACATTCGATCGTCTCTATCGACTCTCAATGTCTCCGCGTGAAGTCGTCTCTAGCTGGAATCAATCTATCTGATGACCTCGCATCGGGGTAGGCGAACGATCCGCATGTCCTAGTCATTCATCCTCGATGACTAGCGACCTTCTATCATCTCTTAGTACAACTCGTACTGCATTAGCTCCAGCATCTGGGGCAATATCTCGTCGTTCGCAGCAATAACTGGCTCGCTCGTCTGCACGCTGAACAGTGCCTCGACCATCATGAATAAGCAACACACCAACGGTCATCAAAATCTGGCTGGCCTCTGTCAGTGGCCCAATCCTCTAGTGTCGATCAGCACATCCGAGTAACCTCATAAAGGCGATCCGCCAAACGCTCGTGGCGCGGAAACACAGTAAAAAGACACATCTCTGCAATCGTGTGTTGCCGGAATTTTGCCCTGGTCAGTCCTCGTTCGTGACGAGCTCGTGCTGACCGCAACTCTATCTGTAGCTCTCCCTGCCCGTAATCGTGGCAGCAAAACCATAACTGGTACTGATGAGGCTAGATCGGAATGAATATAATACTGAGCAATGAAATGTACATCTTAAGGCTCCTTAAGTGGAGTGGCGCGTCGTAAGTATGCCGCGGAACATACCCACGGTACGTCACTCTACTTTAGTCGCCTATTCCATCAACCAAGGGTCATCCTACGCTCCGAAAGTAAAACCTAACGCTCTGATACCAACTTTGTCACGTCCCGAAAGTACGGAATATGACCGGCACTTAAACTACGAACGTCTCGAGGCGTACGTAATCTAAGTAAGCCGAAAAACCCAGAAACCCAAACCAAGAAAAGTAGTAGAGTGAAGGAAAACCAATTTAAAACAAGTAGTTTTAATAGCATAAGCCGAATTATGCGGGTTTTTTTTTTAAAAAAACATCAAATATTTCCCGAAAATTTCGGCAGAGTCTCCTTTGTAAATACTGGCCCCCAAACGGGATACAACATGAATAGTATATGAAATCAATAAAAAGGCATCCCCAAGCGGGAGCTAGCTCATCGTCAATCGACGGTCACAACCACACAAGCAATATAATATACAACGCCAACGGCGAGGATCAAAATTCAAAAGGAAACTCAAAACCACAAGAAAACCACAGAGATATAACGCGCGACTCTAAGGTCGAAGGAATAACATCACTGGTCTCTATCTCAAATAAATACATATTTGGTTGATGGAACTTCTAGATACAACAGAATAATGATATACAAGATATAATTATGGGTGCGATACAAATAAACCCACCTACGAGCAAGTCACCCGGAAATGGAAAGAGTGCCAACAAGCCGTAACAAAACTAATGACCATAATATTTACTAAATAACTTAAATAAGCCAGACAAACCATTTCCACAATTTAATTTCACCAAACTATAAACGTTCAAAAAAACTAGTTTGCAATCTTACCCAAATTTCGACCATTTTAGAAAAAATGCAAATACAACAATCTAGCTTGGATTTGCATGATCTAAAACATTAAACTACATCTTAAAATGCTAACAATGTCATGAATACCCTAATAAGATTTTTATCCCAATTGATTAATTAAATTCCCAAAACCTAGTTAACAAAATTAACACAATTAGCAAAATTTAAACTAAAAATTAGCAACTATTAATTTGTTTTTCCTTGCATGACTTAAGATCTCAAATTACAACACACAAATCATGATCCAAATACCCCAAACTCTAGTTTGATCACAACCGCTTCTCTTGAATTTTTCAATCATGCAATTTGAACCCATATAAAACCTAATTAACACTTAATTAAGCTAACATAAGCATTAACCAACAATTTTAACTACATGGTTAAAATTATACCTCCACAAATTTGTAGATCTCACTAGAAATCTAGCCATCCAAAAAGCTCTCTTTTCACCACAATCCATGCTTGATAGCCTAAACTAAAATGGGTAGGAGTTGGATTTGGATGTTGGGATTTTTTTTGATGGGTTTTGAGGCAATTTTGATGAAATTTTTTCAAGAGAAATGAGGGGAGGAAAGGGAGGAGCTGCTGTTGAGAGGGGGAAGGGGTTTCGGCTGGAATGGGGAGTGATTGGAGAGAGAATGAGGTGTGGAAAGTGTTTCCAAGTCAAAGAAGTCAAAGGTCAACACAACCATATCTCTTTTCTTATACATTTCTTTTTGTTTTCTTTTCTTTTCTTTAGCAAAACAAGTGGGGGAAATGAGGGGGCACTAGGGCTGCCGATTTGGAGAGGGGAGAGACGGTGTGGGTGAGTGTGGGTGAGGGAAAAAGATAAATGTATTACCCCAATTCCTATTAACACTAATTTCACCGGAAAAAAAGCCTTTTTCTTCGATATTTTCTAAACCGTTTTTGCAAACGATTTCATTTCAAAAACCACATGATAAAATTTTATTTAATGTTTTATGATGCACAAAATTTGTTTCAACTCATTCCAATTTGTAATTTTCCCTAATTAAATGTATTAGTGACGGCTTAAAATAATATTAAAATAATATTTTTTTCAGAAAATTTGAAATTTCACCAGTGGCTCAATAAACACCAAATACTAGAAATTACATAGCTAGAATATGTATATTTAATTTTATAATAAAGATATTTGCATTTTGACTTTTTACAGAAAACCCCCTTATTTTACCGTTTTTTTCGAAATTTCACCGAAACGATTTTCAAAACGTTACAAGTTCCCAGGTAACATGAGTACAGGCTAGTCTGTCGACCTAAGATCATCATTTATCTCGTGTAAGTTCCTATTATGCTTTGATTACTATCCTACCGCGGCTTAAAGGAGTCGTGCAAACAGGTTTTAGTTGGGTACAGTCTCGAGCCACATGGAGGCAGTGAGCAGATCATCGGGGATTCGTCTATCCTGGTATTGGGGGTTGATGTCACGTTGTGCACGGGTGGCAATCACCAGAAATCCATGGACACGGTGGACGAGAATTACTGATTTGGATCAGTAGTTTCTCAGTGGGTGATGGGCTTCATACCGACACGAAATATCGCGTTATTAGGGGTCTGACTTTATCCACCCCCTAGACCCAATATGCGATACTCTTAGAAGAACAGATCAGACTGTACGGAGATTGTCACGGACAGGCTCAGTAGGGGTTTGGATGAGCTTGCTCATCGGCCTTTCTATCGCTCAATACCTGGGTAGCCGTTACGTATAGCTAGTGCCATTGACGTGCTTGTGGTTAAACCCACTACTGGCGTATTGACAAGTCTTTAAAATCCCATACAGAGGGTTTCCCTGGTTCTGGAGAAATGATGTAGTAGCTGTATTGGATACGTGCAGGGTTCCAATCGATCGATTGTACTTTATACCCGGACTTTCGATCGGACAGTTGATGATATTAGTCGGCTCGGGTTTGAGCCGGATTATTAAATCAGGTATTGATTTAATAATTTACATATATATATATTTCGATATGTATATTCTAGTATTATGTTCTTTATGTTATTCTATCTTTTTGGGTATTCGTATTTCGGTACGAATACAGATATGTATATATAATAGAATGCAATCCGTATTTATCCGGAAAATATTCTAGAAGGTGGACACGTCATTTTGGATTTACTCATTTGTTAAAAATGAGATAATGAGGTGGAAATTGAGAATGGGGAGTATGGTGAGAACCATGCTTGCATAGTGTGCACAAATGAATTATTAATTCATTTGTGCATACTATTCAAGTATGGCTTGTTTTTTAAATGAAAGAAAAAAATTTACAAAACCAAGTCATGAGATTTTCTCTCTCTTGGAGACTTCATTATTTTGAAATCGTTCATTTTTCACTTGAGCTCTATCACCATTAGCTTCACTCTCTAGCTCTCTTGAGTTTCCTCCACCTTCATCTTCCACCTCCTCTCAACCCTCTCATGTGTTGAGAATCATGAAAGGAGGTGAGATGAGATAGATAAACACTTAGAACACTACATCCTAGGCATTCTAGACTAGCATCCTAGAATCCCTAGTTGCTTCTGTAGGATTCCTAGGCACCCTAATGAGGTCTCACAAGGCATCAACCATGCCAATTTCAAAAATTATGGTGCCGAGAAACCCTAGTGTACGGATCGTTGGCTAGAAATCTAGGCGAAAAACAATCTAGTTAACAACTTAACTAATGGGATATCGGAAATACAACCTTTGTAGATCCGGTGCTCCACCTCCATAGCTCCGCAACGAAGTCGTCTCCGCTGTCCAAAAGGAATCCGGGCTCTAGAGTCGGCTTCGTCGGAGAATGGACGGGCTAGGTCATCGATGTCCATGTCGAAGATGATCTACGTCGAGGCATCGCTAAATCAAGCTCCGACTTCACCAAGTCAAGAAACTTGTGAAGTAAACACACTCTACTACTTGGCAAGAGGTAGATAATGAAGAAATAGGAGTTGGGTAGACCTTAGAATTGGATTTCTCACTCTTTATCATCAATCACCATTGATGACCTTGCTTTCTTCACTTGAAGAAAAATGAGGAAGAAGAAGATAATAGTTATGATAAGTTAATTAAAAATGAAATGAATAATCAAACCTTATCATAACAAGACCATGGTTAATTGTAGAGAGTAACTCAAGTTAGATGAATGGTTAGGGTTTGTATAAGAAGACAAAATGGTTGCTATGGTCAAAGTTCATGAAGCTTCAAAGAATACAAACAAAATAGCAACCATTTTCTCATTTCCTTTTTCCTTTTTCCAAAAAGAAAAAGATTAATAAATGAATAAGGAAATCAAAACCCTAATTATCCACTTAAAACATGGTTTAATTCTTTACATTTAACCAAAAGGCATGTATCATCAAACATGATACAATCTAGTGCACAAAAATCATATTGCATATGTAATGCGCACATCCGAGTGAGAAAATCCATTATAAAGTGAACCGATACTAGTTAATGCAAAGTAATATATCAAATATATAATTATGCATTAAATCATTAAATCAACACTTGATTTAACGATCCGGTCATATCGCATATAACCGACTAATATCAACAGTAACAACTTATCAAATCAACACTTGATCCGATAACCCGGCTATATCACATATAACCGATCAATGTCACATCGCGAGAATCGAATACAGTATCACATACTCGTATTATTCTCGGTCCCGCACATATCTCATATGCGCTCCTATTTCGTTTCGCTTGAGCCAGGAAACCTCTGTGTAGGACTCTAAAGACTCGTCAATACGCCGGCAGCAGGTGATGATCATATCAAACACCCACAAGCCGCAAACGGTCTGCTAAACGTAACGGCCACCCGGGTATTGAGCGATCGGAAGATCGACGAGCAAGCCCGCTCACACTCCAGTGAATCCACCCAGTAACACTACCGTACAGTCCGGTCTGATCGTCTGATATGTCGCATATCTCGCCTAGGGGTGGTAAACGTCAGACCCCAATAACTCGATAAGTCGTGTCGATATGAGGTCTATAACTGTTCGAGAAACTACTGGTAACACTTACCAGTAAATCTCAGCAACCCTGGCCAGGGATTTCCTGTTATAGCCAATCGAACACAGCGCAACATCAACTCCCTATACCGGGAGAGACGAATCCCCTCCTATCGCTCATTGCCTCCATGTGACTCGGGACTGTACCAAAAAACCACCATTTTGCACGCCCTCTTGGACGTGGTAAGGTGGAAATCAAAGCACAGTGGGAACCACACAAGACTCTATGACGATCTCGGGTCAACAGACTACTCTGTACCAGTGTCACCAGAGAACTGCCATCTGACGTGAGGTATAATACCATCTGGGAGTTCTCGGTGAGTCCGTCCAGTGTACCCAGTCTCTACTGAGCACCCGTATATCATCTCTGATGTCAAACACCAATGGATATGGGATCATCCATCGCCCATCTGTATGGGTCGAGAAGGTATACGCTAGTCTACTCTGGTATATCGATGCCCCGTCTCGATACACCCACGACTAGGGACTTTGAAGGATGCACTTATGGACTACCATGTCCCCACTAGTATGATCTGCATCATAGTCCAGGTAGTCAAGTACACATCCTAAGGGCTTTACTAACATGTAACAGAAAGACAAACAGTATACACGTTAAGGTAAAGATCAACCAGATAGCGTACTATCATGTCGAGCAAGAAAGTCCTCCCTATATATGTCCCAGCATCCACTACATTATACATCCTATGTATAGTAATGGCCTCTAGGGCATACATATAACTAACAATCTCCCACTTGCACTAGGGCCATCTGTAGCAGTGGTTGCAGTATCTCATACTCAACCATCCCATAAAAGTCTCTCTCTGGGAACAGGCCTTTGTGAGTGGATCCGCTGTGTTGTCCTCTGAGTCTACTCTCCTAACCTCGATCTCCTTGGAGATCAACCATCTCCATGATCAAGTGGTACTGCCTTAGAGTATGTCTGGATCACTGATGGGACCTGTGTTCCTTGGCATAAGCCACAACTCCATTGTCACACAATGAGAGGAACATAGTTCATCTCATGAACCAATATACACCCAAACAGCCTCTTTGGTAGCATCTTAAGTAGCGATGTATCCTGCCTTTATCGTCTAGTATGTCACGGTATCTAGCTTGGAACTCTTCCAACATACCGTCCCTTTACTGAGGGTAAAGACAATGCATGTGACTGACACTCAGTCGTCATTATCACCCTGGAACCATTCCAGTGATTCTCCCCAGGGTCGATTGATACCGTCTCACTACAACTAGTGAGAATCCTAACATCCATTTAGATCTATCTCATAGATCCAAAACCCAGGATTTAGGAGGTATCACTTTGATCCTATGTGGAGAACCATTGTGATAGGCGGAGATTGATCGAGCGTAGCATAGGAAACTCTTTCCCTATCAAGAGTATGTCATCCACATACTCTACGAGGATCACCACCATACTCCCTACTACCTTTTTGTTCATACAAGGTTCATCTACCATTTTGATGATGTCAAACTCTTTGACTTATCCATCAAAAAAGATGTTCCAACTCCGCGATGCCTGCTTTATCCTATAAAGCATCCTGCACACGTTTCCGCTGCTCCCACTGTCTACGAGGCCCTCTGGCTGTGTACTTATAGACATACTCTTCTAAAACACTATCTAGAAAAGCTGTCATGGCACCCAACCACCAGATATCGTAGTCATGGTATGTAGCCGTGGCAAGTAGGATCTGGATGGACTTAAGCACAGTCACTTGAAAAGGTTTCATCATAATCCACGCCTGGTCGATGACGAAAAGCTTTAACAAGTCTAGCTTTGAAAGTCTCAACTTTTCCATCTACACCAAGTAATCTTCTCAAGATATACTTGCTCCTGATGGGGATTTAACCCTTCAGATATTGCAACCAAAGTCCATACTTTGTTGGTGTATATGGATTCCATCTCAGATCGCTAAACATCCAGCCATTCTTACAGAGTCTTACTCTCGATGGCCAGCTCGAAGCTAGTTGGGTCATCATCTCATGATGCAATCCTCGCTCCCACTGTCATAGAGAAACCGAAGTATCTCTCAGGTGGGTGAGGAACCCTACTAGATCGGCGGAGAGGCTGAGGTTCGTTGGTATCTATTGAATCCTTTGGTTCTACCAAATCATCTGCAATAGATTGCATAGCTGGAACCTTTCCAGTTGTACATAACAGATCTTGCCTCGAGCTTGTCCGGATTTCGCTTTCAGACATAGGCCGGTCAACCCCAAATCTTAACTAGCTTAAGACATGGTCTCTTCCCTTTCCATATCACATATGAAATGGTAGGCAACTGATTTGATTGGAACCTTATTCAATAGGTATGCAGCTTCTCAAGCGCATAACTCCTAAAAAGGAAATAGGTAACTCAGTAGTACTCATCATAGAGCACACCTTATCATATAGGGTGTGATTGCTCTGCCCCGATATACCATCGTGCTATGGTGTATTCAGAGGAGTAATGCTGAGAGAGAATCTCATTCTCCTTTAGAAAAGTCCAGGAATTCCGTGCTCAAGTACCTCCTTGATCTCATCATAGGACATAATACTTATACCAGTATTCTGGTTCTCTACTTCTCGCTTATATTCTGTGAATATCTCAAAAGGTTCGGACTTGTGTTTCAACAGGAACATAGGTCTGAAACTCGAAAGATCATCAGAGAACGTAATGAAGTATAAAGAACCAGTCCTGGCATGTGTAGACAGGGGATCTGACATACATCAACATGTATCATCCCAAGAGTTTACTAACTCTTTCTTTGTTTTCAATAAACAGAGCTGTGGTCATCTTATCTTTGTGACATGACTGGCGAGTTTCACAAGATGTAAATTCAAACTAATTTAAATATACATCTAAATGTAACTCTAGCTAGTCGGGTCATATTGATATGACCTAGTCTACAATGCCTCAAGAAGGATTCGTTCATTTCTGAACTCTTCCTCTTGTGTGTGTTCCGTATACTAAGAACTGCAGTTTGATTTAGAACATTAACGCTTTTAGATAACGTGCCTGAACCGATCAACTTTTGATATAGGAAATGTTCAAAACATTATCCATCAATACAAAATTATATCCTTTCTTTTCTAACAAAGAGAGTGATATGATTTGGTATATCAGGTTCGGTATCTAATAACATTCGTTCAGAATCAATGTATTGTAATACAGGGTGACAGTGACCGACAGACTTGGCTGCAACTCTTGCCCCGTTTTCTGCCTCATGAAACTTATCACCCGTTCTCAGTTCTCTACCTATCTGTAGCCCTATGTAACAGATTACATATCTGGGATCCTGATCTGGTATCACATACCCAGGACGTAGAGGATACAGAGAAACAGTTCTTTATAATGAACACACCCGAAGATGATGCATCAGCATGCACTCTCTTCATTTGGGCGGCACGGGAATTCTGGTAATCCCCAATTTCCTGCTCTGTCTTATAACAATTATAAATTGGAGCGGGACCAACGTTCCCCAGCTCAGTATAACAAGCGGGTTCGGTCAATATTTCCGTATTATTATCTTGATTAAGGCGTGATATGGTTGCTACCTGGAGAGAGAGAGAAGAAAACACTCAGCGTGCGCTCTTGCAAGAATAGATTGGTTATTATTTTATCTAATCAGGATGGCCCCCACTGCTTTTTATCAAATCTTCCTTCAAACCCTAAAAGGAAAGACTAGCCGGGATTAATTACACACTACAAGTTCGCCAATCTTTCATCCAGGCCAGTGTCGGTACTTTGAGGGAGGTCCCCCGTGCTTTCGCACGAACCTAATTAATGTAAACCTCGTTTTCCCAGAGGCGTAACCTCGTTGACACCTTTCTAGACACCTACTTGATCGGCTAATTGTAATATATAAAACTCTCCCAGGAGTAACTCTTACTCGCAGCGGGAATCGGGATCCAACTATCTCATAGAAGGTATGCAATCTCATTGCAAATTTCAACACTTGAAATTCCCGATAATATTTTGCCCCAAGCGACCTATGACCTTGACTGAGTCAACAAATCATAGACCACAAGTAAAGTTCAACCCGTCATTTCTCGATTGAATTAAACCCACCCGCACGACCCTTGACTGAGTCAACAAGGCCGCACGACTACCCTAATCCAATCGCATCATATGCTTTGCAGATAAATAATAATCAGCTACCGCACACTATGCCTTGACTGAGTCAACAAGCGCAGCACGAATACTAACTATTACCTATCTGAAATGACGGAGGGCTACGACAGGTTTTTAAGAAAACCTTTTGCGTAATGAACTTTATATCGTTGTAGGATCGAATGAATTTTGAAATGGAGTGTTTTTTAGGCTTTTCTAGTTTTGCTAAAGGAGTCACTCCCGGTGAAGGGATCGTCGGTCCTTTCCTCGTCGAATGAGGTGCGGGATATATCATATATATCACTATGCAAAGCAAAAACACTTAAAAGCAATCAAAAGACAAACCGAGTGTGTAGCATCTGCCAGTTATTGCTAAAGGAGTCACTCCTGGTGAAGGGATCTCGGTCCTTTCCTCATCGAATAAGGTGCAGGATATATCACATATACCGCTGTGCAAAGCAAAAACTGTAGCTACCTGTTTTATTTTGAAATTCGATTCTACAACATCTTAGGTTTCTTTTACTTTCATTAATCACATTAATGAAGTCCCATCATTTAAGTACCTAAACATCACAGATAAATACGACGTACACTTATGCCATCCGCATTCGTCTCGATGTCCCCTCGTGCACCGTTAGGTTAGGTAACTAACGGCAGAGCGGGGCAGGGCTAGCACGGGTGTAAAACATAAGTAACGTCTATATAATATATCATATATACTATATACAGTATCTATCACAGAACATCACATGATCACATCACAGATATCGCAGCAGAAGAAACATATGAAACATTGGATATACTAGGACGTCCGTGTTTTCAATACGAGCCAGTATAAAACACGGATTCCACGGTCGTGATGAATAGCCAAACCCACACCCCTAGACCCCTACGAGAGCGGCAAGCAACCCTACCAATTCTAGAGTTAGGAGACCCGGACTCGACTCCTCGAGTTGGTCTCCCACTGGACTCCAGAACCCGGTTACTTGTGCCCTCCTCCTTGGGTCTATCCTAGTGCGGAAAAGTAAATAATATACAAACGGTGACATCTTCCGCAACCTGGAAGTGCCCCAAATAAAAGAATATTACATACAGATTTTTACATGAATGAAAATGAAAAACACTCATCTCACATAAAAAAACCCGGCTATTCAAACACGACGATCCAATATAACATATCCAGCAACACATAACATCACATGTCATCAACGTAAGTAAATATGCGCATCCCAATTGTCGTTGACATATAGCAACGAAACCGGCGATATCACATATTACACTTACGGTCACAGAAAAGAAAGTGTAAAACTACAATAGTTGGAATCCGCAACCACCTCAGACATCGCATGCCTGACCAAATGAATTTCTTTAGACATCGCATGCCTAATAATTATAAACCCCGCATTTTAGTCTCAAAATCGAAAACGCTTTTCAATACCAAGTCGGGCAATTCAACAGGATTCCCGACATCCTGATCGAATACTCGTCGCAAACTTCAGTAGGCGGCCGCACCCCCGATACCGTCGACGAAGTGCACCAAGGCGGAACACCGCTACCGCGAACACCCGGACGGATGCTTTCGGCGACGGGGTTCTCCTACAGTCACTTGGTCGGGGCTATGGAGTGAGGCTGTCTATTAAGTTTACCGGCGAATATCCGCGTACGCTACGTGATTGCGACGGACTTTTGATCACATCAAAATTCCGTGGCAACCGATCAAGTGAGACTAAAGTGCTACGTTTATAACATTCATTTAGTTATCTCATAACTTCTTGTGAATTCCAATTATTGTATCCCATTCCGGATAAATAGAAAATGTCAAACTTTCCGATCAAACAATCGAATACCCAAGTTTTCCCGATACAGATCAACACATGAAATATGAGTCTAACAACATTCAGTTCGTGCCTCAGTACCAACGGTCCAGCCGTAGAAGGGTCAAGCCAACGCCTCACATGTGGCACGCCGTACTGCCCCAAACCCGAAGGTTCAAAGGGCAGTTCAAGACGGTCACATAATCGAGTTAAGGTTTGTTGTCTTCTAGAGGGACCATCGCGTTACTTGCACTACTTAGAACGTCGTTAAACTACGGAAAAATCCAACACTTGGAAATTTCCCGACAGGGGAAAAATTGGGTATTTACATCCGGTCGAACTTTTTAACATATTCTAAAATTTATCCGGAAAGCAACACAGACAAAATTTGATAATCCGATCGAACATTCGAATCTCCAAAACAACCCAGAAAAATCAACTCTTGAATAATATATTAAAATTATCCAGAAAACAGAAGAGTCAAATATAACAACTACTGTGCAAACAGGAGTCAACGATTTAATATAACGGCCGCGGAACCGCCGCGCCACGTGGGGTAAGGCCGCGGTTCCGCGGTGGGTTGACGGAGTTAGGGCTCCGTTTTGCACAGTAATTCATAAAAAACCCTGCTTAATTTTCTGCAAATTTTTAATATGGAAAAATCCAGATTTTTAAAAATTGGACAGAGAGCAAGTTTGTGATTGGGTTTCGGGTTCGTTCGGACTTCAAATTCCGTCTAGACTTCGCCTAAGGCTCTAGCTAGGCTCTGATACCACTGTAGGATTCCTAGGCACCCTAATGAGGTCTCACAAGGCATCAACCATGCCAATTTCAAAAATTATGGTGCCGAGAAACCCTAGTGTACGGATCGTTGGCTAGAAATCTAGGCGAAAAACAATCTAGTTAACAACTTAACTAATGGGATATCGGAAATACAACCTTTGTAGATCCGGTGCTCCACCTCCATAGCTCCGCAACGAAGTCGTCTCCGCTGTCCAAAAGGAATCCGGGCTCTAGAGTCGGCTTCGTCGGAGAATGGACGGGGTAGGTCATCGATGTCCATGCCGAAGATGATCTACGTCGAGGCATCGCTAAATCAAGCTCCGACTTCACCAAGTCAAGAAACTTGTGAAGTAAACACACTCTACTACTTGGCAAGAGGTAGAGAATGAAGAAATAGGAGTTGGGTAGACCTTAGAATTGGATTTCTCACTCTTTATCATCAATCACCATTGATGACCTTGCTTTCTTCACTTGAAGAAAAATGAGGAAGAAGAAGATAATAGTTATGATAAGTTAATTAAAAATGAAATGAATAATCAAACCTTATCATAACAAGACCATGGTTAATTGTAGAGAGTTAACTCAAGTTAGATGAATGGTTAGGGTTTGTATAAGAAGACAAAATGGTTGCTATGGTCAAAGTTCATGAAGCTTCAAAGAATACAAACAAAATAGCAACCATTTTCTCATTTCCTTTTTCCTTTTTCCAAAAAGAAAAAGATTGATAAATGAATAAGGAAATCAAAACCCTAATTATCCACTTAAAACATGGTTTAATTCTTTACATTTAACCAAAAGGCATGTATCATCAAACATGATACAATCTAGTGCACAAAAATCATATCGCATATGTAATGCGCACATCCGAGTGAGAAAATCCATTATAAAGTGAACCGATACTAGTTAATGCAAAGTAATATATCAAATATATAATTATGCATTAAATCATTAAATCAACACTTGATTTAACGATCCGGTCATATCGCATATAACCGACTAATATCAACAGTAACAACTTATCGAATCAACACTTGATCCGATAACCCGGCTATATCACATATAACCGATCAATGTCACATCGCGAGAATCGAATACAGTATCACATACTCGTATTATTCTCGGTCCCGCACATATCTCATATGCGCTTCTATTTCGTTTCGCTTGAGCCAGGAAACCTCTGTGTAGGACTCTAAAGACTCGTCAATACGCCGGCAGCAGGTGATGATCATATCAAACACCCACAAGCCGCAAGCGGTCTGCTAAACGTAACGGCCACCCGGGTATTGAGCGATCTGAAGATCGACGAGCAAGCCCGCTCACACTCCAGTGAATCCACCCAGTAACACTACCGTACAGTCCGGTCTGATCGTCTGATATGTCGCATATCTCGCCTAGGGGTGGTAAACGTCAGACCCCAATAGCTCGATAAGTCGTGTCGATATGAGGTCTATAACTGTTCGAGAAACTGCTGGTAACACTTACCAGTAAATCTCAGCAATCCTGGCCAGGGATTTCCTGTTATAGCCAATCGAACACAGCGCAACATCAACTCCCTATACCGGGAGAGACGAATCCCCTCCTATCGCTCATTGCATCCATGTGACTCGGGACTATACCCAAAAACCACCATTTTGCACTCCCTCTTGGACGTGGTAAGGTGGAAATCAAAGCACAGTGGGAACCACACAAAACTCTATGACGATCTCGGGTCAACAGACTACTCTGTACCAGTGTCACCAGAGAACTGCCATCTGACGTGAGGTATAATACCATCTGGGAGTTCTCGACGAGTCCGTCCAGTGTACCCAGTCTCTACTGAGCACCCGTATATCATCTCTGATGTCAAACACCAATGGATATGGGATCATCCATCGCCCATCTGTATGGGTCGAGAAGGTATACGCTAGTCTACTCTGGTATATCGATGCCCCGTCTCGATACACCCACGACTAGGGACTTTGAAGGATGCACTTATGGACTACCATGTCCCCACTAGTATGATCCGCATCATAGTCCAGGTAGTCAAGTACACATCCTAAGGGTTTTACCAACATGTAACATAAAGACAAACAGTATACACGTTAAGGTAAAGATCAACCAGATAGCGTACTATCATGTCGAGCAAGAAAGTCCTCCCTATATATGTCCCAGCATCCACTACATTATACATCCTATGTATAGTAATGGCCTCTAGGGCATACATATAACTAACAGCTTCACTTGTTTTCGATGTGGAGATAGAGTTATGAGCTACATCTCTCGGGTGGATCATCTTCAACGGAGGAAGACCGGCGGCCAAGCTTGATCGAGCACGCCTTAAGGAGCTAAGGAAGTTGATGAAAGACCGAAGGACTTGGTTCATTCGGTATAACACCTTTAACCCTTTAGTTTAGCTCTTTGTTATATGCTAGCATAGGTTTATGGTTCGATCTTGAGCGAGTATTGTTTGCGCCAAATTTTTTAAACGCCAGTTTTTGTTCCGCATCGGTCACGGTAGATGGCCAGGGCGCAGGAGAAAACCCAACATGGTATTAGAGCCACCCATAAACCAATACTAGCTAGTTTGCCCAAACTTAGAATATCGATCGAACAAATTTTCCGAATCAAAATTCCGTTTTCACATGCTTGCTATCGATTTTGAAAAGCGTTCATAAAATCTTTCTGAGGGTCTTAAAAATACGTGCAGGCATTTATAGAGAATCATAAGAAATTTGAACACTTAAACCATCAAAATGGCCGTGGAACCGCGGTAATACATGGCTATTGGCGGCGTTTCCGCGGCCGTCTTGTGGCAAAAGTACACTAAATTTCTTCTGGCACTTTATTTAATGGAAATTTGATTTTTGAGATATTTAGTTTTGGCCCAGATTTGTTTGAGTTCTAGTTTGCATTTGGGGCCAATTACGAAAAAGTTTAGTCGATCAAAATTTTAAGTGTATGATTATCAGTACTTGGGATATATCTGCGACCGTGAATATTAATGAGCGGTACAACCCGACTAGTTGATATATGTTCAACTAGACGGGTTTGTAAACATAATATTCACGTTGATATTCTGTGTTGTGCTGATATTGTGGTTGGATTGTCGTGATGGATAGCCTGTAGTGCAATGGTAGTGTACAGTTCAAATTCATTTGTGTTAGTGTATATGCCCTAGGGGCCATTATTGTATCATACTAGTTTGTATATTACTTAATGGAAGCTTGGGATATTCACAGTTATATTAACAATCTTGCTAAACATGGTAGTACGCTACTTGGTTTATATCTATCTTAATATGTGTATACATATTGATAGAGCCCTTAGGATCTTGCTTGACTATCAGCGTTGTGATGGCAGTCACACTAGTGGGGGCTGGGTAGTCTACAAGCACATCCTTTTTCAGGTCCCTAGTCGTAGGATTATCGAGACAGGGCATCGATACTCCGGAGTAGACTAGTGTGTACGCTTCTCATCCCGGTTGGGAAGATGGTATGTCCCACAACCATCAGTACGTTGTGCTGGAGATAGTATACAGGTGCTCGTTGGGTTACGGGTACACCGGACAGGACTCGCAGGGAATTGTTGGTTGGTATTATACCCGTCGTCAGTTAACAGTTCCCAGGTGACATGAGTACAGCATAGTCCGCAGACTTGACACTGCTGCTCCGCCTCGAGTGTGTTCCCACTGTTCTTAGATTGCTACCCTACCACGGCTCAAAGGAGTCGTGCAAACAGGTAGCAGTTGGGTGCAGTCGAGAAGCACTTGGAGGCAGTGGCGGTTAGACACGATTCGTCTCTCCCGGTATTGGGAGTTGATATCGCGCTGTGTTTGGAGAGCCATTACACAAAGTCCCTGGCCAGGGCAAACAAGATTTACTGGTAGGATTTCCAGTAGCTTCTCAAGGTGTAATGGGCTACACTCCGACACGACTTATACTGCCTTTAGGGGACTGACGCTTACCGCCCCCTAGGCCCGATATGCGATAGTCCTAGATGAACAGACCGGACTGTACGGAGATTGTCACATCAGGCTCAGTAGGAGTTCGAATGGGTTTCCTCATCTGCCTTTTTATCGACATCTACCTGGGGACCGTTACGTACAGCTAGTACCGCTTGTGGCCTGTAGTTAAACCCACTGCCAGCGTAGTGTCGAGTCTTTAGAGTCCCACACAGAGAGTTTCCCTGCTTCAGGCGAAACGATATAGAGGTCGTATGGTTTTACGACAGGGTTCGGACACATACATGTTTTTACGCACGTACGATGTTCGGACAGTTTATACTAGCAGGCTTTGGTTTAAGCCAGATTCTAGTATTGGATTTATACAGTCTCAGTATTTCCGTGTTTTCACGGATGGGAGGGGCATTCTCGTAATTAGTTGAGAAGCTTCTAGAAGATTGATGAGTTGGAGGCTTAGGTGGAATTTGCATTAAATGGATTAATGACTCATGGTGTGATTCATCCAAAGGAGTTAATGATGCATTTATTGCTTAATGACTCATAGATGAATCACACAAAGTGAATTAATGAAGCATGGTTGATATTATCATTTGATTATTCATTTAATAATTATTATGCTTCATATATTCTAAATGAGATATTATTTCATATCATTCTAACTCTTACCTTCTCTCTCCTCAAGCTCTCTCTCTTCAAAGAACTAACCCTAACCTCTCATGTGTTGAGATCCAAGGGTTAGCAAGACTAATAGATCCTTAATCATATTCTATATCCTCTAGGTAACCTTGATTAGCACTCATAGTCACCTAGTTACCTTAAGTTAGAGGTTAAGCTTGGAGAAGTAGCTCTCGGGTGGATCTTCTATCACATCGAGGAGGCCGACGAGGAGGTGATCAAAGAGAACAAGAAGGACTTGATTCATTAGGTATAATCATCTATCATAGTAGCTAATCAATTCTATATAGGTTGTTAGTTAGGGTTTAGAAAAGATCCGTAAAGTTAGTCGATATTAGTTTAAACAAAATGATTGTTTTACTTATTCCGCCTCCCCGCATCATGTGGGGTGTCTAACGTCGACTTACAATTTGTATATTCAGTATTGCAGGGTAAGCGTCCGACATGTAGGCTGCCGTCTCTGCCAGTTTGTATATTCTTTTATTGGGGCACGACCGGGTTGAGGTCGATATCGCCATTATATATATTTTTCTTTTCTGTACTAGGATCACCCCGCGGTAGAGTACATGAATAGCCAGGTTCTAGAGGGCAACGGGCCCGCATTTCATGGCATTGAGACGGAGGGGGACTTACTCTAGAATTGGTGGGCTATTCGCCGTACTCGTAAAGGGTATAGGTTGACCCACGGAGAGGCGCTCAATTTACCGGATCCCGTGAAGTGCTGGGTGGCCCATTCACTTTGTTGATTGGGTTTGCCTCACTTCTGGAATTGGCGGGTAACTTGTCACGCTCATAGGGGTCCAAGTCTATATTGCACAGGCTATCCACACGACCGGGGAATGTCGGGTTTCATTTGCGGCTCAAAGGAAACCCGGGGCTCGTAGATTATCCGTTATTCTGTGATGTTACTTGTATCATGCCAGGGATGAATGTTATATATATTTATATATACTAGTAGATGTCGTATATGTTTTGTAAGTGCACGGCGGCGCCCCGGCCGTCAATCCGACGCCGGAATGCGGAAGCGGTGAAAAACTTAAATTTTGCGGACTTAGCAAACCGGCACCACCGCGCACTATAACCCGGATCGAACCATTAACTAGTCTAAGCTAACTAGAAGATGGGAAAGAGATATACCGACGATCCAAGTCCTCCGGTCTTCATCTCCAATCCGATCTCCTCGCGGGATCTCCGTCCGTCTCCTCCTCGTCGCCGGAAGTGCACCATGTTGCCTACATCGTTTACGGGCTCCCACCTCAATGCCGAGGCAACTCGGGCACGAAGCCGGCTACTCGACGTGCCCAAGGTTCGTTGTAGAATATGTAGTGAGCTTGTGTCTCTTTTTTGGGGTAGTGGAGTTGCCATTTGTGGAGGAAGAAGAACTTGGAGAGAGGTGAAGGGAAAAAAACTAGCATTCAAAAGAATGAGAGTATCATATATTTTCTCCACACTACAAATGAAGCATTTTTCTTATCCCACCAATAGTGGCCGGCCCCCCTTTGTTCATGTGTGATTGGAGAGAGAAAAAGCAAAGGGGGGAAGGAACCATCATACAAGGGAGAGGTCAAGTCATGGTGTGTAGAAATGATGACTAGAAAAACCAACACACCAAAAACCATCCATCAAAAAGTCATGCCATCATGAAGATACAAGTCAAGCAAGGTCAAAGGATGGCACCCATCATGAAAACCATCATGATACAAATATACAAAGACCCCCCTCCACAATAGCTTATTTGCAACAATGCAAATAAACCCTCCTCCACCAAACTTCGGCCAATGAACGGAACAATGGAAATTGGCCGAAACGGAAAGCAAACTGGCAACTCCAGAAAACTGGTCCCGTAATAAATTACGGGAAAACCCCGATACTGTGCATACACACCCGCATCTGTATTTCGACCGAAATACAAATGCAATGAGACAAAATCTCCACTGTACTATACTAGAATCCGGCTTATACCAAAGCCGGCTAGTAATATCTGTTCGATCCTGATCCATGCAATACCGCACGTATCTGATCGAACCCTGCCATATAACCATACGGCCTATAGTACAGACTGTCCGATCCTGATCCGTGCAATACCGCACGTATCTGATCGGACCTTGCCATATCTCCATACGGCCTCTACAACCTTTCGCCCGAAAGCTGAGTAACTGAATGTGGGGGACTCTAAAGACTCGTCAACACCTCGGTTGTGGATTTAACCACTAGCACGTCAGAGGTATAAGCCAATACGTAACGGGCTACCAAGTATTGACTAAAAAGGACGTCGATGAGCGAACTCATCCTGACACCCTACTGAGCCTGTCAGTGACAATATCCGTGCAGTCCGGTCCGTTCGTCTATGAGTATCGCATGGCGGGCCTAGGGGGTTGGTAAAAGTCAGACCCCCAAAAGCGGTACAAGTCGTGTCGGAGTGTAGCCCAGAACACCCTGAGATACTACTGGAATACCTACCAGTAAATCTCCTTGCCTTGGCCAAGGACTTTGTGTAATGGCTCTCCTAGACACAGCACGACCTCACCCCCAATACCGGGAGAGACGAACCCCTGAAGATACGCTCACTGCCTCCATATGGCTCGGGACTGTACCCAACTAAAACCTGTTTGCACGACTCCTTTGAGCCGTGGTAGGGTAGTAATCAAAGTACAGTGGGAACTCACACGAGACAAATGACGATCCCCAGGTCGATGAACTAACCTGCACACATGTCACCAGGGAACTGCCATCTGACGTCTGGTATATGACCAACTAGCATGTTCCCGGCGAGTCCTGTCCGGTGTACTCATAACCCAATGAGCACCTGTATACATCTTAGGTGATCCAACTGACACCAGTGGCTTGTGAGACCGGCCACCGCCCCTCGTCGGGGTCTCGACTGTATACACTAGTCTACTAATGGAGTATCGATGCCCGGTCTCGAAACTCCCACGACTAGGGACCTTTTAAGGATATGCTTATAGACCCCAGCTCCCACTTATATGATCGCCCTCATACTGCTGGTGGTCAAGCAAGAATCCTAGGGGCTCTATCAACGTGTAATAGCGACGTGTCAGGTCACCTAAAGCAGTACACGATGATAAAGGTAAACCAGATAGCATACTATCATCTCGAGTAAGACTGTCCTACCGGGATAGGTCCTCCCTCAATCATTACAATCACGTACCTGTGACCTAATAATTGACTCTGAGGGCACTATCTCCAACAATCTCCCACTTGCACTCAAGGCTAATTATTGCGATGTCGCATACTCACAGCCCGTGTGATACCGAACATCCAACTCCTCTACTAGTCAGTCACACAAAGCTCGTTTGCGGAACTATTGCGTTCGAGGAATAGCCTTAGTGAGTGGATCCGCTCAGTTGTTTCTTTCTATGTCTCTCTATATCTCAAGTTCACGGAGAAAGCCATCTCCCGAAATGAGCAATATCAGTCTTAGAATATGTCTGGATGTCTGATGGGACGTAGCTCATAAATGAACTCCAAATCCAAACTTCTTAGACTGTATCGACTACTGAACTTAATCAGTGTCCTGCGTGCCATGCCTCCCTCAGTATTGCCTTGGACCACCTGTCCAAAATACTGCCCCTCATCAGAAGGAAAAACTATAGCTCTGACAACCTCCTTGTCGTCCATGTCACCTTGGAAGCCTGGAATGATAACTGTTTCCCGAATGAGGCTGTCGTTATCATATCCCTAGAACATCCAATTATGTTCTAAAACTGCTTCCGACTGTTTCTCCAGGATTGGATTAATGTCAACTTATTGCATCTAGTGCAAGAACAACATCTGGTGTGGTACTTGACATCTCACGATTGACTCAATTGCCTGAGCAAGTGATCTGCCAATCATGCCGTCCCTCTCCCCTTTAGTCTGTAAGACACCTTTGGAGAGGGTGACTCCATTACCTGCAGGTACACTACCGTGCCAGGAGTCGTCCATCCTAAATACTCTTAGAATGCTGTCAAGTACCCTGATTGGGAAACCACCCAAATCTAGATCTAAGACCATAGATCTAGTAACCAGTATGTCTGATATAAAATCCATTTCCTTTGTGGAGAAACAACTGTGTGACGACCAAAGTATAACCGATCGTAGTGTAGGAGTTTCTTTTCCTACTTTGTGTATATCATCCAAATACCAGGATATCACACCCTACTACCTTCTCAACAGATCCATCCCCTATTCTGATGAAGTCAAACCCATGACTGTCACGTCAGAAATAGATGATCTTTCTCCGCTACATCTGCTCTAGTCTATAAATAGACATAAGCAACCTGTCCACCAATGCTTCCGCTGCTCCCACTGACTACGACAAGCCTCTGGCAGAGTCATATAGACGTACACTTCTAAAACTGGTTTAGAACGACGCTATACTCATCCTCCCGCCGGGTCTCGTAACCTGGAACAACAGCAATGGCAATTGTGGGTAAACAAGAACTTCCCTGTCACCGTCCTTGAGGCTACCGGAGTACCTCTCGGGTGCCTGAAGTTACCCACCTTATCTGCGGAGTGGCCAATGGAATGTCAATCCAGATTGAATCTTTAGGTTCCTTATCAAATCTTCAGTAATCGTTTGTGGTTCTGGAATCACTTCCAGTTCTACCATACTCCCACTACTGTTTTTCTGAAAAAATCCATTTTTATTAAAACTGTGGCGAGTCTAGAACAATATTGCTATTGTTCATCCAGATGGTAGAAAATCAACCCGCGTCATAGCCTGGGTCAACCCACAAACAGCCATTACAGAAACGTGCCTTGAGTTGTCCAGTGTCTGGTTTTAAGCATAAGCCGGACAACTCCCCGTACCTTAACATCGTTAAGATATGAACTGTTCTATATCCCATATAGGACCAGAGGCACTGATTTAATTGAACCAGATTCAAATCATGCAACTGTCTCCAGTGCATGTCAACTAAATGGAAGGAGGCCGATCAGCGTTACTCAACTTAGGAATACTTCCAATTATGAGTAACCTGAAAGAGAAGCAAGATCTCTTTATCATTACTATCAACTGAATACCATACACAAGTATCTACATCTTCGATCACTTTGAAGAATTCCGATACTTGCTACACCTGGTTCTCTACTCTATTCAAATACCTATAACTCCTCAAAACTTAGACCCTGTGTTTCTACGAAACACATGTCTAAGAACTAGAGAAGTTAAAAGTAAACAGAATATAGTATGAGGACCAACCCCTTTGTCCTGATGGACCCTGGACAACATACAATCCTTTGTATAAGTCCCTTGAGTCTGATAACTCATTCACTGTGTGTCGTAGGTTGAAAACTGTACTTATGGTTAAGAAGAATTACACCGCTGTTTAATGCTCCTTACCTAACCATCTACTGATATAGGTAAATGTCGTAGACATAATTTCAGAAAGGTATATCTCACTCTATGAAAATAGACGTACAGATATATCAATTTGAAATTGGTGCATAACAGCGGATATTCAAAACCAAATATTTGCCGACCGGCAAACAGCCCAGGTGACTTCCTCAAATATCACCGATTACAACGAATCCCGATATAATGAGGATGATCACCCAATTCCCAATAATTTACTCCCACTCATCATCTGTAAAACCATACAGATGTGAGAATCATACCTGGTAAATACATACCCTGGAGTAAGCGTCTAATCGGGAAATCAGTTTTCCTTTAACAGTACACAGTGAAACTGAAATATTGAAATGTTTCGATGGGGTATTCCGGTATTCTTAGTAATGCCTCTTCCATATTCACGTCTGTAACCTTGTAATTCTTTGCCACCTCTCCAAATCCCTTCATATGTCTTTAGTCTTTACCTTCTGTACACCCCTTTAAGCCAAATGGTTTTCTTCCTTCCCACCGTTCGGCACCAGCCTATGGTTTGGAAGAAGACTATCCAAAAAGCATAAAGGGTGTACTGTCCTAATCCTAGGAGCACTCGCAACGCGAGAGAAGGTGAAGATAAAAGACACCTGAATGTACTTTATTCCTATTTCTCCTGAACCAGGATCCATCCCCGAACTGGAACAAGTTCCTTTCGAGTTCGTATATCACCATACGATGGATTATCCAATAAACTGTGGATCTTCGTAGTGATACGGAGTGTCCTGGAGAAATACAAAGGTGATGAGGGAGTGGTAACGAAGTATTTGGTTTGGTCGTGAATATCTGTTGCAATTTACTTTGCCCTCTTACTAATCCCTTGCTTTGTCTGAACTTAATACCTTCTGTACACCATTGTTATGCTAATTGGTTTTCTTCATTCCCTACCGGTCGGCACCAGCCTAAGGTTTGGAAGAAGACAATCCAATTTGCGTAATAGGTGTACTACCCCTAAACCAAGGAGTACTCGTAACCTGAGAGAGGGTAAAAGGAAAAGACAACTGAATAATCCTATCCGTTTTCTCCAGAACCGGAAACCATCCTCGAATAAATTCTTTCGAGTTCGTATCTAACCATACGATGGTTTTGTCCAATGGAAGTGGACGTTCGTAGTAATACGGGGTGTCCTGGAGAAAAGGGTAAAAGTAGGAGTGGCAGTGAGGTTTGCAACTCTGACAATCCAAAAGCCGGTGTTTAAGAAGGTTCGGTCAACTTGATCACTGAGTCATAGTCTTAGGGTCGGGTCAATGGTCGCTGCCAAAGAGAGAGAGAAGAAACACTCAGCGTGCACTCTATCCTAGATCAGAATGGTTACCAATTTATCTAATCTGGAAACCTCCCACTGTACCTCAAATTCTCCTCCAAACCTGAAAGAAGAATTAGTCGGGGTCACCCGAGGAGTAAACTAACTCATCAGTGGGAATCGGGATCCAACTCTCATCGCATGACAACGTGACGGAATCCGCTCACGTCATCACACTCCAGATGGTATGCGCATATCTGGCAAGTTTCAGTTCTTTTGAAACTCCCGATGTATTTTCTGCCCCATGCTCTTATGACCTTGACTAAGGCCAACAAATCATAAGTCACATGTCAAGTTCTACCCGTCATTGTCCAGGTTGATTTGAACCCACCCGTACAAGCCCTTGACTAAGGCCAACAAGGCTATACGACTGTCCCAAAACAACGCATCTATCTATGCAGCATATGAATACCCAATAGCTACCAAACACTGTGCCTTGACTAAGGCCAACAAACACAGCTTGAATACTATTGACCACCCATATGAAACGACGGAGGGCTACGAATGGTTTCTGGCGAAAACCTTTAACGTAATGAACTTGATATCGTTGAAGGAACGGATAGCTTTTTGAAAATATAGTGACGAAAACCGTTGCTAAAGAGGTCACTCCCGGTGAAGGGATCTCGGCTCTTTCCCCGTAGAATGGGGTGCAGGATATTCCAAATGAATACCGCGATGCAAAGCAAAAGTAATCGGCTATATTGAAGTTAATGCCCTGACGCAAACTTCTGTCCAAGGGGTCACTCCCGGTGAAGGGATCTCGGCCCTTGCCTCGTCGACTGAGGAGCAGGATATTCCAACTGAATACCACGATGCAAAACAAAAGAGAACGTCCTTGCAATAACAGCCTTTTGAAAAGTGTTCCAACAACATCAGATTAGGTTTGTTTTTAACTTGCATTGATCCGAATCAATGCAGTCCCATCAATTGATCACACCAAAAAGAACGAAAATATACTGATGTACGTATATGCCATCCGCATTCGCCACTGGGTCCCGTCATTACCCGTTAGGTTAGCTAACTAACGACAGAGCAGGGACTGGACTAGCGCGGATGAAAAACATAAACAACATCTACTAATATATATACCAATATATTATATTCGCTCAAGGCGTGAATAAAATGCAACATCACAGAAATGTACAGCATCACAGAAACAATACAGATATCTGGGATCCCCGGGTTTCACAGAGCCACTGCTGAAACCCGACGTTCCCCTGGTCGTGTGGATAGCCTGTGCAATGAAATCCTAGACCCATACGGGCGCGGCAAGTCACCCGCCAAAACCTGAAGCGAGGCAGCCCCCTTCAGCACCGTGAATGGACCACCCAGCACTTCACGGAATCCGGTAACTTGGGCACCCCTCCTGGGTCAACCTGTACCCCCTACGAGTGCGGCGAATAGCCCGCCAATCCTAGAGTGAAGCCCCCTCCGTCCCAATGCCATGAGATGCGGGCTTGTTGCCTTCTAGAACCCGGCTATCCGTGCACCCCTCCGCGGGGCAATCCTAGTACAGAAAGTAAAATATACATACACCGGGTACATCGACCGCAACCAGGTCGTGCCCCAAAATAATAATACAAACAGGCAGTGACGGCAGTCCACATGTCGGACGCTCGCCCCGCAATATCAAATGTACATAATACCACAAAAACTGTACTAGCATTGCATCCAGGCTATCCCCCACGACCTATCCGCAACATCACAGCAAATACATAGAACATCAACGTGAAAGTCACGTTCGCAAATCCGTCTAACCGGGCTATAGCAGTTAGACCGGATTTACCGATCGAGTGACATTCACGGTCGCAGATATAATGTAAATACTGTGAAAAATGTGTTTAAAATTTTTCGATTGACCAAAAATTAACAAGTGGGCCCCCAATCAAAACTGTAGCACTCACAGAAAACCTGGGCCCAATTTTAATATTCCAAAACCCATATTTTAAGCCCAGAAGGCCTCTGAAAAAAATTGGTGAAGTGATCTCCACAGTGCGCGGCGGAAGGGCGGCGGGAAGGTGGTTTTCGCGGCGGTTCCGCGCTCCCACTGTGGAGTTACTTCGTCGAATTTTTACAGAGCTCTTAGATTTTCCAGTACATCAATATTTTACAACCTGAAAAAATTTTCGACACCAAAAATTTCCAACAGAAAACTGATGTGGGCAAATACGGGTTTTTGGACATTTCGATCGATCGGAACTAAAAAACACATTACACCAAGCTAGACTATGTTAATGGCGAGGCTCTGATACCACTGTAAGTGCACGGCGGCGCCCCGGCCGTCAATCCGACGCCGGAATGCGGAAGCGGTGAAAAACTTAAATTTTGCGGACTTAGCAAACCGGCACCACCGCGCACTATAACCCGGATCGAACCATTAACTAGTCTAAGCTAACTAGAAGATGGGAAAGAGATATACCGACGATCCAAGTCCTCCGGTCTTCATCTCCAATCCGATCTCCTCGCGGGATCTCCGTCCGTCTCCTCCTCGTCGCCGGAAGTGCACCACGTTGCCTACATCGTTTACGGGCTCCCACCTCAATGCCGAGGCAACTCGGGCACGAAGCCGGCTACTCGACGTGCCCAAGGTTCGTTGTAGAATATGTAGTGAGCTTGTGTCTCTTTTTTGGGGTAGTGGAGTTGCCATTTGTGGAGGAAGAAGAACTTGGAGAGAGGTGAAGGGAAAAAAACTAGCATTCAAAAGAATGAGAGTATCATATATTTTCTCCACACTACAAATGAAGCATTTTTCTTATCCCACCAATAGTGGCCGGCCCCCCTTTGTTCATGTATGATTGGAGAGAGAAAAAGCAAAGGGGGGAAGGAACCATCATACAAGGGAGAGGTCAAGTCATGGTGTGTAGAAATGATGACTAGAAAAACCAACACACCAAAAACCATCCATCAAAAAGTCATGCCATCATGAAGATACAAGTCAAGCAAGGTCAAAGGATGGCACCCATCATGAAAACCATCATGATACAAATATACAAAGACCCCCCTCCACAATAGCTTATTTGCAACAATGCAAATAAACCCTCCTCCACCAAACTTCGGCCAATGAACGGAACAATGGAAATTGGCCGAAACGGAAAGCAAACTGGCAACTCCAGAAAACTGGTCCCGTAATAAATTACGGGAAAACCCCGATACTGTGCATACACACCCGCATCTGTATTTCGACCGAAATACAAATGCAATGAGACAAAATCTCCACTGTACTATACTAGAATCCGGCTTATACCAAAGCCGGCTAGTAATATCTGTTCGATCCTGATCCATGCAATACCGCACGTATCTGATCGAACCCTGCCATATAACCATACGGCCTATAGTACAGACTGTCCGATCCTGATCCGTGCAATACCGCACGTATCTGATCGGACCTTGCCATATCTCCATACGGCCTCTACAACCTTTCGCCCGAAAGCTGAGTAACTGAATGTGGGGGACTCTAAAGACTCGTCAACACCTCGGTTGTGGATTTAACCACTAGCACGTCAGAGGTATAAGCCAATACGTAACGGGCTACCAAGTATTGACTAAAAAGGACGTCGATGAGCGAACTCATCCTGACACCCTACTGAGCCTGTCAGTGACAATATCCGTGCAGTCCGGTCCGTTCGTCTATAAGTATCGCATGGCGGGCCTAGGGGGTTGGTAAAAGTCAGACCCCCAAAAGCGGTACAAGTCGTGTCAGAGTGTAGCCCAGAACACCCTGAGATACTACTGGAATACCTACCAGTAAATCTCCTTGCCTTGGCCAAGGACTTTGTGTAATGGCTCTCCTAGACACAGCACGACCTCACCCCCAATACCGGGAGAGACGAACCCCTGAAGATACGCTCACTGCCTCCATGTGGCTCGGGACTGTACCCAACTAAAACCTGTTTGCACGACTCCTTTGAGCCGTGGTAGGGTAGTAATCAAAGTACAGTGGGAACTCACACGAGACAAATGACGATCCCCAGGTCGATGAACTAACCTGCACACATGTCACCAGGGAACTGCCATCTGACGTCTGGTATATGACCAACTAGCATGTTCCCGGCGAGTCCTGTCCGGTGTACTCATAACCCAATGAGCACCTGTATACATCTTAGGTGATCCAACTGACACCAGTGGCTTGTGAGACCGGCCACCGCCCCTCGTCGGGGTCTCGACTGTATACACTAGTCTACTAATGGAGTATCGATGCCCGGTCTCGAAACTCCCACGACTAGGGACCTTTTAAGGATATGCTTATAGACCCCAGCTCCCACTTATATGATCGCCCTCATACTGCTGGTGGTCAAGCAAGAATCCTAGGGGCTCTATCAACGTGTAATAGCGACGTGTCAGGTCACCTAAAGCAGTACACGATGATAAAGGTAAACCAGATAGCATACTATCATCTCGAGTAAGACTGTCCTACCGGGATAGGTCCTCCCTCAATCATTACAATCACGTACCTGTGACCTAATAATTGACTCTGAGGGCACTATCTCCAACATGTTTTGCATCCGCGCTAGTCCTGCCCCCACTTTGTCATTAGTTAAGTAACCTAACGGGTGATGACGGGGCCCAGTGGCGAATGCGGATGGTATATACGTACATTTTATTTTCGTTCCTTTTTTATGTGGTGTGATATGGTTTAATTGATGGGACTGCGTTGATTCTGATCAATGCAAGGAAAGATAAACCCAATTGATGTTGTTGGAACCAAATTTTCAAAAACTGTTATTACAAGACGTTTCCTTTTGGTTTGCACAGCGGTATTCGGTTCAGAATATCCCGCACCTCATTCGATAAGGCAAGAGCCGAGATCCCTTCATCGGGAGTGACCTCTTGAGCAAAAGTTTGTGTCATCATAATAACTTGACTATAGTCGATTCTTTTGCTTTGCATCGTGGTATTCGATTGGGAATATCCTGCACCTCATTCGATGAGGAAAGAGCCGAGATCCCTTCACCGGGAGTGATCTCTTTAGCAAAAGTTTGCGCCACTACATATTTGTAAAACCAATCGAGTTCCTTCAACGATATCAAGTTCATTACGTTAAAGGTTTTTCGCCAAAAACCAACTGTAGCCCTCCGTCATTTCTTATAAGTACTATTTAGTATTCGTGCTGTGTTTGTTGGCATTCGTCAAGGCATAGTGTACGGTAGCTGAATAATACTTATTTGTAGCATGGATATGCATTAATTTAGGACAGTCGTACATCCTTGTCGGCATCCGTCAAGGACGGGTACGGATGGGTCTAAATTAATCAGGACAATGACGGGTAGAACTTGACATGCACTTTATGATTTGTTGGCATCCGTCAAGGTCATAAGACGCTTGGGGTAAAAACCACATCGGGGGTTTCAAACATACAGAAAACTTGTCAGGCATGCGCATACCTTCTAGAGTGTGGTGACTTGAGTGGCTTCCATCAAGTTATCATGCGATGATAGTTAGATCCCGATTCCCACTGATGAGTAGGTGTTACTCTGCGGGTGATTTTAGATGATCCCGACTAATTCTCCTTTTAGGGTTTGAAAGAGAATTCGAGGAAACAGTGGGAAACATCCTGATTAGATTAATTGATTAACCAATCTAATCTAGGTTAGAGTGCACGTTGAATGTTTCTTCTCTCTCTCTCTCTCTCTCTCTCTCTCTCTCTCTGGGGCAGCGACCATGACTAGGGCTGGTAATCAAACGAGCCAGCTCGTGTTCGACTTGTGTTCGGATCGCTAAGAGCTCATTCAAGCTCGGCTCGTTTATTAATGAACCGAACATGATCTAAAACCTTAGCTTGTTTATTTAACGAGCCAGACATGAGCCGGCCTTGGCTCGTTCGGTACCCAGCTCGAGTTCGGTAACAGCTCGAGTATATCTGTATATGCCCAAATACAATTGCATCCATAATCCATTATCCCAAAATCCATAATATAAGTCTAGTGAGTAGTGATCAATAAGTAACTTAATAGTTAGGAGCTACCCATTAGACCCAATACCCATTACCCATTAACATATAATATAATCTTATATAAAAAAGAAATTGAAAAAAACCCTAGAGTTCGGACTCCAGAGACTTCTTTTTTCCCCTTCGTCCCTTTTCGCTCTGCACGGCCGCAGCGCCCCTCATGGCTTCATCCCCTTCGCCCTCCTGATTGAGACTTCAAGAGTGAGAGATTTCGCTCTGAAAACCCAAAAAATGTTCACTTTCTCACTTCTTACTGACAGATCCAGGGTTTCCTTTCCTCCGTTTCCCATTTTGTAGCAAGCTATCGGCGATCCTAGGATTTTTAGGGTTTCGATCGTTCATCATTGTTGATGTGTGTTCTTGTAGCGGATTGAGAAAATATTTTGCAGGTTATTTGTAGGGTTTCGATCGTTCATCATAATTGCTTTTGTTTGCTTATGCCCTAACTGATCTTGAATCAAAATTATTGTGAAGGATAATTGATCATAATTTGAGTTGATCTCTCTCTGGTTTGGATTAACATGTTGTTTATGTGTAGATCAAGCTATGGTTTTTTCTCAGTTTTGTAGCCCCAAAAAATTTTGGGGTAAAGATGTTTGTTTGATTTGATATGTAGTGGGAATTGGGATGTTTAATACTGTTGACTACACTATTAGTGGAATGTATATAATTTCGTAGATATTAGCTATTGATTTTTGTTTTAAATTTTCATATTGTAGACGTCAAAATTGATTGAAACTATACTCAGGTTAGTTTGTTTGTTATGCGGCAAAGTTCATTACGTCGTCCAACCATCTTTCGAAGATCTTCGCTTCCCTTAGCCTCTAAGTTCCATCTTTGGAAGCCATCGAAGCCATTTAAGGTATTAAATCTTTAAAACCCTGAAATTCGTTGGGAATTTGATAAAATTCATATAAGTATTGTTTTCATTGATAAATTAGAGTAATATTTTATTGAGAACAATTGGTTGAATTCTCTAAAATTGTTTGAGTTAATTTTAAATTTAAAAGTCTGTCAAATGATTGTTGCCTTTGAGATAATAGCTCAAATTTGTTATAATATTAGAAACATGTTTAAATTTCACTCTAATATTTGTTTAATATTTTTTACATTTTTAGATGTCCATGTCTCATGCTCCTCCACAAGAACAAAGTAATACTATGAGTGAGCAAGAAAATGTTTAGATAGTTAATCAGAATGATGAAAACGGTGAAAATGAAGAAACTGGTGAAACTGATGAAGTAGTTGGAAAAAGAAGCAGAAAGAAAACATCTTCGGTTTGATCTGCATTCACACAAGAGAAAATTACTATCAAAGGGGTAGAGGTTCCAAAGTATAAATGTATTAGCTGCAACAAATTATACTCAATTCCAAAGGATGGCACAACGTCTCACTTATTAAGGCATAAAAAGGAATGTTTGGGGAAAACCCAAAAGATAAAAATCAAAGTACATTGTCTTTCAATATTAGTGATGATCCTAAACAAGCAATCGAGATGCTTTCTTTATCTTCAGGAAAATATGATCATTTCACGGTTAAAGAGGTCTTGGCGAAAATGATTATAGTGCATGAGTATCCTTTTAATATAGTAGAGCATTTTTGGTTTAATGTATACTCAAGAGTTCTTAATCCCAACTATGAAAGAATTTCAAGACCCACGATTAAGAATGAATGCATGAAAGTTTATGAAAATGAAAAGAGTAAATTAAAGAAGCTATTGAAGAGTGTTGATCGTGTTAGTATTACATCGGATACTTGGACCTCTAACCAAACTATTGGCTATATGTGTTTAACAATTCATTATGTTGATTCGGATTGGAAATTACAGAAGAGGATTACTATTTTTTTTTGAGTTAGAACCTCCACACACTGGAATAGTAATTTCAGATGCTATAATGGATTGTTTACTTGAGTGGGGAATTCAAAACAAGATATCATGTGTCACACTTGATAATGCTAGTATGTAATAATCTTGCTGCTAGAACTGTAAAGGAAACATTGAGAGGAAGGGGTCATCTTTTTTTCAAAGGCATTATATTTCATGTGAAATGTTGTGCACATATTCTTAACATCATGGTACAAGAGGGGCTCAATGAAATAAAAGATTGCATAAAGAATGTAAGGAAAAGTGTTTTGTATATCAAGAAGACTCCTGCACGTTTGAAACAATTTGGCAAAATTGCAAAACAATTGAATGCTAATATTTCCAATTCCTCAGACTCCAATAAAAGCTTATGTAATGATGTTCCTACTCGTTGGAATTCCACTTATTTGATGTTAGAATCGGCACTTATTTATAAATACGTTTTCCAACAATATCAATTAAGAGATCATAACTACATGTGGCTACCCTCCGAAGAAGATTGGGAAAAAGTGGAAAAACTAAAGCCTTTTTTGGAAGTCTTTTATGAAACTACTCATATTTTTTCTGCTACTTCTTCTCCTATAGCTAATCATTTTCTTCCAGAAGTTTGGAAAGTGAAAGAAGTTTTGTTTCTAAATTCAAAATCAGATGATTTTTATATTAGAAAGATGGCAGAGGCGATGAGTAGAAAATTTGAGAAATATTGGGGTGAATGTAACTTGTTGATGTCGATTGCAGCTATATTAGACCCAAGATTTAAGATGAAATTAGTATATTATTGTTTTCCAAAAATTTATGAATCTTGGGAAGTAGATGATAACATAACAATGGTTCGTGCGGCTTTGTATGATTTTTATCAAATATACGTAGACGAGAAAGCCTCATCTAGGTGTGAAGAAGAATCTGTAGCGAGACAAGCTATTTCTGTAAGATCATCGAAAGGCAAGACAAGAGGAAGGTGTGAATTTGAAGATTATTTGCGGAGCACATTTAGTGTGCAACCTTTAAAGTCGGAATTGGACATATATTTGGAGGAGTCAAATGTCATTTGTAATGACATTGAGGATAAACATTTTGATGCATTGAAATGGTGGAAAATGAACAATCTAAAGTTTAGGATTCTCTCAAAGATGGCACGAGACATTTTGTCTATCCCTATATCAACAGTAGCTTAGGAGTCGGCTTTTAGCGCAGGTGGGAGAGTTCTTGATGATTATCGAAGTAGTTTGTCTACAGAGACAGTGGAAGTGTTAGTTTGCGCAGCTGATTGGCTTAGCGCTAATCAATATATCATCAAAAGTCCAATTGTAAGTCATTTACTTGTTTGCAAATTAGTTTCGCTATACATTTTTTTATGTCTAGATATAGTAAGCCAATTAACTTTCTATTTATCTTCTATTGCAGCTTGAAGACCGTGAGGAGGAATGTTTTCACGTTGATATTCCAAGCGAGGAGTCTGCAACTTAATTGAATAACTGCATTAGGTAAAAATTCAGCAATTTAGTTGATAACTACAGGCTGCAACAGTTAATATTTCTACAATGCTGCAACTAATTGTTCCATTTTTTTAGGTTACCTTATTGTATTGAACTGCAACCTCTAGTTAGAAATAGCTACACAACTGTATGTATCTCTCTCCTTTACATTTTAATCATTTCAGGCAAAACTATAGTCTAAGCTCATTTACTTAAGTTTTTCCATCATTAACTACAAAATAAGGAAATCGATGTCTTGAGTCACACACTGTGCCTCACTTTATTTGTGAACCACAGCTGTCTATTTTGAATGTTTTGTGATTTCCTAATATGACAACCACTAAGTAAAAGGTTCCAACTTCCAAGTAAAATGATTGGAGCTGCATAATGCCAAGACAATGTATGGGGGTTTTGTCAGCTAGCTAGCTGGAGAAAGTAATTAGAGCAGCACAACCAATTGGTCTTCTTAAGCTCTAATTAATGTTAGATAATTATCCTCTTCTTCTCCTTGTACTCTTTCAACATGGATGATGTTCTAGAGTTCAGCTTCAGAATATCAGAGGTCAGCACCTTTGCGATAATTCTATTTAGTAACTACATAATAAGAAGTGTGAACCAAAACTATAAATGAGATGGCCGTGAAGGGAAAAAGCAATGGTTGAATGGTTTGTTTCTGATTCATTATTATGTGATGATGTAGTTTATAATGTTTTGTCTTCATTGTTAGTATAATAATTAGGATTGCCACATTATTCTTCATTTATGTAACTTGTAGGTACTATAACATGATGTCATGATCACTATCCATCTTTATATACTGTGTTTCGACCCTTTTCGTGTATAAACATTCTTGTCTAAAATATTCCTGTTGTTTTCTATTGTTTTATTAAATTAATGCTTCCTGCTGCATCGTTTCAATGTTTTTCTACAATTGTTGTTTATTATCTTAACTCGTACGCCGTATCCATAACTTTATCATGCTTTATTAAGGGTCTCTAAGTCAACTTTGTTTCTACTTAAAACTAATTCTTCCCATTACATGATTGAGACATCTGCATCGTTTGCTTTGTCCCAAGCGCCCTACGTGTAAATTTCGATCAATTCTTACCAAGTTCTCACTTGCTTGAGTCGAATATTCATAAAGCATACCCAAATTCTCTTTACAGTTTAATTTATCTTTCCATTTACTTTTGATACTGAAATTTGTAGCTGCTTTCGAAAACTCTAGAGCATAATTTCATATGGTATCAATTTAACTGATGCCACGAATCAGAATAATTATTTGATTTTGTACTCTTATAGTAGTTTCATACCAATCACTTGTTCAAGGAATAGAAAGCTTTGTATTAAGTTCTCAATTATATTCCATTCACTCCTTGCATTTGTGTCATTGATTTTTGCATCCTGTTATTAACAGGGCGTTTAGTTAATCAAACGGGACACAAGCACAACACGACATGGGGTGACATGGCAATTTCTTAGAATGTACGACAAGAGAATACGGATACGCGAATATAGATTATTATGAAATAATGATAGTAAGAATAAACATGGTTATACTAATAAACGGAGTTTGTACATAAATACATGCATAGATAGATATATGGACAGTGCACACACATGAAAATAGTCACAATCATATTCCTAATAATCAGAAGAAATACTGAAAACTGACCTTTCATACATCATTTGTACAAATAATGGTCTTAACTTTTCAACTTCGTTTATAAAGTGACTTAATATATCTCCATTCTCTTACTAAAAATAAAGCACTTAATATATCTGATAATGCTTACAATGAAAGTATCATAAAATGATGCAAAGATGTGGCGACACCAAATACATGCTCTCCTTCTCTTACAGCAGGCCCAAGGGTGACATTTTCTTCCTTAGGCTCCTTGGTCTTCTTTCTTGACTATAACCAGTAATTACAAAAAAAACATAATTTAGAATGCAGCAGAATTAAACATGCTTTGGTAGAAACGGTTAAGATAAAAATTAGAGAAAACATAAACGAAAAAAACTTTTGAAATAGAAACTCGCATGGAAGTATACAAATTTTTTGTAAACAGCTTATAGCTTGCATGAAAAATAAATTTCTTAACTAGATAGTCACTTTATATTTTACCCGTTGATACATGTTTATATTAGTGTCACTAAAATGGTCGCAGTAATTCTTGATATGTTAGGTTAATAATAACAAATGTCAAATTAAAAAGGTCTTAGTACTTCTTGATAGGTTAGCTTAATAAATTCAACTGTCATGAAATTTAAACTGGACCTTTCCTGAGAAATTCTTCTAACATGTTCTCTGCTATTCGCTTCCTACATTAAAGCATGTATATTGCATAAAAACGTTTTTCTTTGCAGAATGAGGTTTAGATATCAAGACTAGCCCCCTTCAGTTATGATAATGCAGTCTTCCACAGTTCCACTACATAAATATAGCCATACGCAGCAATCAACAAATACGACAAACTAAACAAGGAAAAAAATCTTGTATTAATTTGTTTATGGTGGGTTTTCTTATGTAGGGTTTTGCTGCAGAAGATGTTTGAAGTCAAGGTGGAGTTATGTTTTCAATTGGGATTTTGAATTGCTGAATTTTGTGTGCTCGACTACTTGAAGAACGTGTTCTCTAATTTCTGTTTAAGTTGAAATGTATTTAAACTTTCTTTTGAGATAGTTGAAATCTGTGTTTGACTCTCAAATTAGATAGTTGAAGTTTGTATTAAGTTTAAGCTTGTGTTGAATTTTGTATTATGAATTATGATAATTTTAGTTTGCACTAAGTTTTAAGGTTTTCGTTGAAATCTCTGTGAGTATGTGACTTTTATAAATTATTGTTAATTATGGTTTTTTTCTTGAAAGATACTATTAATATGAGTAAATGAGCTGAAAACGAGCCGAGCTCACAAAGAGCTCAATTGAGCTCGGCTCGTGAACTCGGCTCGTTTAGTTAATGGGCCACAAATGAACCGAACACGAGCTGGGCATGTTTAATCGAACTGGACTTGAGCTGAGCATCTCTTGCTCGATTCGGATTCGAGCCGGACTTGGACCTACAAAAAGAACCCTGAGCCGAACTCGAGCTGAGCTTGGCTCGCTCAAGCTCGGCTCGTTTACACCCCTAACCATGACCCGACCTAAGCTAAAACTCATGAACCAAGATAACCGAACTTTCTTAAAACACTTTGGCTTTTTAGATTGTCAGAGTCGCATAACTCATTGCCGCTCCTACTTTTCCTTTGCATTTCTCCTGAACATTCCGATCACTATGAAGATCCATATTTATTGGATATGCCATCGTATAGTTGCATACAAACTTGAAGGAACTTGTTCCAGTCCGAGAATGGTTTCCGGTTCAGGAGAAATCGAATAGGATTATTCGGGTTGTATTTTATCTTTACCTTCTCTCAGGTTGCGAGAGCTCCTAGGATTAGGAGGGTACACCTATTATGCTTATTGAATAGTCTTCTTCCAAACCTTAGGATGGCGCCGAAAGGTAGGTAAGGAATAAAACCATTTAGCCTAAGAGTGGTGTACAAGAGGTAATAAGTAAAGACAAACAAAACGATTAGAATGAGGGCAAAGGAAATTACGAATACTATCATTCACGACCAAGCCGCGTATATCATTACCACTCCTGCCTCCACTTTGCATTTCTCCGGAACACTCCATATCACTGTGAAGATCCACATTTATTGGATATACCATCGTATAGTTACAAACGAACTCGAAGAAACTTGTTTCGGTTCGAGGATGGTTTTCGATTCAGGAGAAATTGAATTTGATTATTCAGTTGTCTTTTCTCTTTACCTTCTCTCAGGTTGCGAGAGCTCCTAGTATTATGAGAGTACACCTATTACGCTTATTGGATAGTCTTCTTTCAAATCTTAGGCAGGTGCCGAAAGGTAGGGAGGGAAGGAAGAAAACCATTTAACCTAAGTAAGGTGTACAGAAGGTAATAAATAAAGACATATAAAGGGATTGGAGTGAGGGCAAGAAAATATACGGTTATTGTCATGAATCAGAGTAGTGGAAGAGACATTACTTGGGATACCCGGCTACCCCTTCGAAACATTTTTCATGTTTCAGTTTTTCTGTGCGGTGTTAATTAAAAGCTGTTTTCCCAATTAGATTCTAACTCCAGGATATGTATTTACCAGATTTGATTCTCATATCTGTATGGCGTTACGGATGCAGAGTGGGAGTAAAATATTAGGAATTGGGTGATTATATCCTCATTATATCGGAATTCTTTGTAGTTGGTGATATTTGAGAAAATCATCTGGGTTTTGCCTGATGGCAAATATTTGGTTTTGAATATTCGTTATTATACACCAATTTCAAACTAATATATATGTACGTTTATTTATAAAATAAGATATAACTTTTTGAAATTACGTCTATGACATTTACCTATATCAGTTGATGGTTAGGTAAGAAGCATTCAACATCGGTGTAATTCTTCTTAACCATAGCACAGTTTTCAACCTACGACGTACAGGGTTTGAGTTATTAAAACTCAGAGGACTTGTACAAAGTATTTCATGTTGTCCAGTGTCCATTAGGACAAAGGGGTTGGTACCCGTACCATATTCTGCTTACTCATGACTTCTCTAGTTTTAGACAAGTATTTCGTTGAAATACAAGGCCCGGATTTTGAGAAGTTATACGTATAAGAATAAAGTAGAGAACCATATGTTGCAAAGTATCAGGATTCTTCAAGGTGATCGAAGATGCAGATACTTGTTCTAGGTATTCTGTTGTAAGTAATGGGTTTTTAGAACTTGCTTCTCTTTCAGGTTACTCATATGTGGATGCATTCCTTGATGAGTAATGTTGATTGGCCTCCTTCCATTTTGTTGATATGCACTGGAAACGGCTGCATGTATTTTGAATCTGGTTCCAGTTAAATTAGTGTCTTTGTTTCTATAGTGGATATAGAATGGATTCGTATCATAACGATGTTAAGTTATATGGAGTTTTCCGGCTTATGCTTAAAACCAGAATTTGGATAAACTCAAGGCACGTTTCAGTAATGGCAGTTTGTGGGTTATCCTGGGCATTGACGAGGGTTAACATTCTACCATCTGGAAGATCAATAGTTATATTGTTCTTGACTCGCCACCAGTTTTAGTAAAATGGATTATTTTCAGAAAACATTAGTGGGAGTATGGTAGAACTGGAAGTTATTCCAGAACCACAAACGATTACTGAAGATTTAATAGAAGCTAAAGATTCAAATTGGATTCGACAATCCATTAGTCACTCCACAGATTTGGTGGGTAACCTCAGGCACCGGAGAGGTATCTCGGTCTCCTCAAAGACGGCGAAAGGCAGGTTTTTGATTACCCAAACTTGCCACTACTGTTGTTCTAGACTATGAAATCTGGCAGGAGGATGAGTATAACGTCGTTCTAAATTAGCTTTAGAAGTGCACGTGTATATGACTCTGCCGGATGGTTATTGTAGTCAGTGGGAGCGGCGGAAGCATAGTGGGCAAGTTGCTTATGTCTATTTATAGACTAAAGCAGGAATAGCGGAAATAGATCATCTATTTTTGATGTGACAGTCATAGAGTTTGACTTCGTCAGAATAACAGATGGATCTGATAAGAAAGTAGTAGGGAGTGATGTCCTGGTATTTGGATGACATGCTCTTAACAGGAAGTAATCTTCCTATACTACGATCGGTTATACTGTGGTTGTCATACGTATTTCTCCACATAGAATCTGGATAAAATATCAGGGATTCCAGTTACTAGATCTATGGTTTTAGATCTAGATTTGGGAAGTGTCCCAATTTGGGTACTTTGACACTATTCTAAAGTGTTTTAGAATGGACGACTCCTAGCGTGGTGGTGTACCTGCAGGTGATGGAGTCACCCTCTCTAAAGAGATGTCTTCTAGACTGATGAGGAGAGGGATTTGCATGATTAACATATCTCTTGCTTAGGCAATTGAGTCAATCATGAAATGTCAAGTACCACACCAGATATTACTTTTGCACTGGCTGCAATAAGCATATATTAATCCAATCTTGGAGAAACGTTGGGAAGCAGTTATGAACATAAGTGGATGTTCTTGTTATATGGTAACGGCAGCCTCCTTCGGGAGGCGGTTATCATTTGAAGCTTCCAAGGTGACCTGGATGACGGATTGGCTGTCAGAGTTATAGTTTTCCCTCTTTTTGAGGGGCAGTATGTTGGACAGGTGGTCCAAGCGGATACTGAGGAAGGTATGGCGTAGGATACTGATTAAATTCAGTAGAAGATACAGTCTAAGAAGTTTGTTGGATTTGGAGTTCATTTGTGAACTGGGTCCCATCAGATATCCAGACAAATTCTAAGACAGGTATCACTCATTTCGGGAGATAGTATTTCTCCGCGAAGTTGAGATATAGAGAGATACAGAAAGAAACACTGGAGTGGATCCACTCACTGAGGATATTTCTCAAACGCAATAGTTTCATAAACGGGATTTGAGAAACTGATTAGTAGAGAAGTTGGGTGTTCGGTATCACACGGGCTGTGAGTATGCGACACCGCAATAATTAGCCTTAAGTGCAAGTAGGAGATTGTTGGGTATAGTGTCCTCAAGTCAATTTTTGAATCACAGGCACGCGATTGTGATGATTGAGGGAGGACCTATATGGGGAGAACATTCTTACTCGAGATGATAGTATGCTATCTGATTTGTCTTTATCATCTTATACAGCATTAGGTGGCATTATAGATTGCTATTATATGTTGATAGAGCCCATAAGATTCTTGCTTGACTACCAGCATTATGATAGCGATCATATATGTGGGAGCTGGGTGGTCTATAAGCACATCCTTAAATGTCTCTAGTCGTGGGAGTATCGAAACTGGGCATCGATACTTCGGAGTAAAATAGTGTATACTTATCGAGACCCCGATAAGGGGCAGTAGCCGGTCTCACAAGCCATTAGTGTCAGTTAGTCACCTAAGATAGTATACAGATGCTCATTGGGTTATGAGTACACTGGACGGACTCGCCGGGAACATACTAGTTGGTATTATACCTATTGTCAGATAGCAGTTACCAAGTGACATGAGTACAGGTTAGTCTATCGACCTGAGATCGTTATTTGTCTCATGTGAGTTCCCACTGTGCTTTGATTACTACCCTACCACGGCTCAAAGGAATCGTATAAACAGGTTTTAGTTGCGAACAGTCCCGAGCCACATGGAGGCAGTGAGCGGATCGTCAGGGATTCCTCTCTCCCGGTATTGAGGGTTGATGTCGCATTGTGCACGGGTGGCCATCACCAGAAATCCATGGCCACAGTGGAAGATAATTACTGATTTGGATCAGTAGTTTCTCAGTGGGTGATGGGCTTCATACCGACACGAAATATCGCATTATTAGGGGTCTGACTTTATCCACCACCTAGACCCAATATGCGATACTCTTAGACGAACAGACCGGACTGTACGGAGATTGTCATGGACAGGCTCAGTAGGGGTTTGGATGAGTTTTCTTGCCGGCCTTCCTTTCGCTCAATACCTGGGTAGCCGTTAAGTACAGTTAGTGCCGCTGACGTGCTTGTGGTTAAACCCACTGCCAGCGTATTGATGAGTCTTTAGAGTCCCACACAGAGGGTTTCCCTGGTTCTGGCAAAATGATGTAGTAGCCGTATTGGATACGTGCAGGGTTCCGATCGATCGATTGTACTTTGTAGCCGGACTTTCGATCGGACAGTTAATGATACTAGACGGTTCGGGTTTGAGCCAGATTATTAAATCAGGTATTGATTTAATAATTTACATATATATATTTCGATATGTATATTCTAGTATTATGTTCTTTGTGTTATTCTATCTCTTTCGGTATTCGTATTTCGGTACGAATACAGGTATGTATATACAATAGAATGTAATCCGTATTTATCCAGAAAACATTCTAGAAGGTGGACACCTCATTTTGGATTTACTCATTTGTTAAAAATGAGAATATGAGGTAGAAATTGAGAATGGGGAGTATGGTGAGAACCATGCTTGCATAGTATGCATAAATGAATTATTAATTCATTTGTGCATCTATTCAAGTATGGCTTGTTTTTTTAAATGAAAGAAAAGATTTTACAAAACCAAATCATGAGATTTTCTCTCTCTTGGAGACTTCATTATTTTGAGATGGTTCATTTTTCACTTGAGCTCTCTCACCATTAGCTTCACTCTCTAGCTCTCTTGAGTTTTCTCCACCTTCATCTTCCACCTTCTCTCAACCTTCTCATGTGTTGAGAATCATGAGAGGAGATGAGATGAGATAGATAAACACTTAGACCACTACATCCTAGGCATTCTAGACTAGCATCCTAAAATCCCTAGTTGCTTCACTTGCTTTCGATATGGAGTTAGAGCCATGAGCTACATCTCTCGGGTGGATCATCTTCGACGGAGGAAGACCGGCGGCCAAACTTGTTCGAGCACACCTCAAGGAGCTAAGGAAGTTGATGGAAGACTGAAGGACTTGGTTCATTCGGTATAACACCTTTAACCCTTTAGTTTAACTCTTTGTTATATGCTAGTATAGGTTTATGGTTCGATCTTGAGTGGGTATTGTTTGCGCCAAATTTTTTAAACGCCGGTTTTTGTTCCGCATCGGTCACCGTAGATGGCCAGAGCGCAGGCGAAAACCCAACAGTATTTGCTTAGGAATATCATATACCTCATTCTACGAGGAAAGGGCATAGACCCCTTCACAGGGAGTGACCTCTTTGGCAAAATATTGTGTAACTATAAATTTGCAAATTAAATAGCCGTAATATTTTGTCTTGCATCATGATATTCGGTTAGGAATATCCCACACCTCTTTCAATGAGGAAAGAGCCATGATCCCTTTGTAGGGTTCCTAGGCACCCCAAGGAGGTCTCACAAGGCATTAACCATGCCAATTTCAAAAATTACGGTGCCGAGAAACCCTAGTGTACGGATCGTTGGCTAGAATTCTAGGCGAAAAAGCAAACTAGTTAACACTTAACTAAAAGATACGGAAATACAACCTTTGTAGATCCGGTTCTCCACCTCCATAGCTCCGCAATGAAGTCTCCTCGCTGTCCATAACAAGTCCCGGGCTCTAGCGTCGGCTTCATCGGAGAACGGACGGGCTAGGTCATCGATGTCCATGCCGAAGATGATCTACGTCGAGGCATCGCTAAATCAAGCTCCGACTTCACCAAGTCAAAAAACTTGTGAAGAAAACACACTCTACTACTTGGCAAGAGGTAGAGGATGAAGAAATAGGAGGTGGGTTCTCTTTAGAATTGGATTTCTCACTCTCAAGCTCAAGTTGCCATTGATGGCCTCAAGGTTTCAAACTTGAAGATGAAGAAGAAGATGATAAGTATTATGATAAGTTAATTTAAAATAGAAAAGAAAATCCAAACTTATCATAATCCAACCATGGTTATGTGTAGAGAGCAAACTATAGTTAGGTGAATGGTTAGGTTAGGTATAAAACAAAAATGGTGGACTTTATTCAAAGCTTCATGAAGCTTCAACAAAGAACAAAAAAAAGCCACCATTTTCCTTTTACCAAAATGAAATAAACAAATAAATAAATGAATAAAAACAAAACCCTAACCATTATTATGTAACCATAGTTTGATCTTTACACAAAAACCCTAACAAACATGTATCATCAAACATGATACAAACAAGTGCACAAAAGTATATCACATATATAATGTGTACATCCGAGTGAGAAAATCCATTTAAAGTGATCCGATACTAGTTAATGCAAAGTAATATATCAAATATATAATTATGCATTAAATCATTAAATCAACACTTGATTTAACGATCCGGTCATATCGCATATAACCGACTAGTATCCAATGTATCGGCTTATCGAATCAACCCTCGATTCGATAACTAGGTTATATCGCATATAACCATTCGATACATTCATCGCGAGAATAGAATACGGTATCACATACACGCATTATTCTCGGTCCCGCACATATCTCATATGCGCTTCTATTTCGTTTCGCTTGAGCCAGGAAACCTCTGTGTAGGACTCTAAAGACTCGTCAATACGCCGGCAGCAGATGATGATCATATCAAACACCCACAAGCCGCAAGCGGTCTGCTAAACGTAACGGCCACCCGGGTATTGAGAGATCTGAAGATCGACGAGCAAGCCCGCTCACACTCCAGTGAATCCAACCAGTAACACTACCGTACAGTCCGGTCTGATCGTCTGATATGTCGCATATCTCGCCTAGGGGTGGTTAACGTCAGACCCCAATAGCTCGATAAGTCGTGTCGATATGAGGTCTATAACACTTCGAGAAACTACTGGTAACACTTACCAGTAAATCTCAGCAACCCTGGCCAGGGATTTCCTGTTATAGCCAATCGAACACTGCGCAACATCAACTCCCTATACCGGGAGAGACGAATCCCCTCCTATCGCTCATTGCCTCCATGTGACTCGGGACTGTACCCAAAAACCACCGTTTTGCACGCCCTCTTGGACGTGGTAAGATGGAAATCAAAGCACAGTGGGAACCACACAAGACTCTATGACGATCTCGGGTCAACAGACTACTCTGTACCAGTGTCACCAGAGAACTGCCATCTGACGTGAGGTATAATACCATCTGGGAGTTCTCGGCGAGTCCGTCCAGTGTACCCAGTCTCTACTGAGCACCCGTATATCATCTCTGATGTCAAACACCAATGGATATGGGATCATCCATCGCCCATCTGTATGGGTCGAGAAGGTACACGCTAGTCTACTCTGGTATATCGATGCCCCGTCTCGATACACCTTCGACTAGGGACTTTGAAGGATGTACTTATGGACTACCATGTCCCCACTAGTATGATCCGCATCATAGTCCAGGTAGTCAAGTACAGATCTTAAGGGCTTTACCAACATGTAACAGAGAGACAATCAGTATACACGTTAAGGTAAAGAGCAACCAGATAGCATACTATCATGTCGAGCAAGAAAGTCCTCCCTATATATGTCCCAGCATCCACTACAATATACATCCTATGTATAGCAATGGCCTCTAGGGCATACATATAACTAACACCCTTCACGGGGAATCCACACTTATGCAATAGTCTACGTAACTATAAATATGTAAAACCACTCAGTTCTTACGATAAGATCAAGTTTATTACGTTAAATGTTTTCTTAAAAACCAGCCGTAGCCCTCTGTCATTTCAGGAAGTAGAGTACGCAGTATTCATGCTGCGTTTATTGACTATAGTTGAAGCGTAGTGTACGGTAGTTAAGTAATATCTTCCTGTTTGTATATGATGTGACTGGTTAGGAAAATCGTACGACCTTGTTGACCATAGTTAAGGGTCGTGCGGGTGGGTCTTAAACAGTCACGAAATGACGGGTTGAATTTGACTAGCAACATATGATTTGTTGACCATAGTTAAGGTTATAACCCGTTAGGGGCAAAAACCGATATCGGGAGTTTCAGGTGTTGAAACTTACAATGAGATTGCATACCTTCTATGGTGTGGGGTAACATGTTGACCCCGTCATGGTTACCACTGAAAGTCGACCCTAGCACCGTCAAGGGGTTCCAAGTGGCATCAAGCATGCCAAAATCAAATTTTTCTAGGTGCTAAGTTAGACTATACAAGATCATTGCTAGAATTTTAGGGTTTTAAGCTATGTGATGTGAACAACTTAAGAAATTTTAAGGAGTTATACCCTATAGGATCAAGTCCTTCTTTTCTTAAGCTCCTTGTAGTAGTCCTCTTGACTCCTCTAGACTTCACTTTGAGTTGAACGAACCTCCTTGTAGATCTTCGCGTCGAAGATGATCCACCCGAAGCTCACTAGGTCAAGCTCTTTCCTCACTAAACACTTTGGTGAAGAAAACACTCTACACTTGATAGCTAGTCAAGTGTAGAATGATGAAGTAGGGGATTAGATTTTCTCACTAATGTATTCAAAAATCCATGATTCACATCACATATGAGGGTTTGGATTTTTGAAGCAATTGAGGAGGAAGAAGAAAAGAGCTAGAGAGCTCAAGAAGAAGCAAGCATGGAAAATGGCCAAGTGTTGGAATTAAAATGAGAATGGTTCATCACAAGACCTCACTTATTCAAGCATCCATTTGTTTCAAATAAACAAATGGAACCATACTTGAATAGTGAGTCAAGAGTGAATAAAATATAGCAAATTCCATACTCACACCATACTTTCCATGTCTCCTCTTTTTCCACCTCATTTTCTATTTTTCACAAAATAGAAAATCAAGCATGCTTCATTATTATTATTATTATTATATATATATATATTTATATATATAATGAAGAATAATTAGTGAGCTAATGATATTAGTTAAGATATAATTATATGACATATAATATATATCACATTATTAAATCAACACTTGATTTAATAATCCGGTTATATCACATATGACCGACTAATATCATTTATCTGTATATCACATTATCAAATCAACACTTGATTCGACAATCTGGTTATATCACATATAACCGAACCAATAAAAGATAACTGTCATATTACAATACGGTATCACATACACGTATTTAATCAGGCCCACACACATATCACATATGTGTCCTACTTCATTTCTCTTGAACCAGGAAACTTCTGTGTGGGACTCTAAAGACTCATCAATACGCCAGTAATAGGTGATGATCACATCAGTCACCTACAAGCTGTCAGCGGTACTAACTGGACGTAACGGCTACCCGGGTATTGAGCGATATGAAGATCAACAAGCAAGCTCGTCCATACTCCCCATGAAGCTTATCAGTGACACTACCGTACAGTCCGATCTCTTCGTCTGATATGTCGCATATCATGTCTAGGGGTGGTAAACGTCAATCCCCAGTAACGTGATAAGTCATGCTGATGTCTGGCCTATAACGGTTCGAGAAACTACTGATAACTCTTATCAGTAAATCTCAGCAGCAGCCCTGGCCAGGGACTTCCAATTATAGCCAATCGAGCATAGCGCAACATCAACCACCAATATCGGGAGAGACGAAACCTCTCCTATCGCTTATTGCATCCATGTGACTCGGGACTGTACACAAAATCCACCTGTTTGCACGACTCCTTTGAGCCGTGGTAGGGAGGAAATCAAAGCACAGTGGGAGCCACATAAGACTCTATGACGATCTCAGGTCTACAGACTAACCTGTACCAGTGTCACCAGAGGACTGCTATCTGACGATAGGTATACTACCACATAGAGTCCTCGGCGAGTCCTGTTCGGTGTATCCATTCTTCAATGAGCACCTGTGTACAATCTTTGATGTCACACACCAATGGTTATGGGATCAACCATCGCCCTCTAAGGGACAAGAAACGTACACACTAGTCTACACTAGAATATCGATGCTCTGATCTCAATGTTCCCACAACTAGGAACTGATTAAAGGATGTACTTATGGACCACCCTGGCCCCACTAGTATGATCTCATCATAATCCTGGTAGTCAAGTACATATCCTAAGGTCTTTATCAACATATGAGAGCAAGACAGTAAAGAATGCCAGTCAACATGTTAAGATAAAAAGTAACCAGATAGCATACTATCATGTCGAGCAAGAAAGTCCTCTATATATATATGTCCAAGCATCCACTATAATATACATCACATGTATAATAATGACCTCTAGGGCATACATATAAGTAACAATCTCCCACTTGCACTAAAGCAATGTGTTGTAGTATCTCATACCCAACATCCCAAAAAGTCCCTCAAATTGTATCTGGGGGAGGGCATGTTCCCCTCCGAAGGACGCGGCGGAGACGCGATGGACGTCTTGCCTGAATTTCGGGGCAGATGATAATTGGTGCTATCCGACCACCTCTCCGAAGATGCCAAGTTGATTTATGGCACCATGTATCGAAGGTTTAAACGGATGCGGCCGATATAGCAGACTTCGTCAGATTCCCCCTCGTCTGAGGGGTTTTTGATTGTAGGGACGCTCTTCCCTGCAGGCGCAAGCCCCTGCAGTTAATTACGCTACCGTATCGCGGTAACAACTTTCTCCTTCTCCATATGGTCACTTCGTGTCGTGGGTGTTTGTTTTTTCTTTGGTTGCACGTGGATTATATACAGAAACTAAGTTATGTTGTCGCCCGTTGGGCGTGGACTAGTCCAAATCCGTATCTTTCTTAGATTTGGGTTTTAGGGGGTTGGGTTTATGGATACGTTAGCCTCATTTGATACTAAGATCGAATTAAACGTTTGTTAAGGATATGTTTGTCTCATTTTAGACTAAGATCAACTTAACAGGATCATTTAGATCCAACAAGAGATCAATTAGGCTCTATTTTTTAGTTTATAGACATTGCGGTCAATAATTAGTTTAAGAACATTACGGTCCATTGTTAGTTTAAGGACATCTCGGTCCAATGTTAGTTTAAAGACATCACGGTCGAGGTTAAGGACATCATAGTCCATGAGTTTAAGGACCTCACAGTCCAATGTTAGTTTTAAGACATCACGGTCGAGGTTAAGGACATCATAGTCCGTGGGTTTAAGGACTCCACAGTCCGATATTAGTTTAAAGACATCACGGTCGAGGTTAAGGACATCATAGTCCATGGGTTTAAGGACCCCACAGTCCGTTGTTAGTTTTAAGACATCGCGGTAATGGTTAAGGAAATCATAGTCCATGGGTTTAAGGACCCCACAGTCCGTTGTTAGTTTTAAGACATCGCGGTCGAAGTTAAGGACATCATAGTCCATGGGTTTAAAGACCCCACAGTCCGTAATAATGTGTGGTTATTGGGACCCGTCACCTCTCTGACGACGTTGAAGGATTACAACGACAGATATCAGAGGAGTAAAAAGATGTACCCTCAAACCGATGTGAATTAGTTGAAAGAGCAGATGTGCTCAGTTCAATATAAATTGAGGACTTATGGCCAGAATTGGGCTAAGTCCAATTAAAAATGTTTAACATTTTATTTTTGTTCTGGCTATTAAGCCTTTATTTGGGCTCGGCCCTTTTAATAATGCTAAGCATTGAGTTCTGACATATTTTGTCTTGATCAGAACAAATTGTGTTCTGACAATGCGCCACGTGGCGCGCCAGGTGCTTTGCGCCAGTTAAAGAGCGAATTGCGCTTCTGTCGGGTAGCGCACACGAAGAGGGCACGTGTCGCGCTTAGCGCTAAGCGCTAGTTTATTAGCGCATTGCGCTTTTAATTTATGAGCGCGTTGCGCTAGTTTGTTGGCTCGCCAGTGAGTAACACGTGGCGCGCTTGGCGCTGAGCGCAGTGCTCTGTTTTAAAAGCGCAAAGCGCAAGTGGTGTCTATGGTCGACACGTGGCATGTTTTGGTGCTGAGCGCCGATCCAAGGAGCGCAAAAGCGCGGTTCATGAGTGCAAGGCACTTTTCAATAGCGCTGGGCGCATCTGATCAATTTTAAGATCAAAGAACAAATTTATGTTCTTCAAAGGAGGCTTTGCCTCAAGATCCAAGAACAAAAGTTCTTGTTTTTATAAAAGGCTCTGCCTTTATAGATCAAAGATCTGTAAATGAAGTAAAATACTTCTTTTAGTTTTATTTTCTTTATGATTAGATCTTTTGATCTTTTGCTTTTTATTAAAGACCTTGGTCTTTTTTCAGATCTATGATCGAGATGGTTTCATCTCTGTTATTCAAGAACATAGTTCTTTACCTTGAAGATGAAGAAAAATCTTCTTTTTTCCTAAGAGCTTGCTCTTCTTTTTCTCAAAGTTATGCAGAGGGTTTTTCTCTCTCTTTTCTGTATCTTTTAGACTTGAAGTCTTGGGGCCTTTATATATAGGGCCAATTGATTTGTTAAATCGGTTTTAAAAGATCTTTCTCTGATTAATTTGGGAATATTTCCCACCGTTGGATCTTTGATTCTAAGGCTTCTGTTTTACAGAAGATAATCTTCTTATTTCAATAAGATTGAAAAATCTTTCCATAACAGAATTTTAGTTCTGATTAATTAATAATTTACTATTAGTAGATCTTTTGATCTAACGGTGGGGGAATTTTAATTCCAGCGCTAGCGCACCTACGTTCGACACGTAGCACGCAGCACAGAATGCAGCGCAACTGCGCTAGCGCACCCGTGTTGACACGTGGCACGCAGCGCAGAGCGCAGTGCAACTGCGCTAGCGCACCAGTGTTTTACACGTGGCGTGCAGCGCAGAGCACTGGATCTGAAGCGTTGCTTCAACTTTTAAATTTCAAATTTTAAAACAGAGCTTTGCTCTGATTGGGGGTGCGCTGCCCAGGGCGCAGCGCTCCTGGCGCTGGCGCGTCTGCTTTTGACACGTGGCGCGCAGCGCGCAGAATCTGAAGCGTTGCTTCAATTTTTGAATTTTGAAATTCGAAATAGAGCTTTGCTCTGATTGGGGGAAACAAATGCCCCCCCACCGTTGCGCTCACGTGGCGCACACGTGAGTGCAGCGGTGGCAGCATCTGAGCCCTTGGATCAACTCAGAAGTTGAAGAGGCGGTTCAGTGTCTATAAATAAGACCTTTGGTCCCTTAGATGATTATCATCTTCTTCTTGAGAATTTTTGCTCAGAGCCTTGCTCTTTTGTTAAGAACTTTCAAGAGTCAGAACTCTTAGGTAAAATTAAAAATTTTAATTTTAATAAATTAGGGTTTTTGCCCATTAACAGAGCCTTGCTCTTCATAGATCTTTGATCTAAAGAAAACCCTTTTACGGTTTCATTAATAAAGCCTTGCTCTCATGAACCCATAGATCTAAACAGATCTTTTCTTGGGGTTTCTTATCCCATGCATCAGAGCTCTGCTCTTTTGATAATATGTAGATCTTTTGATCTTTTGATGAAGAACTCTTAAGAGTTTTTTCATGGATCTTGAAGATCCCAGAATTTTTAATTCTCAAGAATTAATTTTAATTAATCTTTGATGGATTTTCCATCATCATTACAGAGCTAGGCTCTTTAAGGAATTTTATTCCTTCATGATCAGAGTGTGACAAGTGTCACTCTGTTATAGAGCTTTGCTCTCAAAGGGAGATTTTCTCCTTTTCCCGAGGGATTTCTCATTCAATGAGAAAATTCCTTGAGGATTTTCTCATTAATTGACAGTCTTATCCAATGATGAGGCTGTTTTATTAATTGATGCATTGTCATCTGGATTTTGTGGGTCCTCCTTTGGTCCCCTTTCCACTGCATTGCAGTGCAGTACAACTTTTAAAGTACCGAGTGTCAGAAATTTAAAATTAAATTACAACACTGACAGTTGATTTCTGTCCCCCTTTTGCAGGCAACCTGTCTTTCGATGCTTCGTTCCCGTTCGTTCTTTCAGAGGGAGGATTTCCTGGAGCACCCGTAGACCGGGAGGTCCTAGTTTTGATCAGAGACCATAATCCAGAACATAAGAATCTTCACCTTTGGGGGTCATGGTACAATCAGATTATCAGGGGTCGACAAAGCTTTTCATGCGCGGTACCATCGGAGCCCATCACGGCGATCCATTACGCCAACTCACCCCCGGTGAACTACGCCGTGGAGATGGTCAATTGGACTTCAGAAGGCCTTCTTCAGACTGAGCTTCGATTCCCGTTCAGCCTCCCATGGTTTTAGATACCTTGGGACGCCGTATTTGTCAAGGCGAAGCGCGACCGTGGGGACAACCATACAATATAGATCTGATTCCCCGTCATCCGACCGGTTATCTGCAATGGGCCCGCTACATTCTGTCAGCGAAGAAGTCGCAGTTGATGAGGCTTAGGGTATACACCGCCGTTTATGCTTCTCTCTTCCAATATCCTATGCTTCCCACCTGGTGGGTTAAGGCGTTTCTGGAGCAGTGGAACATTCCTACCCACACCTTCCTCTCGCTGGACCTAGAAGTATCAATCTCTTTAGAGGAATTTGCAGAAGTTTCTGGCTTACCGGTCATAGGGGAGCATTATGAGGAGCTGCTTCCCACGGACGAATATGTTTTCGGTGCCAAGCCAGTGGTAATGGGCCTTACTCTGGTGAATGTTGTTCAACACCAGTTTCCTAGTTTGATCAAAGTGTTGGATACCTACGAGGGCCTTTTTCTAGAGTCTGGGAGCCGTGGGGTTAGTTTCGAGGATTTCATCGCTCGCTTCCTTCACCCAAAAGTCTTCTCGAAGGAGGTCGTTAAATTCGCCACGCTTGACGACCCTTTCGGCTTAGGTTTGGACAACCTGCCGGCGATGGAGGTAAATCAGAGGAGTTTCTTCCTTCCCAACTTTCTAGTTATTCCTTTTATGGAGATTGCAGTCCCTGGGATGGATGAGGAAGCATTCTTTTTGGGATTTCTTAGGCTATGGTTGAGCTGGTTCGCGCTCCCGATGCACCTTCACCGTATGAGGCCATCTGTCTTTTATCCGGCTCACCGAATGACTATTGGGGTGAAAGTGGCTGTCGGGGTCACTGGCTTAGCCCATCTGTATTACGACCTTAGTCAAGCGGCGGATACTACTGAACCTGGAGTACAGCATGTGAACTTCTCGATGCATTACTTCATGTCAAGGCTCGATCTACATGCGCTTGGCGTTTTTGGTATCCATAAAAGGCATTCATTCTATGAAAGGTGCAGCTTCTCCCGGATTATGCGATTGGTCGGCGCCTCAATTATAAATCCGTCACCACGGGATGCTAGAGGTTTGCTCCTTCGTCCCCGCACGGTTGGAGACGGGATCACCTTTACCGACAAGGCGTTAACCATCGGAAAAGAGTCTACCACAACGGTGCGGTTATTGCAGGATATTTTCAAAGACGGAGCCTCGGTTCTGACAGCTCGAGAGACCCTCCATTTATATTCTATAAGACCGGGCTTCCTGGTGTTTAGGCAAAATGATGCGGCGCTTTTCATGAGATATAATCCGCATCGATTTGTTCAACAATTGAGCTATAATCAAGGAGTGCCGCTGGAGGCTTTTTTGCTGGAACCCACTGCTACTGAAGAGGGGATGCGAAGCGCGCTGTATCACTTCATGCGTTTGAATACGGGCTCACTTCTTTATCAGCGAGCCGAGTTGTGTCCCACGGATCCTTAATGCATATACGGCATGGTACCAGCATTCGACGGGCGCCGTTATTAAGGAAGAAAGGCGGTTGCTGCTTGACCACAAAAGTGCACCTCCTGCCAGTGATCGCAAGGTCCCTTTGAAGCGACGGACCATTGTCCCCCCTTCGCTAAGAGAAGTCGTTGCAGTTGAGCCTCCACGTGTGTTAAGCCCCACACGCGGATTGCCCCATGCTCCTGTGGAGACGGTGGATGTGTCATCGGTGCCCCGTGCTCCCGTGGAGACGGTAAATATAGCTTCACCCGAATCTGGCGTGGGCTCGGATATCGGGACTCGCCGTTCCAAAGTACCCACCAAGCGCAAGCTGGTGCTGGCTGCAACCGGAGCTCGCGCACAGAAGAAGAAGAAGAAGAAGTCGGTCCTCTGCCTTGATGCCGTACTCGGCCTAGAGCCTCAGGTTCCTTATACCGAAAGCCTAAGTGAATATGGAACCAATGAGGGTCTCTTCATAGCGCCAGAAGACACTGATCTCGATGCCGCTATTGCTGCTTCTGCGTGACTCGCAAGCCACCAAGCGGAAATAGCCGCTCTCGTGCAATCAAGTAAATATTAGTCGCACTTTGTTTTTGCGTTATATTTTTATTTTTATTATCATGTCTTGACTGACATTCTTCCTTTTGTAACAGGCTTTACTAATGAAGAGGCTCTGGCGGCTTCCCTCAGGACCTTCGAGGAGGAGGAGAAGAATCGCACTTTATTGGGCATTGGTATGTCTCGGCTCATTGAGTCTTCATTTTCCTTTTTATGGACAATCTAACCATTTCTCTATCTCATCGCAGGAACCACAATGCCGGTCCCGCAAGGTGACGCGGAGACTCTTTCAAGGTCAGCCACGGAAGTCCCGGCCTCTTCGGTATTACCAAAAGAGGTCTTACTCAAACGACCGATGACGGAAGCCTTGACGGCTCCAGAGGTAACCCTGGGTGCGGATGATGACGCTCTGTTGAAGGAGGATTCTAGAAGGTCTTCTTTGATGGCCCAAGAGGAAAAGAAGCGCCGGAGGCGCGCAGCAAGGGAGCGTAGTGCTGCTCTAGCTGTGGGTACGGGTTCAAGTGCCGCTACCCCTGCTGCTACTCCTTCAGAGGAGTCTCCGGTCGCCTTGTCAACCGCTTACAGACGGGCGGCACGGGCGGCTCGGGAAGCAAATGGTAAATCAACTCCAGGTAATGTGCCGTGAGGTTGCGTTGTCAAAATTTTAAACTATCAGTTCTCATATATCTTGTCTTGCAGGGCCGAGCCTTACCGAAGAAGTGGCAGCGAACGCCGGGCCTGAGGTAGCGGCGGAGGAGGTAGCTGCTACTGTCGAACCCGGGGCAGCGTTAGGCGATGCGGCCGTAATTGCCGGGCTCGAGGTAGTGGCTGACAAGACAGTCACGATTGCTATGCCCGAGATAACTACCACTGCCAAGCCCGAGGTGGCGGTGGATGAGACGGCTAGAATTACTGAGCCCGGGATGGTGGCGAGCGAAACGGGTACAATTGCTGGGTCCGAGGTGGCCGCTTTCTCTCAAGAGTCGGGCACCGCCCCGGTCATCACTCTTCCTGCCTATGGTTCTTTGCCGTCTCCTGGCGTCGTAAGCGTGACGACGGCTCTCGTGGAGTCAGGGGATGAGGCGACGGAAGGTGAGACCACCCCGATGGAGGAAGGAGACGCCGCTGTTGTATCAAGTGACACCCTCGTCACGGTTCCGACCAGCGACTCATCAGGTAGATTTTAGGTCACCGCCCTTCTTTTTATTCTGCAATCTTTTTCAATTTTTTCTGACAGGGTTTATCTTGTTTCAAATGCAGGTGCGGCTAGTGCTGATGTCGAGCTACTCGAGGCAGCGCCGTCAGTTACCGCCCTGACGGTGACCACCTCTCTATCTTCTCTCGCACCGTCTCAGATGCTGGAAGGTATGGACTTGTGACCCATCAGTCTTATCTCTCGGCTGTATAATTCATATACTGACGTTGCGTTATCGTGTTTTTGCAGCAGTCCTTTTTGACCACCTGTACCAGGTGCTGCATCCCCACTTCTCCTTCCCGTCGGAGATTGCTTCATCCAGTGGCGCTGGTGAATATAGCCTTCAATTAATGCTCTTTCTTTTACCGACAATGAAATCATTTCTGATTCTTCTTTGCCTTGATTGCAGTACTACAGATTGAAGGAGGAGATGAGAGATCAGTTGCGCCACTGGTCCTCCCGGCTTTGCCACCTGCTGCAGCTGGTATAGTAAACCCCATTGTTTATGAATCTCTTTTATTTCTTGATCCGTCATCTGATTGTGATTTGTTTTGCAGTGGTCGCTTCGACTCCGGCCTCTTTCGAGTCTTGCATTATGATGCCGGCAGGCCCCTTCTCCAGATGTCCACCCTCAAAGGGTGTTGTGACGAGTCTGCGTATGCTGAGCGAATACGTCGAGGAGCTTGACGCAAAGGCTCCTACATCTGCCGCAGATTTCGCTGCCGAGGTCAATCCAATGCTAGCGACACTTGTAAACTTCCATAATGAAGGCGTCGTCGAGTCTTGGGCTAATCATTGCAGGAAGATTGAGGCATATCTGCATCAGCTTGAGCTTATGCGTCCTGCCCCTGAGACTTAGGCTTTGAACTCCCAGCGGGCCGCATGGGTTGAGCAAAGTGTTCCGTTCCTTAGCCATTTCGAACGAGAGGCAACTCTTAAGCGAAAGGAACACGAGACGACTGCTGCTGAATCTGCCCAACTACACGCTGAGGTTGCAGCTAATGATGCCCAGCTGAACACCATTTTTGAAAGCCTTCAACGATGTATCTCCGAAGGACTGGTGTTAAGGAAGAAGCTTGATTTTAATGAGCAGGTCGTGCAGAGTCAGGAGGCTGCCCAGCAGGAAGTTGATCAGAAACTCCCATCCTGTCTGCAGCAATGGGCCCAAGTTGAAGCAAAGCTGGCCGCGGCAGCTGATCGTGAGGAAGAGTTGAGAAAAGTGCACGAGCAGCTAGCTGGTCTATTGAAGGCGCCTCCTTCCCAATAGCTACTTTTGTATAAATTGAACACTTGTAATCTTTGAACAACATGTATCCCTTTTTTATTCTTTCATACGATTTGTCTTGTACTCAATTGGATTCATGAATAAAAGATACACATTTTTTTGTTATACTGTTGCTTTCTTCTCCTTGCTGTGTTGCTGCCATGTGATTTTAGCAAGTGCGGTCTGTAGATAGTATATAGCCGCCAATCTTGGATTCTTTGTAGAGTGGTGATGGCTTAGGAAACAGGGTTAGGATCTGTCACCTAAGACTTTTCAATTTTATGAGCCGTGAGGGTCTCATAAAGAATTTTCTCCCTACCGGTCGAGAGGATCCCGTATGTGTAATTTCTCCTTAAGAATCGTGAGAATTCCTAAGTGTGTTTTCTCTTGAAAGTCGTAAGGATCTGACAAGAGAATTTACTCCCTTACGAGTCGTGAGGACCTGCAGGTGATGAGTGAAGTTGTCCTTATCTGTATTTCACGGAGTCAGGAGTTGCTCTGGATGCTTCCCACGGGTTCACTGCCGTGTTCTGCGAGGACCAGGCTCCGCTCTGGACGTTTCCCAAGGGGTCAGGGTTGACATTATCCACGTTCCACGTAACCAGGAATTTTGCTCTAGATGCTTCCCACGGGTTCACTGCCGTGTTCGGCGAGGACTAGGCTCCGCTGTGGATGCTTCACACAGGATCATTGTCGTGCTCTGCGAGGACCAGGATCCGCTCTGGACGTTTCCCACAAGGTCACGATTGACATAAGCCGCGTTCCACGTAACCAGGAATTTTGCTCTGGATGCTTCCCATGGGTTCACTGCCGTGTTCGGCGAGGACCAGGCTCCGCTCTGGATGCTTCACACGGGGTCATTGCCGTGCTCTGCGAGGACCAGGATCCGCTCTGGACGTTTCCCACGGGGTCAGGATTGACATAAGCCGTGTTCCACGTAACCAGGAATTTTTGACTTTATCCGCATTTCACGGGGTCGGGGTTTGACTCTCGGTCATCTGTGCACCGCCGAGTCATGGAACTGGGGGTTGCCGCTGTTCCACTTTGCTTGATGTTGTGTCCGTTGTAATAAGACGAATGTTGAGATGATCTCTAGGCTGTCTATGAACCATTGAGATTTGGCATCTCCTTCTGATGAAGCTTAGGGAGGAAGGGTGTGATTCCTTCTTTGTTTGCGCCCCTGAATTATATACAGGGATTGACATGATATCACCTATAGGGCATAAATTTCATTTTTTTATTTCTTTCCGCGATGCTCTATCATTTCAGCTTTTATATCGTGAAGGTCACGATTGCCCAATCATTTCGGCTATTTTTCGCGGTGCCCAATCATTTCGGCTATTTGTTTTATTTTTACTCGCTGCTTTTTATTGCGAGTTGCCCAATCATTTCGGCTATTTTGTATGCATACATTTTTACTTGCTGATTTTGTTGCATGTTGCCCCATCATTTCGGCTATTTCGTATGCACGTGTGGTTTGCCAGCTTTTTGCTTGCAGGCTTGGAATTAGACACCGATTTTGGCATCAGCACCGCTACAACTGGGATATTTCCAGGAGCGAATCATTATTTTCCTTCATCGATGTCGAACAAAGGTGGCTTAGAAAACAGGGTTAAGATCCTGTCGACTAAGGCTTTTGACTTCATGAGCCGTAAGGGTCTCATAAAGGTATTTCTCCCTGCGAGTCGTAAGGATCTCGTAGGTGCGTTTTCTCCTTAGGAGTCGTGAGGATTCCTAAGTGCATGTTCTCCTGTAAGTCGTAAGGATCTTACAAGAGAGTTTTCTCCTTATAAATCGAGAGGACTTATAAGGGTTGTTCACCGTGTAGACATATCCCTAGTCACGGACGGGACTTTGTTAGGGAAATGTTTATTCGTGCCCGTGGATTGTATACAAGGGTCAGCATTGAGCCACTTGTAGGGCAGTATCGGAGGTTGTGGGGGCTGCTTAAGAACAGGTTCAGATCCCTGTAGCTTAAGACTTTTGAATCTTATGAGCCGTGAGGGTCCCATAAGAGGGTTCTCCTTACGAGTCGTGAGGATCCCGCAAGTGTAATTTCTCCTTAGGAATCGTGGGGATCCCTAAGTGTGTTGCTCTCTTGTGAGTCGTAAGGATCTCACGCGGATGATTTCTCCTTACAAAGTCGAGAGGACCTTGCAAGTGTCTTTTAACGAGATTGCGCCCTTTCGGGTTTTCACAAAACTCGCCAGTAGCCCTGCTGTTTTTACTCACGGAGCCCTTTCGGGTTTTCATCCGTGCCCTTGTTGCTTATGGACATACCGTTTTCTTTTTTTTCTTTTTTTTATTCTAACGAGGTTGCGTCCTTTCGAGTTTTCACAAGACTCGCCGGTAACCCTGCTGTTTTTACCCACGGAGCCCTTTCGAGTTTTCATCCGTGCCCTTTTTGCTTGTGGACATACCGTTTTCTTTTTCTTTTTTTTATTCTTCTCTTTTTTTGTATCAGCTTTAGGATGCTGTAATCCATCATAGTTTATCGACATCTCGGTCAACGGCTAGTTTTAGGACATAGTGGTCCGTTGTTAGTTTAAGGACGTTTCGGTCCGCTGTTGGTTTAAGGGCGTTTCGGTCCGCTGTTCGTTTAAGGACGTTTTGGTCCGTTGTTAGTTTAAGGACGTTTCGGTCCATTTTAAAGGAAGTCGGTTACTACTTATAGAGTTTAGGCTTAGGAAGATAGCGAGCGGACATAGTCGTCGTCATCTATCATTAACCTAGGCCGTGACTCGTCAAGTGTAGTACCTCTTCAGGAAGCGACCGTTTATTGGCCTGAAAGGTCTTTCACCATGCACGTCAATGAGTAGATAGGTTCCACCCTGGTAGACTTTGTCTATAATATACGGGCCTTCATAATTCGGCTCGAATTTCCCTCGTTTAGCGCGATTAGGGATCATAGGTCTTTTGACCACTAGCACGGGTTCGCCTTGGCGGAATGTCCTCGGCCTAATCAATCTTTCGTATGAGCGCGTCATCTTTGCTTTATAAGCCTCCAGATTTTGTTGCGCTATGAGCCGAGTTTCATCAAGGGCGTCGAGCTCCTCAAGCCGAAGGTGAGCGTTCTCTTCGTCCGTTAGCTCATAATGAACTGCCACTCGTAGAGAGGGTAACTCTATCTCGAGGGGGAGTACCGCCTCTGTACCGAATACCAATGCGTACGGCTTTGTGTTCGTGGCCGTCTTGAACGTAGTCCGGTACGCCCAGAGAGCTTCATGCAGTCTCTCGTGCCAGTCCTTTTTATTTCGAGACACCGTCTTCTTTACAATCTTCGTCAATGTCTTGTTAAAAGCCTCAGCCAGACCGTTAGCTCGAGGATTATAGACTGATGAATATCTCCAGTCTATGTTGTGTTGTTGTGCGAAGCGGCTGATTTTATGGCTCCTGTAGGCCGGCCCATTATCGGAGATGATTCGTCTCGGAGTGCCAAACCGATAAATGACGTGTGTCTTGAAGAAATAGAGGATATTCTCCATCTTCACTTCCCTCAGCGGTACTGCTTCTGCCCATTTGGATAAGTAATCAGTTGTCGCCAAAATGAATCGATGTCCTCTGGACGACGCTGGTTCGATGGGGCCGATTATGTCAGTTCCCCACATTTCAAACGGTCAGCTGGCCACCGTTGGATGTAGTGGATTTGGATGCTGATGGATAAAATCCCCATGGATCTGGCACGAGTGGCATTGCTTCGCATACTCAAGGCAATCCTGGATCATCGTGGGCCAATAATAACCCATCCGTTTGATCTTCAGCTTCATCTTCGGCTCGGCTTGGTGAGAACCGCGGAGTCCATCGTGAGTTTCTTGGACGACTCTTTTTGCCTCTTCAGGTCCCAGGCATCTTAACCACAGAGAATCAAATGACCTCTTGTACAGAGTATCATTGACGAAGGCAAAAGACAGAGCTCGTTTCATAAGCTGATGTCTTGATGACGCATCTTCAGGCGTTCGACGGGATTTGAAGTAGTCTATAAAGACTTCTCTCCAATCCTCAGCCTTTTCTTGGTCTTTTACCTGTAGAGCCATTTGCTCGGACGACTCCGGAGATATTTCTGCTGGTGCAAGAACCCGACGGCTTTATACCACGATTCTTACGTCATCGAGGTTCTCATCGGCCAATTCTTTAGCAAGCTTGGCTAATGCATCCGCTTTGCTATTCTCCGCACGCGGTATGCTTTCCAAGGTTTTAAAGGGATTTGGGTCAGCAGTTGCTGTACCCTCTCGCCGTACTTCACCAATTCTGGTTTGCACGTTTGATAGTCGCCTTTTACTTGACTAACGACCAGCTGGGAGTCTCCGTATATAAGAAGGTCTCCAATCCCCATGTCGATGGCGATCTCGAGGCCTGCTATCAAAGCTTCATACTCGGCTTCATTGTTTGTCCTCGGCTCTGTTAAGGAGAAGGCAAAGCGCATTATCCCTCCTTGTGGAGTTACGAAGATGAGGCCTACCCCTGATTTGATTATGGGGGTGTTTTGTTTGCGCTTCTTCATGGAAGATGCTCCATCGAAGTAAAGTTCCCACCGGGTATTATTTCCGTCGATCGTGTCAAACGCATGTTCGTCTGGCAGTTCGCAATTCAAAGGAGAATCGGCAGGTATCGGATGCTCGGCGAGGAATTCGGCGATGGCTTGGCCCTTCACTGCCTTAAGAGGCTGATAAGTTATTGAGAACTCCATCAAGAGCAGGGCCCATTTAGCGAGTCGTCCCGTTAATATGTCCTTTGACATCAAATACTTGAGAGGATCCACCTTCGATATGAGACGGACTTCATGCGCCAACGCATAGTGCCTGAGCTTCGTTATCGCGAAGATCAATGCCAGGCAGTGTTTTTCGATGGGAGAATAATTGCTTTCTGTTAGTGTATATGCCCTAGAGGCTATTACTGTATCATACTAGTTTGTATATTACTTAATGGAAGCTTGGGATATTCACCTTGTATAAACAATCTTGCTCAATATAGTAGTATGCTACTTGGTTTGTTTCTACTTCAATGTGTACATGTGTTTATTTTGCGATATCACCTATACGCATTAGTGGAGCCCTTAGGATCTTTGCTTGATTACCAGCGTTGTGATGGCAGTCACACTAGTGGGGGCTGGGTAATCTATAAGCACATCCTTATACAGGTCCCTAGTCGCAGGACTATCGAGATAGGGCATCGATACTCCGGAGTAGACTAGCGTATGCGCTTCTCATCCCAGTGTGGGAGATGGTCTGTCCCACAGCCATCAGTACGTCGTACTGGAGATAGTATACGGGTGCTCGTTAGGTTATGAGTACACTGGACAGGACTCGTCGGGAACTGACAGGTTGGTATTATACCTATCGTCAGTTATCAGTTCCCAGGTGACATGAGTACAGCTTAGTCCGCTGACTTGACACTGGCACTTCGCCTCAAGTGTGTTCCCACTGCACTTTGATCACTACCCTACCACGGCTCAAAGGAGTCGTGCAAACAGGTAGTGGTTGGGTGCAGTCCCGAAGCACTTGGAGGCAGTGACGGTTAGACAGGATTCGTCTCTCCCGGTATTGGGGGTTGACATCGCGCTGTGTCTAGGAGAGCCATTACACGAGTAGTCCCTGGCCAGGGCAAGCGAGATATACTGGTAGGCTTCCAGTGTTATCTCAGGGTGTTTTGGGCTTCACTCCGACACGACTTGTACCGCTATTGGGGGACTGACGTTTTACCTCCCCCTAGGCCCGACATGCGATGTATCAGACGAACAGACCGGACTGTATGGAGAATGTCACATTCAGACTCAGTAGGAGTTCAGATGGAGTTCACCTCGTCAACCTTCTTGTCGGCATCTACCTGGGGACCGTTACGCACAGCTAGTGCCGCTTGCGGTCTGTGGTTAAACCCACTGCCAGCGTAGTGTCGAGTCTTTAGAGTCCCACACAGAGGGTATTCGCCTCTGGGCAAAACAGAGTGGAGGTCGCATGGTTTTGCGACAGGGTTCGTTCTCATCCGCGCACTTGTGCACGTTTGGAGTCCGGACGGATATTGCCAGCGGGCTCTGGTTTGAGCCAGATACTGGTATATGTTTTTGGGGTTGCTTTTATATCTCGGTATTCTTGTTCCTCGGAACGAGAATGCAGGTGTGTATGCACAGTTGCTTGAGGCGGAGGATGAGGTTTTTCATTAGGGTTTCGGAACGGGTGCGTATGCACAGCCGACAGTCGTCATTTTCCAAACCCTAATAGATTTATGAAATATCAATTAATAATAGTAATTAAATGAAATATTGTTATGGTTGATTTTGTTGACTTGTTGACCATGGTTGACTTGTTGACCATGGTTGAATGTTGACCACCATCATGCTTTGCAAGGATTCTCCTTGATTCTTGCTTACACTCATTTATTGAAAGTTATGATAGTGGTCATTCCAAATACAACCATCAACTATTTCATTTTTGATTTATTATTATTAATTAGATAATTCCTTTTCTTTTAGTTATGGTTGCAAAAGAAAAGAGCTCATTCTATCATTTAGCTTCTCTCTCCTCACTTCATCTTCTTCTTCCTCTAGCCAAAGGAGAATCCTTCTCATGTGTTGAGAATCCCTCTCCTTAAAAGAAAAGCACCCCTTAGACACTCTCTACTCACTCTAGGATCAAGGGTTTAGCAAGCCGGAGATTCTAGTTCACTCAAAGTTCGAGAAAGAGCCCGAAGGTTGAACCCTCAGGTGGATCCATCTTCGACGGAAGAAGGCGACGAGAAGAGAACCATCAACCTCTACAAGGTTTCAAGAAGAAGGAGTTCAAGTTTAGGTATAACCATCTATCCTAACTCTCCTTAGCTTGTTAGCTAGTTTAGTTTAGAAAAGATCCCGACTTTGTTAGTCCATGTTGCCCCATGCGCTAAAAATTTGATTTTTATACCGTTTCCGCCTCCCCGTAAGAACCGGGGGTCGCAACGTGGACTTACAGTGGTATCAGAGACTAACTAAACTTAAACTAGCTTGGTAGTGAAGTGTAACGAAGTTCGGAACCGAAAAAAATCCAAAATCCAAACTTTTACAAAACCCTAGTTTCTGTTAAAAAAATTTCTGGTCAAAACAAGATTTGTTATACACCTAAAATCGGCTCAGGGTTTTGTGTGAACACCCAAGAAAAACGATCCCCTGATTCCTTCAAACAGCCGCGTTTCCGCGGCATGAGGTAGGTATTTGCCGCGGAACCGCCGTCGTGTGGGGTCCTCTCATGATCGGGTTTCGTGCAGTGTTCTTCTGGTAGGGTTTTGGAATTTTTCAAATATGTTATATGTGCCCAGATTTTCCAGAACAGAAATTTACTTTTGGGGTCCTATAATTCCGTATTTTTTTCCGAACTTCACTGCACTTTGACTATGATGGTTATATCTGTGATGTTTGAATGTATTGAACGTCGGCTAATCGCTATAAGTCGATTAGTCGGGGTTATACATCTCTGTGATCTGTGTTTGATATTGGAATGTGTATATGAATGTGTTGGACTGTCGCGGGTGAATAGCCGGCGTGGATGTGAGATGAGCTTTTGTTTTTCTTTCATTCATTTGTAAATGTAAATTGATGTAATAATATTATTTGTATGGCCGCACAACCGGGTCGGGGTTGTAGCCGTCATTGTATAATTCTTTTTACTGTTTTTGCTCCTAGGATAGACCCATGGAGGGGTGCACAAACTACCGGGTACTTGGCGGGTAGTTTGCCGCACCCGTAGGGGTCTTGGGTGGGGTGTTTGCTATTCACCGCGACCGTGTAATCCGCTTTTCATTGCAGGCTCGAACGGATTGCGGATTGCTAGTATATCCAATGTATTCATCTGTGATCTGTAATGTCTATCATTGCTTTATATTTAGGCGTTGCTTATGTTTTACAGCCGCGCTAGCCCAGCCCCCGCTCTGTCGTTAGTTAAGTAACCTAACGAGTGATGACGGGACCCCGTGGCGAATGCGAATGGCATAAGCGTACGTCATATTTTGGTTGTTTTCTGCAATGGTAGGATTAAATGATGGGACGCATTAAAAGAACTAATGCAAGAATATCACGCATTAAAAGAACTAATGCAAGATAATAAACCAAGTTAAAATCGTTGGAACACTTTCGAAAAACCACTCGGTTCTTTTCAAAACTAACTTTTAAATGCGGAGCTTGAGCCACTCCTTCTAAAAGCTATCTCGTTCCATTGATTATATCAAGTTCACTACGTTCACGGTTTTACCAAAACCATTCGTAGCCCTCCGTCGTTTCTCATGAATAGGCAATAGTATTCAAGCTGTGTATTTTGGCCAAAGTCAAGGCATAGTGATTGGTAGCTATTGGGTGTTCATGTGTAGCATAGATAGATGCGTTGGTTTGGGACAGTCGTGCTGCCATTTTGGCCAAAGTCAAGGGTATGTACGGATGGATCCAAATTAACCTGGAAAGTGACGGGTAGAACTTGACATGTGACTTATGATATTTTGGCCAAAGTCAAGGTCATAAGAACATGGGGCAAAAATCCACATCGGGAGTTTCATAAGTACTGAAACTTGCTAGATTTGCATACCATTTGGAGTGTGATGATTATGGTAGGATTCCTTCATTTTCGTCACGCGATGATATTTGGATCCCGATCCTACTGTGAGTATATGCTACTCCTCGGGAAATTTCTCACTAAACGATCAATGCTATAAACCTAGTAGGTGCCTAGAAAGGTGTTAGCGGGGCTACGCCCCCAGGGAAAAGAGGTTCTTAAATTAAGGAACTTCGCGAAAGCGTTGGAAAACCTCCCTCGAAGTACCGACACTGGCCTGGCTGAACGGTTAAGCAAGTATTGTACGGTGGGATTGATCCCGACTAATTCTTCCTTTGTGATTTGAGGAGGGATTCGAGAGACAGTGGGAGCCATCCTGTTTAGACAAATTAAAAACCATTCTAAACTTGCAAGAGCATCGTGCTAAGTGTTTCTTCTCTCCCCCTGCAGCGACCAAATCGAAATGACTGGACTTAAGTTACTTCTAGATAAAAACATACTGACAGGGCCAAACTACAAAGATTGGCTCAGGAATGTCAAAATGGCAATCACTTACGACAAGCTGGGGTATCTTCTTACCACCAAAGCTCCCTCCGTCCCAGGTCCCACCTCCAGCGTCGCGGATAAGGAAATCCGTAAGACTTGGGAGATTGATTGCGCGAAGGCCAGGTGCCTCGTGCTTGCCTCTATGGACAACGATCACCAGAGGAGGCACGAGAATATGGACTTGGAGTCCATATTTCTCCATACAAAAGAACTGTATGGAGAGCAGTCTCGTATCGCAAGATACGAAGTGTCGAAGAAGTTATTTTCGACAAAGTTGGTCGTCGGATCATCGGTAGCGGACCACGTGCTTAAGATGATTGGCTACACTGAGGAGCTCGCGGAACTTGGGACCACGTTGGACAGTGAACTCTATACGGATTTAATTCTCCAGTCCCTTCCATCCACTTACGCCCAGTTCATACTGAATTTCAACTTGCAAGAAAAGGAAGTTGAACTTTCAGAACTCCTCAACATGCTGAGGAGCGCAGAGGGCACCCTACAGAAGGGTAGGGAAACACCCGCTTTGTTTGTAGGAGGATCTTCTTCCTCTAGGTCCAAGGCGAAAGCCAAGGGAAAGAGGAAGAAAGCCCCCGCCAAACCAAGAGGCGGTGTTAGTAAAGTGGGTACGAAGGGAAAGGAAAAGGCAACAAAGATTGCGGGGAAGCTTGTTGGAAAGGAAGAATGCTTCTATTGTCATAAGAGTGGACACTGGAAAAAGGATTACAGGGCTTGGAAGGCCAGGACACAGGAACTGAAGCAGGTTGCGGCTTCAGCTTCAGGTGTGTATGTTATTGAAAACTGTCTTTCTATAAACTCTACTTCCTGGGTATTGGATACCGGATCAGGATCTCATATCTGTAATTCTTTGCAGGCGTTGAGAAACCGTAGGGTTTTGAAGGCAGGTGACATGACCCTCAGAGTTGCGAACGGAGCTAGCATGGATGCTAAAGCCGTGGGGGACTATCACCTGGGAATGTCAGATGGGCATGTTTTGGTTTTGCGTAATTGCTTTTTTGTACCCAACGCAACTTGTAATATCATTTCTGTATCTTTGGTTTCTAAAGAAGGTTATGAATTTGCGTTTGTAAGTAATGTTGTAAACATTCACCTTAATCAAGTTCTGATTGGGTCAGGTACATTGAGCAATGGTATATACGTATTGAACCAACCACAGATTTTTAATGTCCAGAATACACACAAAAGAAAGTCTCCGGATATCAATCAGACTTTCTTATGGCATTGTAGACTAGGTCACATCAATGAGAGAAGGTTGACTAAGTTACATACAGAAGGATATTTGGATCCGTTCGAATATCAATCATATGCCACTTGTCAATCCTGTCTCAAAGGAAAGATGACAAAGACTCCGTTCACTGGACACGGAGTAAGAGCGAGCGAGCTCTTGGGACTCGTACACAGCGATGTGTGCGGTCCAATGTCTACACATGCGCGAAGCGGTTATTCTTACTTCATTACTTTTACGGATGATTTTTCAAGATACGGTTATGTCTTCTTAATGAAACATAAGTCCGAAGCTTTTGAAAAGTTCCAGGAATATAAGAATGAAGTGGAAAAACAGACCGGCAAAAGTATCAAGATTCTAAGATCGGATCGAGATGGAGAATACTTAAGTGCCGAGTTCCTGAATTACTTAAAAGAGAATGGAATTCTCTCTCAGCTTACTCCTCCATACACTCCGCAACACAACGGTGTATCGGAGAGACGGAACCGAACCCTATTGGATATGGTACGGTCCATGATGAGTAACGCTGAGTTACCGCGATCATTCTGGGGGTATGCGCTAGAATCAGCTGCATACCTTTTGAACCGAGTTCCTACTAAGACTGTGCCTACTACACCATATGAGATGTGGTGTGGGAAGAGACCCCATCTCAGTCACATTAAGACTTGGGGAAGTCCAGCTTTTGTTAAAAAGCAGCATGCGGACAAGCTCGAGGCGCGCTCAGTACTGTGTAAGTTTGTGGGATATCCAAAGAATTCCTAGGGATATCTCTTCTACTACGAGGAGGAACAAAAAGTTCTTGTTTCTCGTCATGCCCACTTTCTAGAACACCAGTTCTTAGAAAAAGAATTAAGTGGGAGCGCAGTAGAACTGGAAGAAATTCCAGAACCACAGACTATTACTGAAAGCTTAGTGGAACCAGAGGGTTCAAATGAACAGGACATTCCTACGCCGCTCCGCAGGAGTAGTAGGCAGTCTCATCCGCCCGAGAGATACTACGGTTTTCTCATAGACGGGGATAGAGAGGATTGCATCATAGATTATGATGAGCCTACTAGCATCCAGCAGGCCGTTCAGAGCGTTGACTCAGTAAAATGGCTGGATGCAATGCGGACCGAAATGGAGTCCATGTACACCAACAAAGTATGGACGTTGGACATTGCTCCAGACGGGGTAAAACCCATAGGATGCAAGTGGATCTTCAAAAGGAAGATTGGTGTAGATGGACAGGTTGAGACCTATAAAGCTAGACTTGTAGCAAAGGGTTTCTGTCAAAGACCTGGATTGGACTATGACGAAACCTTTTCTCCAGTGGCTATGCTGAAATCCATTCGGATCCTTCTTGCCATTGCTGCCTTCCACGATTATGAGATTTGGCAGATGGACGTAAAAACCGCTTTTCTAAATGGAAATTTAGAGGAGTGTGTCTATATGGATCAGCCAGAGGGTTTCATTCAGAGTGGGAGCAGCGGAAAGGTGTGCAAGTTGCTTAAGTCCATCTATGGACTAAAGCAGGCATCGCGGAGTTGGAACATCTGTTTTGATGAGACGGTCAAGGAATTTGACTTTATCAAAAATCCAGATGAACCATGCATCTATAGTAGATTTGTAGAGAGAACTGTAGTATTCCTTGTTTTATACGTGGATGACATTCTCTTAATAGGAAATGACATTCCTATGCTACAATCTGTCAAAGGTTTCTTGTCACACAGGTTCTCCATGAAAGACCTGGGTGATGCCTCTTACATCCTGGGGATCCGGATCCATTGTGATAGATCCAAGAGGATATTAGGACTTTCACAGTCCAGGTACATCGACACTATACTGAAAAGATTCAGTATGGAAGATTCCAAGCGCGGTAACCTACCGGCTTGTCACGGGATCACCCTCTCTAAAGAGATGTCTCCCAAGACTGATTTGGAGAGGGATCGCATGTCTATTATACCCTACGCTTCTGCGGTAGGCTCTATAATGTATGCGATGTTGTGTACCAGACCGGATGTAGCTTATGCACTGAGTGTAGTAAGCCGGTATCAGTCAAACCCTGGGGAGAAACACTGGATAGCAGTAAAGAACATTCTCAAGTACCTGAGAAGGACTAAGGAGATGTTCTTGGTGTACGGCGGAAAAGACCTCCAGATCGAGGCCTTTGCTGACTCCAGCTTCCAGAGTGACAAGGATGATTCCAAGTCCATGTCGGGTTTTGTCTTTACCCTCAATGGAGGGGCGGTGTGTTGGAAGAGTTCCAAACAGGAAACCGTTGCAGACTCGACTATGGAAGCGGAATACATCGCTGCATCTGATGCCGCAAAAGAAGCTGTCTGGATAAAGAAGTTCTTGAGAACTTCAGGTGGTTCCGTCCATTGTTGACCCAATACCTCTGTATTGCGACAACAACGGGGCTATAGCTTTAGCGAAGGAACCCAGGTCCCATCAGAGATCCAGGCACATCTTGAGGCGGTATCACCTGATCAGGGAGATCGTGGATCGCAAGGAGATCGAGGTTCGGAGGGTTGCTTCAGAAGAAAACACTGCAGATCCATTCACCAAGGCCCTACCCCAGACTCAGTTCGAGCGGCTGATCGAGATGATAGGTCTTCGATACGCCAGTACATGGCCTTAGTGCAAGTGGGAGATTATTAGTGTATATGCCCTAGAGGCCATTACTGTATCATACTAGTTTGTATATTACTTAATGGAAGCTTGGGATATTCACCTTGTATAAACAATCTTGCTCAATATAGTAGTATGCTACTTGGTTTGTTTCTACTTCAATGTGTACATGTGTTTATTTTGCGATATCACCTATACGCATTAGTGGAGCCCTTAGGATCTTTGCTTGATTACCAGCGTTGTGATGGCAGTCACACTAGTGGGGGCTGGGTAATCTATAAGCACATCCTTATACAGGTCCCTAGTCGCAGGACTATCGAGACAGGGCATCGATACTCTGGAGTAGACTAGCGTATGCGCTTCTCATCCCAGTATGGGAGATGGTCTGTCCCACAGCCATCAGTACGTCGTACTGGAGATAGTATACGGGTGCTCGTTAGGTTATGAGTACACTGGACAGGACTCGTCGGGAACTGACAGGTTGGTATTATACCTATCGTCAGTTATCAGTTCCCAGGTGACATGAGTACAGCTTAGTCCGCTGACTTGACACTGGCACTTCGCCTCAAGTGTGTTCCCACTGCACTTTGATCACTACCCTACCACGGCTCAAAGGAGTCGTGCAAACAGGTAGTGGTTGGGTGCAGTCCCGAAGCACTTAGAGGCAGTGACGGTTAGACAGGATTCGTCTCTCCCGGTATTGGGGGTTGACATCGCGCTGTGTCTAGGAGAGCCATTATACGAGTAGTCCCTGGCCAGGGCAAGCGAGATATACTGGTAGGCTTCCAGTGTTATCTCAGGGTGTTTTGGGCTTCACTCCGACACGACTTGTACCGCTATTGGGGGACTGACGTTTTACCGCCCCCTAGGCCCGACATGCGATGTATCAGACGAACAGACCGGACTGTACGGAGAATGTCACATTCAGACTCAGTAGGAGTTCAGATGGGGTTCACCTCGTCAGCCTTCTTGTCGGCATCTACCTGGGGACCGTTACGCACAGCTAGTGCCGCTTGCGGTCTGTGGTTAAACCCACTGCCAGCGTAGTGTCGAGTCTTTAGAGTCCCACACAGAGGGTATTCGCCTCTGGGGAAAACAGAGTGGAGGTCGCATGGTTTTGCTACAGGGTTCGTTCTCATCCGCGCACTTGTGCACGTTTGGAGTCCGGACGGATATTGCCAGCGAGCTCTGGTTTGAGCCAGATACTGGTATATGTTTTTGGGGTTGCTTTTATATCTCGGTATTCTTGTTCCTCGGAACGAGAATGCAGGTGTGTATGCACAGTTGCTTGAGGCGGAGGATGAGGTTTTTCATTAGGGTTTCGGAACGGGTGCGTATGCACAGCCGACAGTCGTCATTTTCCAAACCCTAATAGATTTATGAAATATCAATTAATAATAGTAATTAAATGAAATATTGTTATGGTTGATTTTGTTGACTTGTTGACCATGGTTGACTTGTTGACCATGGTTGAATGTTGACCACCATCATGCTTTGCAAGGATTCTCCTTGATTCTTGCTTACACTCATTTATTGAAAGTTATGATAGTGGTCATTCCAAATACAACCATCAACTATTTCATTTTTGATTTATTATTATTAATTAGATAATTCCTTTTCTTTTAGTTATGGTTGCAAAAGAAAAGAGCTCATTCTATCATTTAGCTTCTCTCTCCTCACTTCATCTTCTTCTTCCTCTAGCCAAAGGAGAATCCTTCTTATGTGTTGAGAATCCCTCTCCTTAAAAGAAAAGCACCCCTTAGACACTCTCTACTCACTCTAGGATCAAGGGTTTAGCAAGCCGGAGATTCTAGTTCACTCAAAGTTCGAGAAAGAGCCCGAAGGTTGAACCCTCAGGTGGATCCATCTTCGACGGAAGAAGGCGACGAGAAGAGAACCATCAACCTCTACAAGGTTTCAAGAAGAAGGAGTTCAAGTTTAGGTATAACCATCTATCCTAACTCTCCTTAGCTTGTTAGCTAGTTTAGTTTAGAAAAGATCCCGACTTTGTTAGTCCATGTTGCCCCATGCGCTAAAAATTTGATTTTTATACCGTTTCCGCCTCCCCGTAAGAACCGGCGGTCGCAACGTGGACTTACACTTTCTGCCCCCAGCAGAACTCGACTCAAATAGTAGAGGGCCCTCTCCTTCCCTTGGTCGTTCTCTTGTGCCCATAATGCGCCTAAGGAACCTTCGAGGGCTGTCTTATAAGGAATGAGAGGCTTTCCTTTGACCGGAGCGGCCAGTACTGGCGGATTCTGCAGGTATTGCTTGATTTCTTCCAGCGCGCTTTGGCATTTATGATCCCAGACGAACGGGGTTCCCTTCTTCATCAGGTGACTGTAAGGACGGCCCTTGCCTGAGAGATTGGCTATAAATTGCCGGATATACGCGAGCTTCCCTTGGAGAGACTGCAATTGCTTGAGAGTCCTTGGCGGAGGCATTTCCATTATCGCCTTGATCTTCGATGGATCTATCTCGATGCCTCGGTGTCGGACGATGAATCCTAGGAATTTGCCCGAGGAAACACCGAACGCGCATTTGAGAGGGTTCATCTTCAAGTTGTATTGCCGGAGGTGTTGAAACACGATTCTCAGATGCTCTAGATGTTCCTCGTATGATTTTCTTTTCACCACGAGTTCGTCGATATAGCATTCGACGATTTCATGTATGAGGTCATCGAAGATCTTCGTCATGGCCCTCTGATAGGTGGCACCGGTGTTCTTTAGACCGAAAGGCATCACCTTGAAGCAGAATATGCCCAATGGGGTCCGGAAAGCAGTGTGCTTCTGGTCCTCAGGGTGCATCTTTATCTGATTGTATCCAGATGATCCGTCCATGAAGGAGAAGACTTCGTGGGTGGATGTATTGTCTATCATTAGCTCAGTGACCGATACTGGGAAGTCATCCTTCGGGCAGGCTTTATTGAGATCCCGAAAGTCCACACATATGCGCACTGTCCCATTTTTCTTCATCACCGGGACAATGTTGGCAATCCAGTTAGGATACTGAACCTCTTGGATGAAGCCAGAGTCGATCAGCTTCTTGACCTCGGCGTTGATGCCCATCTCAAGCTCGAGCCGCATTCTTCTCGGTGCTTGTTTGAATGGCTTGGCGTCCAGAGATATCACTAATTTGTGTATAGCAATCTCTGGATCCAGTCCTGGCATCTCGGAATAATTCCATGCGAAGCAATCTTTATGCGGCATGAGCACGTTCTTTAGTGTAGCCACCCTTTCTTCAGGCAGCAACTCGCTGACGAACGTCGGCCGTGGGTCACTTACCGTCCCCAAATCAATTTTCTTGAGCTCATCTGCAGTGGTATGTATTCCATCTTCCAGCTCTTTCGGCGCCGGCGGAAACTCCGAGATCACCTCGTCGTCGTTGTTTTCGAAGCACCATGGGAGGTCATCCATATTCTCGACCTCTGCTTCTGACAGCGTTATCACGTGACAGGTACGAGCTCGTTTCCAAGACTGATGTTGATCTGGTTCTACTCTCGTTGTACGTGCGGTTTTTGGTTCGTGCTTCTATGGCGGATTTATCCTCCAACTGTTGGATAGAGCGAACTTGCCGAGCTGATATTGGTCTTCGACCCAGTTCTTGAAGGTGAAGCAGTCTTCGAGAGGATATCCTATTGCTCGGTGGTAGGAGCAATAGTCTGGGTGAGAGACCTCGTTGGCTTGCTCGGGGTGCTTAGACTCCGGAAGTGTAATCATTCGATGTTTTATAGCAAGATCAAGTATCTTCTTTGTCTTGTCTTGGGTAAAAGAGTACGCTCGACCCATCTTCTTTGTAAGAGATGAGTCCTGGTTACTCGGTTCTTAATCGCGTGGCTTCTTGATCCCGCTTTGTCGCAGTCGGACGCCTTTCCCGTTCTTTGGTTTGTTTCTGCCTCTGCATCGGGCCTTTTGTACAACGGGTTGACAGGGAGGAGCATTTTCATCTTTCGCAGCCTATTGAAGAAGGCGTTGCATCCTGACTTTCTCGTAGATGGCCATTTCGCGATTATAGTCGTCTCGAACCTTTTAACCCGCTTCCCTTATAAGCTTGTCCATTTGTTCTTCGAACGACAGACTGGTCATTTTCACGTCGGGAACTCTTTCTGGTTCAGGGTTAGCATCTTCCCATAGAGTATCTCCCTCTTCATCAAAGTCATGTATGATGTAGCAGTCGCGGAATAACTCCCGTTTCTTGGATTGGACATACCCAAGCCCGGTCGTTTCCATTATCCCGTTGGGCAACTTTCGCTGAGTTCCAAGGACGTTCCAGATCCTGTTATAGAACCGTTCTTGTCGAGCAGTTTTCTTAAGGGGTACACCTTGGCGTCTCAAGAGTCTCCTTAGTCCGTCTGTGTAATATGGGCAAACGGATGGGCTGGAGCCTGTCGAGTGTGGAATCCGCGCCGTACCAGATTTCTTTCTCCACTTTAGTTTCCCCGGATCGGTAGAATAGGATCGCCTTTTCACCTTCTCGCCTGAGGGGGACATAGAACGTCTGCAGCTCTTCCACACTACAAGTTTCAAGTGCATCGAGATCTTTGTAATGCTCTTGTGGAACCATGGTGATTTGCAAATTCTGATTATCACCAGCGAAAGCTTGTATTGACGGCCGAGCGGAAAATATAGCGTTAACCTCGTCTTCCGAGTCGCTGCCGAAGATAAGCATAGGAGCGGACGGTCTCGGCTTATTGTACTGGGGCGGACCCGAATAAACCATCTCTTCTTCCTCCTCGGTGTCACTCCCGAAGACTGGAATAGTGGTGATAGCTTTGTCCTTCGGTTTATAGCATCTCTCCGTGTCTTCGAAATCTGGTAAAAAGTATTTTGCATCTTCGTACTTTCGGACTTCGTTCACGGAAAATGGATTCAACTCCCCCGTCACAATGTACTCGAGACCATCCTTGAAGTATTTCATACACTGATGTTGTGTAGAAGGGATGATGTTATACTCGTGTAACCAAGGCCGGCCGAGCAAAGCATTATAGCATGTCTTGGCGTCAATGACGTGAAATTTAATATCCATGACAAGTAGTCTGAATCGTAACGTCAGTATCATAGACCCGAGAGTCCGTGATGACTGAGAGTCAAAACCAAAGATGGTGATTTTATCACAAGCGAGGTGCTGGACGCTCATGCAGATTTCCTTCAACACTCGCACGTTGAGGAGATTGACGGAGGACCCATTGTTGACCAGGATCTTTCCTATCTTGACATCATGACAGTATCCGGAGACATATAGGAGACGATTGTGCTCGCACGTCCCAAGGAGAAGATCTTCATCGCCGATGGTGATATCGGCCGTGTGTACTTCTTCCAGCTCGTCCTTCATCTTTTCTTCGGCAAGGAAGGCTTGGAATTGCTCTGGCTCTTGTAGTGCCTTGATCAATGAATCTCTTGCTTCTTTTGATAGTAAAAGGGCGTCGAGAATGCTGAGCTGCGAGGGTAACTTTCTCAAGTGCGCCAAAACGTTATAGTCCACCTTACTTTTCTTTGGAGGGTCCTTGGCGGTCAGCTCTTTTATGACTTGGTCATCTAGGGCGATATCCTCAGAGACCTTTTCTTTTCCCTTATCTTTTCTATTCGTGGGCCCGAGATTCTTTTCAGGCAGCGTACGATTGCGCAGCTGGATATTTTCACAGGTCTTCGGCTCTTTCTCTTTCCCCGAGGTGGACTCTTTAAAGAGGGGGCCAAGAGTCATCTCTTCGTCAGAGTCGCTCCCAAAGGTGAGAACCTGCGATCCCCCGGCGTTGACTGTGCGACAGTTGCCGGTAGTTCTTTTATGCTCCTCAGTCGCACTTCTTTGCTCCCGACGAGTTTTCCGTTTCATTCGCTTGAAATGATGTCGGTGAGCAACATATCCCTGCCACCATCTTTTAAAAGCGTTGCACTCTTCGATGGGGTGTGCGATCTTTTGATGGTATAGGCAGTAGCTAGGATGCATCCCTGCTTCGCCGACAATGTTTCCTTCGGAGGGTGGTAGCTTCATTCCATTGACATGGCTTTAGCAAACCTTTTCCTCGTCTTAAACTTTTTTTTATCCGCGACAGATGTCCCTTGATTCGGCGGGAGTGTCTCGACTCTTTCGTCCAGTCGCCGGCGTTTGGCCTTTTCAAATATGGCCATCTCACGCTCCCGATCAGCTTTACTTTTCAGGAGAGCTTCGTTTAGGAATGCGTCGATCATTTCATCTGACGGCCCCAGAAGTTCCGGTTCAGGCTCTGCCCCCAGTTTCTCGGTGCAAGGAGCTTCTTCATCGTTTGTCAACGAGTGAGAGATCATATGGCAACTTGCTACGTAGTCTTCAGATCCATCCAACGAGTCTTCTCCATCATCTTCGTCCTCAAGGACATGGCCGAGGAATTCTTGGAGCATGATCGGAGTCCGCACCTTCTAGTTATACTCTTCCAGCGCGTCGATCTGTTTCTACAGGTCCGTGCGCTTGTCACCAAGCTTCACGGACTTCCTGGATTTCTTTTTCTTCTTCGAGGATTTCGATGGCTGGGTGTGCGAGCTTTGGCTATCACCACTGATCTTTGGAGTTGGGCGCGACTTTAGCATCCCTTCGATGATCTGGGGTTCCAGCAGATTTTTCCACGTGATCGCCGGACATGTCTGGAGATCATTCAGCATCCCTTTGGTTTTGGCCGAAAGGGCCACCTCCCATGGAGCTTCTTCAACAAAAGAGCACGTTGCCCCCGGTGTGTCCGTCTTCTTAGGAGTGTGCGGTTGTGGTGGGTTTACTTTCCACTTCTCAGACAGCGCAAACTTGCCTTGTAGGTACTGATCCTCGATCCATCCCTTAAAGATGAAGCAATCTTCGATTGGATGGCTTACCGTTTGGTGGTAAGGGCAATAATTGGGATTATTCACTTCGCCGGGTTGCAATAGTCGCTTTGGATTCGGCAAATTGATAAGCCTGTTGCGCATCGCTAGTTCGAACAGCCTCTTCGTTTTATCCCGCGGGAATGAGTAAGGGCGCTTCATTTTCTCATTATAATAGCGCCGTCTCTCTTCCAATTGATCCGTTAGTCTTGGAACACTGGGCTGCTGTTGGGTATTCGCCACGAAGGTCGCCTTCCTCTTACCTTTTTCGTTCCGCGGTTCTGGCTTCGGAGGAGACGGCCTATGGCCCATCTGGTCCATCTAGACTAGCTTGTCGATTAAAGCCTGGAACGTGGTCGGTTTGAAGAACATCATGAACTGTGAAATAGTCGCATGAGGGTCTAGGGTGCCCACGAACATGCCTACCGCAGGCGCTTCTTCAATGCGCTGCTCGCACTTCGACCATAGATTCCGCCACCGTATTGCATACTAAACCCATGTCTCGCCTGGCTTCACCCTGGCATTGATCAATGCCGTTATTGGGGTGCATTTACTAGCACTTGCGAATCGCTGGGTGAACAACAACTCCATTTCTGCGAAAGTTTTGACGGAGTCGTTTGGAAGTTCGGAGTACCACTCAAACGCCGTTTCCGATAAGCTGCCGACGAATTGGCGGAGCAAAAGTTTATCATCGCCGCCGGTGTTGCCACAAATAGCCCTGAACTGGGCGACATGTTGATGGGGATTGCCTGTCCCCTTGTACACATGGAATTTCGGGATCGTGTAGCCCGGCGGGTACTTTATCTGATCATACCAGCCTGGATACGGTCGCCCAGTTCTAACAATTTGTCCAGCCGCTTCATTCGCCTGGTGAACTCGTATCTGCTGAGCGATGTAATCATCCAGGGCGGACTTGGAAATAGTTTCCTCCTTGGCTGCTGAAAGAGCCGGAGGTGGATTTGATGTTTCTCCTCTATCATCTTCAATTATTACTGGAGGATCTTCGGCTGGGGGATCCGGCTGGATCATCATGCCCAACATATCTTGGAATAGAAGGGCCATTTGCTTTATATTGGCAGCTTGTTCCGCGGCCTCTTTGTCCTTCTTCTCAAGCATTCTCCGAAGGAATTCAGCATCAGTTTCCTGCTCACGGCGTTGCTCCGCGGACGTTTCCGTGCTTTCTTTTGGCCCGGTGAGTGCGTCCATCGCAGTCATCATCTCCTGAAGCTTCTGCTGCTGCTCTTAGGCTTTCGTCACGGATCGCGTAAGCGGTCGATGACCCGTGGAGATACGTCTATCCTCTTTTGAGGATGCCATATAGACGGTATGCACCACCATGCCCCCAGACTTAGGGTGTTTGGGCTGGGTGCCTTTGACATTTGCCGCAGACATGAGGACTTTCTCCGGCCTTCTCCTCTTATGAGCGGTCGAAGTTGAGGGGGCCGTTGCAGTGGGCACCCAAGTAGCCGTCGCCTTCTGTGGTTTAACAGGACGGTTTTCTTCCTGTCGGACCTTCAACTTCTTCTGCCGGCGGGGATAATCTTGATCAACCACTGACTCTCGAACTTGTCGTCAGATTTTGTAAACTTTGGAAGACAGTCGTTGAGGGGACTGCTCCGGCTTTATTTCTGTGACAGTCTCCACTGGTGGCGGGGATCTTTTCAGTACGGCGGTAGGCGAGTTCCTACGCACCTTGTTCAGTAGCTCAAAGCTGTTCCCGATTGGAACAGCAGCATTGACTTCTACCGTTGGAGTTGGTGGAGTTAGCCCAGAGGGGGAGTTGCCCCCAGTCTTCCTTACTCGGCGCCAGTGGCAACATCGAGCGTGTCGAGCTGTTGGGGTTGGTTCGGGGATGGGGATGGCTTTGTCTTTCCCCCTATTCAGATGAGGCGCCACTGGTGCCAGCCTCTTGAAGACTGATGTCCGCTGAGAAGTCGTATCCAACCGGTCAAAAACAGACTTCTGAGCGGGAGCAGGAGTGGGAGCAGTCAGTCTTGTAAAGTCCAACCCTTTGGCAGGAGAAGCCGCCTTGACAACTTCAGGAGCAGGGATGGCTATCTTCTTTAGGATGGCCACTTCAGGTATCATGGGCTTCTTGGTAGGCCCATCGGAGTTCAGGCTCAGTCTGGCGAGAAGACCGAGGAGCTGGAGCTGGACGACCCGTTGAGCGGGGCCGCAGTAGTTGCAAGCCGATCAAAGACCGACTTCTTGGGAGCTTCCGACGTTGGCACAGGAGCGGTGAAGCTCGTTGGCGGGAGCATGGTCCCGAAAAATAATCCAGTAGTAGCTTGGGTGACCTGTTCCACCGGCATCGTAAACAGGGACGCCGCTTGAGGCCCGTAAGCTATGCCTCCAGATGAGGCGGAGCGTACGTTGCAGTTGCAGCTGGAACATTTTGCACAGGTGAACGCCATTGATCCTTCGCTTTTTGCACCAAGCAAAACACCAAATCTTAGTACCTCGAACCCAAGAGCAACCATTAGCAAACCGCGATTTGTTCGCGAACGCGACACACGAAGTGTGGAGAGGAAAGAGGAAAAGGTCCCACCGGGCGTGCCAGAATCTGTTCCCCTCCGAAGGACGCGACGGAGACGCGATGGACGTCTTGTCTGAATTTCGGGGCAGATGCTAATTGGTGCTATCCGTCCACCTCTCCGAAGATGCCAAGTTGATTTATGGCACCATGTATCGAAGGTTTAAACGGATGCGGCCGATGTAGCAGACTTTGTCAGATTCCCTCTCGTCTGAGGGGCTTTTGATTATGGGGACACTCTTCCTTGCAGGCGCAAGCCTCTGCAGTTAATTACGATACCGCATTACAGTAACAACTTTCTCCTTCTCCATATGGTCACTTCGTGTCGTGGGTGTTTGTTTTGTGTTTGGTTGCCCGTGGATTGTATACGGAGACTAAGTTATGTTGTCGCCCGTAGGGCGTGGACTAGTCCAAATCCGTATCTTTCTTAGATTTGGGTTTTGGGGGGTTGGGTTTAAGGATACGTTAGCCTCATTTGAGACTAAGATCGACTTAAACGTTTGTTAAAGATACGTTGGTCTCATTTTAGACTAAGATCAACTTAACAGGATCGTTTAGATCCAACAAAAGAGCAATTAGGCTCTATTGTTTAGTTTAGGGACATTGCGGTCAATAATTAGTTTAAGGACATTACGGTCCATTGTTAGTTTAAGGACATCTTGGTCCAATGTTAGTTTAAAGACATCGCAGTCGAGGTTAAGGACATCATAGTCCGTGAGTTTAAGGACCTCACAGTCCGATGTTAGTTTTAAGACATCACGGTCGAGATTAAGGACATCATAGTCCGTGGGTTTAAGGACTCCACAGTCCGATGTTAGTTTAAAGACATCACGGTCGAGGTTAAGGACATCATAGTCCATGGGTTTAAGGACCCCACAGTCCATTGTTAGTTTTAAGACATCGCGGTCGAGAGTAAGGAAATCATAGTCCATGGGTTTAAGGACCCCACAGTCCGTTGTCAGTTTTAAGACATCGCGGTCGAGGTTAAGGACATCATAGTCCATGGGTTTAAGGACCCCACAGTCCGTAATAATGTGTGGTTGTTAGGACCCGTCACCTCTCTAACGACGTTGAAGGATTACAACGACGGATATCAGAGGAGTAAAGAGATGTACCCTCAAACTGATGTGAATTGGTTGAAAGAGTAGATGTGCTCAGTTCAATATAAGTTGAGGACTTATGGCCAGAATTAGGCTAAGTCCAATTAAAAATGTTTAACATTTTATTTTTGTTCTGGCTATTAAGCCTTTATTTGGGCTCGGCCCTTTTAATAATGCTAAGCATTGAGTTCTGACATATTTTTTCTTGATCAGAACAAATTGTGTTCTGACAATGCGCCACGTGGCGCGCCAGGCGCTTTGCGCCAGTTAAAGAGCGCATTGCGCTTCTGTCGGGTAGCGCACACGAAGAGGGCACGTGTCGCGCTTAGCGCTAAGCGCTAGTTTATTAGCGCATTGCGCTTTTAATTTAAGAGCGCGTTGCGCTAGTTTGTTGGCTCGCCAGTGAGTGACACGTGGCGCGCTTGGCGTTGAGCGCCAGCCCATGAGCGCAGTGCTCTGTTTTAAAAGCGTAAAGCGCAAGTGGTGTCTATGGTCGACACGTGGCATGTTTTGGTGCTGAGCGCCGATCCAAGGAGCGCAAAAGCGCGGTTCATGAGTGCAAGGCACTTTTCAATAGCGCAGGGCACATCTGATCAATTTTAAGATCAAAGAACAAATTTATGTTCTTCAAAGGAGGCTTTGCCTCAAGATCCAAGAACAAAAGTTCTTGTTTTTATAAAAGGCTCTGCCTTTATAGATCAAAGATCTGTAAATGAAGTAAAATACTTCTTTTAGTTTTATTTTCTTTATGATTAGATCTTTTGATCTTTTGCTTTTTATTAAAAACCTTGGTCTTTTTTCAGATCTATGATCGAGATGGTTTCATCTCTGTTATTCAAGAACATAGTTTTTTACCTTGAAGATGAAAAAAAATCTTCTTTTTTCCTAAGAGCTTGCTCTTCTTTTTCTCAAAGTTTTGCAGAGGGTTTTTCTCTCTCTTTTCTGTATCTTTTAGACTTGAAGTCTTGGGGCCTTTATATATAGGGCCAATTGATTTGTTAAATCAGTTTTAAGAGATCTTTCTCTGATTGATTTGGGAATATTTCCCACCGTTGGATCTTTGATCCTATGGCTTCTGTTTTACAGAAGATAGTCTTCTTGTTTCAATAAGATTGAAAAATCTTTCCATAACAGAATTTTAGTTCTGATTAATTAATAATTTACTATTAGTAGATCTTTTGATCTAACGGTGAGGGAATTTTAATTCCAGCGCTGGCGCACCTTGCGCGAGCGCACCTACGTTCGACACGTGGCGCGCAGCGCGGCGCAACTGCGCTAGCGCACCCGTGTTTGACACGTGGCACGCAGCGCAGAGTGCAGTGCAACTGTGCTAGCGCACCTGTGTTTAACACGTGGCGCGCAGCGCAGAGCGCTGGATCTGAAGCGTTGCTTCAACTTTTAAATTTTAAATTTTAAAACAGAGCTTTGCTATGATTGGGGGTGCGCTGCCTAGGGCGCAGCGCTTCTGGCGCTGGCGTGTCTTCTTTTGACACGTGGTGTACAGCGCGCAGAATCTGAAGCGTTGCTTCAATTTTTGAATTTTGAAATTCAAAACAGAGCTTTGCTCTGATTGGGGGAAACAGGGCCTTTGTGAGTGGATCCGCTACGTTGTCCTTCGTGTCAACTATCCTGACCTCAATCTCCCGGCGATCTACTATCTCCCTGATCAGGTGATACCGCCTCAGAATATATCTGGATCTCTGATGGGACCTGGGTTCCTTGGCTATAGCCACAGCTCCATTGTTATCATAATACACAGGTATTGGATACTCAATGGATAGAACCACACCAAGCTCAGCAATGAACTTCTTCATCCAGACAGCTTCTTTGGCAGCATCGTTGGCAGCGATGTATTCAGCCTACATCGTCGAGTCTGCTATGGTGTCTTACTTGGAACTCTTCCAACACACCGCCCCTCCGTTGAGGGTAAAGACAAAACCTGAGACCGACTTACTGTCGTCCTTATCACTCTGGAAGCTCGTATCGGTAAAGGACTCCACCTGGAGTTCACTGTTACCATACACCAAGAACATTTCTTTAGTCCTTCTCAAGTACTTAAGAATGTTCTTCACAGCTGTCCAGTGTTTCTTCCCAGGATCTGATTAATACCTGCTCACTACACCTAGTGACAAAGCTACATCCGGTCTGGTACATAACATCGCATACATGATAGAGCCTACTACCGAAGCATACGGTATCCCTTGCATGCGAGCCCTTTCCGAATCAGTCTTGGGAGATATCTTTTTGGAGAGAGTGATTCCTGAACAAGCGGTTACATTACCTCGCTTGGAATCTTCCATACTAAACCTATTTAGTATGGTGTCTATGTATCTGGATTGGGATAATCCCAATATCCGTTTAGATCTATCTCTATAGATCTTTATCCCCAGAATGTAGGAAGCATCACCAAGATCTTTCATGGAGAACTTGAGTGATAAGAAGAGCTTGACCGAGTGTAGCATAGGAACATCGTTTCCTATCAAGAGTATGCCATCCACGTACAATACGAGGAAGACCACCTTACTCTCTACTTCCTTCTTATATATACAAGGTTCATCTATATTTTTGATGAAGTCAAACTCTTTGATAGCTTCATCAAAACAGATGTTCTAACTCCGCGATGCTTGCTTTAATCCGCAGATGGATTTAAGCAGCTTGCACACCTTTCCGCTGCTCCCACTGTCTACGAAGCCCTCTGGCTGTGTCATGTGCACGCTCTCTTCTAAATCACTATTTAGAAAAGCGTTCTTGACGTCCAACTGCCAGATTTCGTAGTCATAGTATGCAACAATGGTAAGCAGGATCCTGATGGACTTAAGCATAGCGACAGGAGAAAAGGTTTCATCATAGTCGACGCCAGTTCGTTAACGAAAACCTTTTGCTACAAGTATAGCTTTGAAATTCTCAACTTTTCCATCTACACCTATCTTCTTTTTGAAGATCCACTTACTCCCAATGGGTTTTACCCCTTCAGGAGCAACTTCCAAAGTCCATACTTGGTTGGTGTACATGGATTCCATCTCGGATCGCATAGCATCCAGCCATTTCACAGAGTCACCACTCATGATGGCCTGCTCGAAACTAGTCGGGTCATCATCTTCCATGATGCAATCCTCGCTCCCACCGTCTAGGAGAAAACCATAGTATCTCTCAGGTGGATGAGGAACCCTACTAGATCTGCGGAGTGGCTGGGGTTCGTTCGGTACCATTGGATCCTCTGGTTTCACCAAATTGTCAGTTGTAGTTTGTGCTGCTGGAACTTCTTCCAGTTCTACCTCATTGCCACTAATTTCTTTAACAAGAAATTCATTTTCTAAAAAGGTGGCATGTCGAGAAACAAACACCTTTTGTTCCTCTGTGTGGTAGAAGATATACCCTCGAGAATTCTTAGGATATCCTACAAATTTGCACAATACGGACCTTGCCTCGAGCTTGTCCGGATTTTGTGTTTTCACATAGGTCGGACAACCCCATACCTTAACATGTTTAAGATATGGTCTCTTTCCTTTCCATATCTTATATGGAGTGGTAGACACAGATTTGGAGGGAACCATATTCAATAGGTCTGCAGCTGTTTCAAGCGCATATCCCCAAAAAGAAATAAGCAACTCAGCAGTACTCATCATAGAGCGCACCATATCTAATAGGGTGCAATTTCTCCGCTCCGATACACCGTTGTGCTGTGGTGTATACGGAGGAGTAAGCTGAGAGAGAATCACATTCTCTATTAAATAGTCTCGGAATTCCCCGCTCAAGTATTCTCCTCCCCGATCAGATCGTAGGATTTTAATACTTTTGCCCGTCTGGTTTTCAACTTCGCACTTATATTCCTTGAATTTTTCAAAAGTTTCAGACTTGTGTTTCAACAAGAACACATGTCCGAACCTTGAGAGATCATCGGTGAATGTAATAAATTACGAAAAACCATTCCTGGCATGTGTAGACATAGGACCGCATACATCACTATGTATCAGTCCCAAGAGTTCACTAGCTCTTTCTTAGTGTCCAGTAAACGGAGTTTTGGTCATCTTGCCTTTGAGACATGACTGGCAAGTTTCATAAGATGAAAATTTGAACGGATTCAAATATCCAACTTTATGCAACTTAGCCAGTCTTGTCGCATTGATATGACCTAGTCTACATCCACAAGAAGGTTTCGTTCATTTCTGAACTTTTCCTCTTGTTTGTGTTCTGTACGTTAAGAATTGTACTTTGATTAAGAACGTATATACCGTTACATAACGTACCAGATCCAATCAACACTTGATTCTGGAAAATGTTCATAACATTATCCTCTAATGTGAGATTATATCATTCTTTAGTTAGCTAAGAAACTGATATAATGTTGCACATCATCTTTGGTACGTAGTAACAGTCGTTCAGAATCAATGTATTACCAGTTGGTAATACAAGGTGATAATCGCCAACTGCCTTGGCTGCAACAATTGCATCATTCCCTACTGTTAGGGATTTATCACCCTTTCCCAGTTCTCTATCTTTCTTTAGCCCATATAACAAATTACATACGTGGGATCCTGATCCGGTATCCAATACCCAAGACGTAGAATAAATTGAGAAACAGTTCTCGGTAACGAACACAACCGAAGAAGATGCATCAACATGTCGTTTCTTCATAAGGGTGGCGCGGTAATCCTGATGTTCCCATATCCCTTGCTCAGACTTATGACACTCATAAGATGGAGCGGGACCAACATTCCCCTGCTCAGTATAACAAGTGGGTTCGGTCAATACATCCATATTATTATCTTGATTAAGGTCTGACATTGGTTGCTGCCTGGAGAGAGAGAGAGTAAAACGCTTAGCGTATGCTCTTGTAAGATTAGATTGGTTATTATCTTATCTAATCAGGATGGCTCTGTAACATTTCAAAAAAATAAAATATTATTTTTGGGAATTTTCATAAATTAATATTAATTTTTAATGGATATTTTAATATTTCGGTATAATTAAATACCGATAAATGGGAAAATTCTGGAAAATTATGGAAATTCTAAAATAGGTTATTTCATGGAAATATGCCATTTTTAAGTTTTTCTGGTTAGGTATATGCTATTTTGGTGTTAATCGCGATTAAAAATCGCTAATTGGATTTTTGGTTTTTTGTGCAAAAATGTGCACATAACATTTTCCACACTTGTCTCATGTTATGGACTCATGGTGGCCTAGGGTTGAACCATGTTTAGATGACCATGGTGGGTTTAAACTATTTGGTTAAATTAAGTGGGTTAATTAAGGGTTTAGCTTTGTTAAGGATTGGATTAAGTAGGGGTTGACTTGTGGCTAGAGAGAGAGAGCCATGATGGTGGTCATGCTAGCTTTCATTAAGAGAGAGAGGGAGGTGGCTCCTAGGTAATGTCACAATCACCATTCACTTCAAAAAAATTGCATCTCACATCTCTCCCTCTCACTCACTCACACTCACATCTCTCACACACCACCACACCATCATAAACTTCACTTCACCCCACACAACAACACCCTACATCAGCCACAAAACAGCCCCCCTACATCTGCTGCTACTACAGCCACAGCAACAACCTCATTCTAAAACAACAGCAGTTGCTGCTGCAACAGCAACGAGAAAACAAATTGCTAGCAGCAGCAGCAAGACCAATAGCAGCTGCATCAGCCACACCAGCCCAATATATCATCAGTAACTGCTTCAAAACCCCTAACTTCAGCAAATACTCTCACACTCCACCATACAACACTCCAGCCACAAAAACCTCAGCCACAAATACTTCAGCTGCTACAACAGTAGCAACCAAAGCTGCAGCAACAGCAACAAACTGCTGTTGAAAAACAACAACAACATCAGCTGCAAAAGCAACACCAGCAGCTGTAGGAGCAACTCAACAATCCAGCAACAGCCCTTTCTCCTCCTCCTTCTTCCCTTCTCCTTCATCCTAGGACCCCCTGAGGTATAATCTTGCAACCCAACTCCCCTCTTGCTTGGTTATGGCTATGAAGCTGAAATTTAGTGTTATTAAGTATATTAGTGCTAGTTTAGGTAAATTTGAGTGAGATTTGGCCAAGTGATGGTTATAATGGTTAGTATAGCCTAATTAGGGCCTGTTAAGACCAGTTACCCCAAATCTAACCCAGATTCCAGTAAAATACCAGATTTTGTGAGAGTTGGCGTAAATTAGCAATTTTGTCGATTTTGTGATCTTTCTGAAATCTGCTACAACCCGAGATACCCTAAAATAAAATTGACTTGGCAGTGAGATGTGCAGGCAGATAGAAACCAACACCCAAAGACCTAGCCCCCAAAACCCATTCCAGGCCGTAGATTAATTCCCTCTGGCCGCAATTTGCGGCCAGAGCGGTAGGGAACTGCCTCGTTTTTGGTGCACGACTCTTTTACCTGTAAACTTACCCTGGGTATGTCTAGTTTTGTCTGGTTCCAACCAGGGTAGAATCTGGGTTGATTTTCTTGAGTTGGCGCATGATTTACGACTTGTTTTCGTATGGATTTTGGTATTCGATGATTCGTTTCTGTCGGGTGGCGTTTGAACGCCAACGGCAAAGGGTTGTTGGCTGTGTTTGCACGCGAGGCTGTAGGTTTTTACCTATCGGCGTAGCGTGTACCATTTTGGTTTCCGACATGGTTTTCATTTGTTTTAGCGTTTGCGATATCCTTGTAGGTACCCCACGTGGCGTCGAGGCGTTGGAGATGCAAATGGCGACATCGGCATCGGCACGCATAAAGCTAGGTGAGTAGATTTATGTCTACGGGGAGAAGTCGGGTGGATGGCGTATAGCACCCCCGCATTCCGTTGTGATGTATACGAATACGTATACACATATAATGATTTCATATTGTTGAGGTTATTAATGATATAGATGGATACTTGGTATAATGATGCGAACCCTAGAGTAGTGGTTGCACTATACATACACACCCACACACATACATACTTGCATACATTCTTATTCATATGTACTTGTGGGATTCTATATAGTTATGTGTTCACATGGGTATGGGACTATGTGTTCACATACGGATTTGAGGATAATACCTGGGATTGAGATGAGTTGATGATAGTTGATCTGAGATTATGATATCGGTGATATAGCAGGACTCATATTTGAGATACGTCCTGATGTTATAGCGGATCTTTAGATGACGATACATATCCGAGTGATATACATTGAATAGTTGACATGTGATAAGACATGTTAGATATTTATAGTGGGTCGTATTGAGTGATGTATCCTACTTTATGACGATATGATGATGATATCAGTTTATTTGAGGCTGTAGATCAGCAGCTAGATCATGATTGAATTGATGATTTTAATGTTGTACTAGACATAGGTCAGTACCCCGGATGATGATCTTGATAAAAGAGGATACCAGATGAATAATGTGATGAACATGATATTGACCCGTACCCAGATTTGGGATGTCGTACGATGGATTTACGTACGAGCTATATTTTGATGTTTGATCCGCACTCTAGACTTGGGATGTCTGATCATAGATATTATTTCGGATGTGATATGATTGAGGCGGGATCACCGACTGTATATATACATATATATATATCGACTCAGAGGTTAGGCGATTTCCTTACCTGCAGTTAGCCTATTAGCTCAGCCCTATAGTTGGTATAGTTGTATGACTCTTATGACTTTAGATGCAGTTTAGCGATCATTGTGTTTAGTATTTAGCTTCCGCACATTATTATTGTTGCTCTGCATCGCATACTGTTGTGATTCATATTCCATTATTGATATCCTGCTGTTAAGACACCAGCACCATTACCGAGGATGCGTATGTACCACGTACACTTATTTGCCGGCGCACACACATCTTCATCGGTAATTGCCATGTCACGTACACTTAGAGAATTTTATTACCTGATTTAGCTTATTAGCTAGTAGTGACATGATATTAGTGTACTTGCCTTATATGCCAGCTTGACATTGTAGTTATTACTCGTCACTTCATGCATACTGTTGTTCATTATATGCACCATTCATGGATTCTCATGCTTATATTCATGGTTTTACATGCTATTGATGATTTGGATTCGGGTTTCCATGAGATTTTCTGGATTTGGAGGAAAACCGCAAAACATATATAAACTGCTTTCTCTCTTTTTAAATAAAAAAATGCGGTTTTCCCATGATGTATGAGTCGTCCACCATGAGTTTTGCTGATGGATTTCAAGACCCGATTCGAGGAGGCGGATGAACCGTTTCGGGTACATGGTGGGCCCGGTGCGGTACCCCGGGGCAAGAAGATCGTGTTGTTGACGTTGAGCCTGTGCAGGGGAGCACGACCGACCGGTGATATTACCCGACGCGTCGGATATCCGGAGGATACCGTCGTGGTCTTAAGATGGATGGTAGGGGCCGGTCTGGACTGACGGCGCCCGAGATATTGTGATTGAGACATTGAGATTTTGAGATATTTAGGTACAGAGATTGTGACACAGAGATATCGAGATATTTTGTCACGACCCGAAAGAGCACGTGACTGGCCCTCGAACGATATGAAGTCTATAGGACTCCATCTGATCCAAGTAAGCCAAAAGCCCAGAAATCTAAAACCATTTAAGGAGTAAATAGGGAAAATTAGTTTTAAGAGGTAAAGAAAACATGTTTGAAAATCAAGTTTTTAAATAACTAAGCCGAATATGAATTTTTTTAAAATGTGTAATTTTTCCTGAAAATTTCGGCAGAGTTTCCTTTGTAAAAACTGGCCCCAAACGGGGTACAACAAGAATAATATATATGACATGATAAAAAGCATCCCCTAGCGGGAGCTAGCTCTTCGTCAATCAACGGTCACAACCACGCAAGCAATAATAATATACAACGCCAAGGGGCGAGGATCAAAACTGAAAAGAAACTCAAAAACAGCCAGAAAACCGCAATACTACAAGCGCGACTCTAAGGTCGAAACAATACAACACTGATTTCTAAGTCTGAAACAAACTACAAGTTTTGGTTGATGGAAATTCTAGATACAATAAATGATACATGAACAATGGCGGTTCTGATACAAAAGAACCCACCTATCCAAGCAAGTCACCCATAAGGAAGCAGTGTGCCAGAAATGCCGCTATGGAATCTGTACGGCAAAAACCTGCAAGGACTGGGGCACAACGGGGGTGAGTTGCCAACTCGTGAATAGAAAATATCTACAAGCAGAGATCGAATGCATGACCCATCCTAGGTCAATACGATCAGATAATAAATAAACCTCAATATGAATAAAGCTGAAGCATGCTAAACTGGCAATGTAATCTCTATACATGAGTGTAGTGCCAAGTGCTCGTGCTAGTGCCTCAGGTAATAGCATGTCATGAATATGAGGTATAACCAATGTAATCAAATCTGCACACTCGTGGATCCCGTCCACTCGTCACCCACTGACAATAACCACCATGCATGTAAATATCATGAATCATGTGCATGGGAAATAATATGAGGATATAACCACCCGTGTCCCTCGCGACACATCAAAATCATGGAACCAGGGTGCCCAGCATCGACACCCGAAAACATCATGAAAACTGTGCCCAGCATCAGCACGTAAATCCTCATATATCGGGCTCCGTCAGTCTGGATCGGCCCGCGGGCTCTGTCTGCGGTATCGGCCCTCGGCCCCGGCAGTATGCCCAAAACATCTATCGACTCTGGTCGGTATCCTCCGGATAACCGCCAGGTCCAACCAATCACCGGTAGGTACTCGCCCGCCTCCAGGCTCAATCGGCAAAGCTCATCGATCATCTTGCCGAGGGGAACCATACCGGGTCCACCATGTACCCGCAATCGGCTCATCCACGCCTCGATTCGGGTTACACATATCGCTCTCAGCACCGAGAAAACACATGGTGGACGCACTGAAATATCATATCAAGGGTAACCGGGTTTTTAAAGAAATGACATATTCTCTTTTGAAATACCCTCGGTTCCCAAATCCAGAAATATCATAGAAACAACATATCTCAATGCGTACAGTCAAAGCATGATGTATGCGGCATGTAACAGTAATGCAAGCATATCAGTAAGTCATGCAACATGGAATAATAATGTGCACATGTCGAGGGAGACCGCTCTTTTAAAAGGAATCTGTTTTTAAAGAGTATCTTGCGGTTCCCAAATCCCCAATCAAGCTAGAATCATCTATATATGTGTACAGGTATAAGTGTACAATATGCCATGCCAGAATCATATCATGAATGCAATAGTACTATAGTGTAGTGACATGGCAATTATCGATGATGAGTGTGTGAGCCGGCAACAAGTGTACGTGGAACATATACATCATCGATAATGGTGCTGGTGTCCTAGCAGCATGACTGAATGTCACAACAATACAAGCGATGCAATGCAAATAGCAGGAATATGCGGAAACGAATGATCAAAGCAAAAGTACAGAACCTGCCCCAATAAATATGTCATGCAACCTTGCCTTTTGAAATAAGACGAATCAGGGCTTTTGGTAAAGTAAGGGCTACGGTGTTTTAAGAAAAGATGCATCATTTGAAAATATCCGTATAACCCTTCTGCTTATCTTTAAAATATCCCCGATTCGTTAGTTTTGAAATAGGTATGACTCAGTCTAGTCTAATGTCTACTAAATAATCTAGACAGGAGGGGTATGAAACCACCTAATCTGAGTCAATATATAAATATAGATATGATAGTCGGTGATCTCGCCTCAATAACATATCGTATGATATCCTCGAGTCATGAGTGCGGATCTATCATCAATATCGGCTCGTACGGTAAATCGTCGTACGGCATCCCAATAGCTGGGTAGGGGTCAATATCACACTATCTCATCACATATCAGGTATCACTTATCATCAGATCACCCAATCTGGGGTACTACTGTAAGTCTAGTACAAATCGACACCATCTATAAAATATGAATGCGGGTAAAGCACATGTCCAAAGGCCCGCTAAAACTATCATATCGCACCTCAAAGGCAAACTATGTCACATCGCCGATCTCACGGCCTCACATCAAGTATCATCTCAAACCACGTATCATCCTCCAATCCCGTATATAAACACATAGTCCCATACCCATGTGTAGATATACGCACCATCATATGCACTCTAATAAATGAAAGAATGAATGCAAGTATGTGTGTAAATGTATGTGTGAGTGCAACCACTACTCTAGGGTTCGCACTATACTAAACCAATATATTCTTATCATCAAAATATCATTATTACCATCAATAACCCTAAACAACACATAATAAATATTCGTGTGTATACGTATTCGTATACATCACCACGGACTGCGGGGGTGCTATACGCCATCCACCCGACTTCTCCCCGTAGATATAAATCTACTCACCTTGCTTCTCGTGTGTCAAAGCCGATGTCGCTATCTTCACCTCCTTTGCCTCAACATCACGCGGGGTACCTACAAGTATATCACAATGCTAAAGCACATGAAAATCACATTGGAAACCAAAATGGCACACGCTACCCGCATAGGTAAAAACCCATCGACTCGCATGTAAACACAATCAAAATCCACTTGTCGTTGACGTCCAAACGCCACCCGACAGGAATGAATCACCAATTACCAAAATCCATGCTAAAACAAGTCCCAAATTATACACCAACATAGGAAAATCAACCCAGATTTCACCCTAGATGGAATCAGTCAAAACTAGACATACTCAGGGTCAAAACTAGAGGAAATGGAGGCATGCACAGAAAACGAGGCAATTCCTTAAAATACCTTATTTTAGAATTTTCCATAATTTTTCCCCATTTATCTGTATTTAATTATACCAGAATATTAAAATATTCATTAAAATAATATTAAATTATAAAATTTCCCAAAAATCATATTTTATTATTTTGAAGACGTTACATATTTGGACACTTGTTTTGTGTCGATGCTGGGCACTGTTTTATGTCGATTTCATTTATGATACCTCATTTTTAAAATACAGAAATCTTACTGATTTATGAAAGCAGTTTTCTTCAGTATATGCATTCTGTTTCATGCATTCATACATCATCCATATGATACATTGCTACCTGAGACACTGACACGGGCATATGGGATTACACTTGGGTTAGATATTTACCCTAGTCATTGTTATAAGCTGCTGGTTATATATATTTGAGGATTTTATATATTATGATCGTATGACCTAGGATTGCGTCATACATGCGATTTTCTATTCGTAGATGTTTTTCTATTCACGAGTTGGCAACTCACCCCCGTTGTGCCCCGGTTTCTTGCAGGTTTACCGTACACGTTTCACTACGGCTTTGCGGGCACAGTCTCTTTCGGGTGACTTGCTAGTAGGTGGGTTTATTTGTATCGTACCCATCATTATACATTGTATATTATATTTCAGTTGTATCTAGAAGTTCCATCAACCAAACATGTACTTATTTGAGATAGAGACCAGGGATGTTTATTCTTTCGACCTTAGAGTCGCATGTTATATTTCTCTGGGTTTCCTGCTGATTGGAGTTTCCTTTTCGTTTGTGATCCTCGCCTTTAGGCGTTGTATATTATGTTGCATACTGGTTGATTTGATATGGTTTTTCCTACCCTCTACTACTTTTCTTGGTTTGGATTTCTGGGTTCGGCTTACTTAGGGTACGTATGCCTCGAGACGTTCGTAGTCTAAGTGCCGGTCATGTTCCATACTTTCGGGTCGTGACAGGCTCCCACTGGTTTTATCAAATCTTCCTTCAAACTCTAAAAGGTAAGACTAGCGGGATTAATTACACCGTAGAAGTTCGCCAATCTTTCAGCCAGACCAGTGTCGGTACTTTGAGGGGGTTCCCCGTGCTTTCGTACGGACCTAATTAAAATAAACCTTGTTTTCCCAGGGGCGTAACCCCGTTAACACCTTTCTAGACACCTACTTGATCGGCTAATTGTGATGTGTAAAACTCTCGCAGGAGTAACTCTTACTCGCAGTGGGTATCGGGATCCAACTATCATATAGAAGGTATGCAATCTCATTGCAAATTTCAACACTTGAAATTCCCGATAATAGTTTTTACCCCTAACGTCCTATGATCTTGACGCGGGCCAAAAAACCGTAGGGCGTTAGTCAAGTTCAACCCGTTCATTTCTTGATTGAATTAAACCCACCCACACGACCCTTGACGCAGGCCAACAAAGTCGCATGACTACCCTAATCTAATCGCATCGCATACTGTAGATAAGCACTAATTCAGCTACCGCACACTACGCCTTGATGCAGACCAACAAACATAGCACGAATACTAAAATAGCACTTATCTGAAATGACGGAGGGCTACGCAAGTTTTTAAGAAAACCATGAGCGTAATGAACTTGATATCGTTGTAGAATCTAGTGATTTTGAAAAGGAGTGTTTTTGAGGTTTTTGCTAGTTTCGCTAAAGAGGTCACTCCCGGTGAAGGGATCTCGGCTCTTTCCTCATCGAATGAGGTGCTGGATATTCATGAATACCACTATACAAAGTAAGAACTAGAGAAGCAGTCAAAAGACAAAACCGAATGGGTTGTAGCATTTGCTAGTTTCGCTAAAGAGGTCACTCCCGGTGAAGGGATCTCGGCTCTTTCCTCATCGAATGTGGTGCTGGATATTCATCAAGGAATACCACCATGCAAAACAAAAAACTAGAGCTACCCTTTTTGAAAATTTGATTCTACAACATCTTTTGGTTTCTTTCCTTTTATTAATCTCATTAATTAAGTCCCATATTCCTAAACATTACAGAAAAATGAAACGAAAATAGAACGTACGCTTATGTCATCCGCATTCGCCACAAGGCCCCGTCATGCACCGTTAGGTTACTTAACTACCGGCAGAGCGGGGGCTGGACTAGCGCAGGTGCAAAACATAAGCAATGTTTATTATATATCATATATATAATATTACATTCGTCTCACGCGGTTATATGATCAACATCACAGAATCAAGCAGCGGAAGCAACATATGAAATATTGGATATACTAGGATGTCCGTGTTTTAAATTTAGCCAATAATGTAAAACACGGATTCCATGGTCGTGATGAATAGCTAAACCCACATCCCTAGACCCCTACGAGAGCGGCAAGTAACCATGTCAATTCTAGAGTTAGGAGACCCGGTCTCAACTCCTTGAGATGGCCTCCCACTGGACTCTAGAACTCGGTTACTTGTGCTCCCCACCTTAGGTTTATCCTAATGCGGAAAAGTAAATAATATACAACAATGATGGCATCATCCTCAACTCGGAAGTTCCGCATTAAAAGAATATTACATTGAATTTTTCATGAATGAAAATATAAAAACTCTCATCTCACATAAAAACCCCGGCTATTCAATCACGACGATCCAATGAATCATATCAACATCAACACCTAACATCTCATGTCATCAACGTAAGTAAATATGCGTATCCCAAAAACTCTTTGACATATAGCAACGAGATCGGGATACCCCACATATTACACTTACGGTCGCAGAAAAGAAACAGAAAACTACAATGATTAGAATCCGCAATATCCTTAAACATCGTAAACCCGGAATATCTCATATTTCGGATTTCATGCCTAACATGTAAAACTTGCATTTTAGTCTCAAATTGAAAACTCTTTTCAATTGGTTGTCGGATTCAACAAAATTCCCGACTTAATGATCACGTACAATACGCAATTGCGACGGGGTTTTGATCCGAATCAAAACTTCGTTGCAATCGATCAATTGAGACTAAACGACTAGGTTTACAATTATACTAACCAGTTTTCATAAAACTAATTAATCCAAATTCTAATAATTGTATCACACATCACAAAGCTTGTAAAGTAACCGCGACATTAGAATTCCGCACGCAATTAGCAAACTAAACTAATTTTTCCAACACTTGAAAAATTCAGTAAGCTAATGTTTCAAAACCGATCGTTTTAAGCCAATCCATGTGACTTGGGACTGTACCCAAAATCCACCTGTTTGCACGACTCCTTTGAGCCGTGGTAGGGAGAAAATCAAAGCACAGTGGGAGCCACACAAGACTCTATGACGATCTCGGGTCTACAGACTAATCTGTACCAGTGTCACCAGAGGACTGCTATCTAACGATAGGTATACTACCATATAGGAGTCATCGGCAAGTCATGTTCGGTGTACCCATTCTCCAATGAGCACCTGTGTACAATTTTTGATGTCACACACCAATGGTTGTGGGATCAACCATCGCCCTCTAAGGGACAAGAAACGTACACACTAGTCTACACTGTAATATCGATGCCCTGGTCTCGATATTCCCACGACTAGCAACTGATTAAAGGATGTACTTGTGGACCACCCTGGCCCCACTAGTATGATCTCATCATAATCCTGGTAGTCAAGTATATATCCTAAGGGTTTTATCAACATGTGAGAGCAAGACAGTAAAGAATACCAGTCAACATGTTAAGATAAAGAGTAACCAGATAGCATACTATCATGTCGAGCAAGAAAATCCTCTGTGTGTGTATGTGTGTGCGCGCGCGCGTGTGTGTGTGTGTGTCCAAGCATCCACTATAATATACATCACATGTATAATAATGGCCTCTAGGGCATACATATAACCAACAACCACTCCATGATAATTTGGATCCCGATTCTCACTATGAGTAATAGTTACTCTCGGGATATGATCCCGGTTAATTTTCTTTTAGAATTTGAAGGAGGATTCGACGGAATAGTGGGAACCATCCTGATTAGATAAATATTCCAATCTAATCTTGATAGAGTACACGACGAGTGTTTCTTTTCTCTCTCTCTCTCTTTCTGGCAGTGACCTAAGACTAAGCTCAAACTAAAAAAACTCGTAAATAATTAACCGAGCCTTTTTACAATCTATAGCTTTGAAATGTCATGACTGCCCTATTTTATAACATAATTGCATATGTTCTTACCCCTCCCACTTCCCATTTTACTTACTCCATAACACTCTGTATCTGATACAGAGATCCATATTGGTTAGACGGCCATGTATAGTTAGATACGAACTCAAAGAAATTGTTTCAATAGAGAATGGCCGCAGGTTCTGGAGAAATTGAATTATATATGATACAATTCATTTGTCTCTCCTCTTCACCTTATCTCAAGTATGAGAGCTCCTTAAACAATGAGAATATACCAATTATGCTTGTTGGATAGTTTTCTTACAATCCCGATACTGGAGCTGAAAGGAAGGGTAAGAAGAAAACCAACTAGCATAAGTCCGGTATACACAAGGTATGAAAGACATCCAAAAGGTGTCGAAATGAGCGGAAAGAAAAATGCAGCTACTGTTATAACCCTGGGTAGTGAAAGAGGCATTACTTGGAATACCCATCCACCCCTTAAAACATTTTGATGTTTCATGATTTTTAATGTGAATGCAATCAAAAACTATTTTTCAATTAATTCTGAATCTTGGGTATATAGATACCGGATTAACATCTTACATTTGTAAGTTGTTACAGATACTTAGAAGGATTAGATTATTGGAAATGTGATTTGATCTTCAATATTGGATATTGTAGCAATTGTTACTATTGGGTAAATCACCTAATTTTTCCTTTCGGCAAACTTTTGGTTTTGAATATATGTAATTATTTACCAACTTTTAAAAACTGATATATCCGTTTCTTTATTTGATAAAGTGGGATATAAATTTTCAAAAATTATGTTATGAACATTTGCCTTTATCATTAAATGATTAGGTAAGGTGTATTGAATAACGGGATATACATTCTTAATTAAAATACAGTTTTCAATTTATAACACAGAGTATGAGTTAGTGAACTCGTAAGACTTATACATAATGATGTATGTTGTCCGGTGTCCGCACGAACAAGAGGATGGTGCTCATACTTCATTTTGTTTTACTATGAGTTCTCTGGTTTTAGACACGCATTCTTGTTGAAATGCAAAATCCAAAGATTTTGAGAAGTTTATAAGATAAAGGAATAAAGTAGAGAACCAAATGTTGAATTATCAAGATTCTTCGAAGTGTTCGAAGATGTGGATAGTTATGCTAGGTATTCCGTAGTAATAAAATCGAGAATTTGATTCTCTCTCAGATTACTCATCCATAGGTGCGCTCCATGATGAGTAATGCTAAATCGCCTTTTTTAATTAAGAGATGCATTAGAAATATATGCATATCGATTGATACTGGTTCCACCTATATCAGTGCCTCAAATTCTATATGGGATATAGAATGGGTGATCATCTTAAGATTGTTAAGATTTTGAGTTGTCCAGCTTATGCTTAAAACCAGAATCCGGATAAACTCAAGGCACGCTTTAGTAACGGCTGTTTGTGGATTATCCTGGGCATTGTCGAGGGATTAACTTTCTACCATTTTCAGGATCAAAAGTTATTTTGTTCTCGACACGCCACCTTTTTAGAAAAGGAATTTCTTGCAAAAGAAATTTATGGGAGTATGGTAGAACTGGAAGTGATTCCAGAACCACAAACGGTTACTGAAGATTTAGTAGAACCTGGAGATTCAGTTGACCCTGACAAATTGTAGCCTACTCCGCTGATTTGGTAGGTGACCTCAGCCACCTGAGAGGTACTACGGTTTTTCGTTGACGGTGACAAGGAGACTTGCATCATATGATGATGACCCTACTATATCAGCAGGCCATGAGAAGTGGTGACTTCCGATTGTTGGCTGAATTCTAAGTTATCCTAGTTGGACTCCATACACTATGACTGTAGGGTGTTTTTCGTCACCCCCATTGACTTGGGAATGCGCGTCGCTTGTCAGGAGTACTACAGATTCCTCCTGCCTAGGGTAGACGGGGGTTTATTGATTGTGGGGATCCGAATCTCTAGCAGCCACGGACTAAACTGCCGTTAATTACCCATCGCCTTTGGAACGAGAAAACCTCCGATTGACGGGTCAAACTGGTCATGCAAACTAAATGTGCAGTGTGCGTATGTGCGCCTTGAGGGGTTTACGGGGGTCCCGCAGAGTTTACGGGGGTCCCGCTACCCGGTTACCGGGATGGGGGTCAAAGGGCTGGCAACCCCCTTGCGGGATGCGGGGCAACGCACCGTTAGAAATTTTTTCTAACGGAGAAAGTGTTATGGAGTTTGTATATATATAAAATAAAATAAAAAAGAGAAAATAACATCCAAAGGACGCGTGGATGCCAGCGCCTCATGTGCCCAGCACACGGGCACTGGGCGCCGGATGCTAGTGCCTCATGTGCTTGGCACACGGGCACTGGGCGCCAGCGGGAAAAGGGGGCTTAGCCCCTATACGGTGAATTGTACTCCCAATTGACTTTTTGAGTTAAACTCCTGAAAAAGAGACCAAAGGGGGCTTAGCCCCTACACTGGGAGTTGTACTCCCAAAAAGAAAGATTTATTATTATTATTATTAGTAGTAGTATTAGTATTAGTATTAGTATTATTATATATAATATTTTTGTGGAGTTAAACTCCCAAGATATTTTCGTAGATGATGAAAGGGGACCTTTTTCTTCTCCCTTGAGCCCTGCATTTTCTCTTGAGTTTTGAATCTTCTCAAAGTGGGATTTTTGGGAATGTGTCTCCTTCTTCCTTCTCTCTATTGGCTGGATCTTGGAGAAAGGAGGGTGAGATTTAAAAATCTCTCTTTTTAGAGATTTGATGGAAAATCCGCGTTCCCCTTCAAGGGTTTTATGGTGAAAAACTATTTCTTTTTGGAAAAGAAAGAGTGAAACTCTTGATTTAATTAAAAAAAAATGGGAAAAGGTTTAGAACCTTGAACAAGAAGAAGGAGGCACAAAAAACCCTAGCTTTTGAGGGAATGAATTCTTTTTTTCATTTCATCATCATATTGACTTTTATAGACTTACAAATTTACATATAGCCTCTTGGGCTTTACAAAATGGCATTTTTGCCCATCGCATGCCTCATGTGCTCATTTCTTTTGCACATGAGCCATGGGCTTTACAAAAATTTGGCTTTATGCACATTTATTTTACATTCAAGCATGAAAATTATATCAAACTTATTTATTACATAATTTTCTTATTTGCATGGGGGAGGCCGGCCGCTTCATGTTCGGGCTTGACTTGGGCATGGGCCCACTTGGCCTGGGCTAGGGCCCAATTGGCTTGGGGTTGACTTTGATTTTGACTTGGTCAACCGCGGTGTAATTTTTGACCTCAAAAAAGTGCCCCCCATCAAAAAATGCATACCACGCATATGAGTTGCGTGCATAAAATTGATGGATCTTGGAGTTGGACTTCAAGGTGAAACATCATTCCGGGGGCGGAGCATCATTCCGAGGGGCATAGTATTATTCCGAAGAGTGGAGCATAATTCCGGAGGTCGGAGCATCGTTCCGATTTGCGGAGCATAATTCCAGTATATCCTGAGACTGTAAGTCGATGTACTACACCCCAAGAGTTGCGGGGAGGCGGAAATATGAAAAACAATCTTGTTCTTTGGATTAACATCGACTAACCGAAGAATCTTTGCTAAACTATAACTAACACATACGTAGGAGTTGTTAACTACTATGAGAAGAGATTATACCTAGTGAACCTAGTCCTTCGTCTTTTCGTTATCCACCTCCTCCTCGGTCTCCTCTATGTAATAGACGATCCACCCGAGAGCTTCTATTCCAAGCTTCACCTCTAATCTTGAGGTAACAAGGTTTCTTTAGTTTCTAATCAAAGGCACCTAGGTTATATAGAGTGAGGTTATGGATTAATTAGTCTATCTAATTCTTGATCTCAACACATGAGAGGGAAGGATTAAGGTTTGAAGAGAGAGCTTGAGGAGAGAGAAGGTGAGCATGAGAATGATAATGAAATAATGAACTCTCTTGAATATATGAAGCATAATCATTTATCAAATAAATAAATAAAATGATTAATCATCATGCTTCATTAATTCAATATGTGTGATTCACTACATGAGTCATTAACCATTTAATGATGCATTAATGACATGGATGAATCACACAAATGAGTCACTAAAACAATAAATGCTTATGCAACCTAAACCCTTAAGTCACCATACTTCTAGAAGCTTCCCGCCAAATTACGAGAACGCCCCTCCAATTCGTGAAAACACGGAAAAACTTTAGACTGTATAAATCCAATAATCCGATAATAGAATCTGGCTTAAACCAAAGCCGGCTAGTAAAAACTGTCCGAACGTCGTACGTGCGTAAACACACGTATGCGTCCGAACCCTTATCGTAAAACCATACGACCTCTATATCGTTTCGCCCGGAGCAGGGAAACTCCCTATGTGGGACTCTAAAGACTCGACTACTACGCTGGCAGTGGGTTTAACCACAGACCGCAAGCGGCACTAGCTGTACGTAACGGTCCCCAGGTAGATGTCGATAAGAAGGCCGATGAGGAAACCCATCCGAACTTCTACTGAGCCTGATTTGACAATCTCCGTACAGTCCGGTCTGTTCGTCTAGGACTATCGCATATCGGGCCTAGGGGAGCGGTAAGCGTCAGTCCCCTAAAAACGGTATAAGTCGTGTCGGAGTGAAGCTCATTACACCTTGAGAAACTACTAGAACCTACCAGTAAATCTCGCTTGCCCTGGCCAGGGACTTTGCGTAATGGCTCTCTGACACAGCGCGATATCAACTCCCAATATCGGGAGAGACGAATCATGTCTAACCGCCACTGCCTCCAAATGCTCGGGACTGCACCCAACTGCTACTGTTTGCACGACTCCTTTGAGCCGTGGTAAGGTAGCAATCTAAGAACAGTGGGACACACTCGAGGCGAAGCAGCAGTGTCAAATCTGCGGACTATGCTGTACTCATATCACCTGGGAACTGTTAACTAACGACGGGTATAATACCAACCAACAGTTCCCCGCGAGTTCTGTCCAGTGTACCCATAACCCAACGAGCACATGTATACTATCTCCAGTACAACGTACTGATGGCTGTGGGATAGACCATCTCCCCAACTGGGATGAGAAGCGTACACACTAGTCTACTCTGGAGTATCGATGCCCTGTCTCGATAATCCTACGACTAGGGACCTGAAAAAGAATGTGCTTGTAGACTACCCAGCCCCCACTAGTGTGACTGCCATCACAACGCTGGTAGTCAAGCAAGATCCTAAGGGCTTTATCAATACGTATACTCACATATTAAGATAGATAAAACCAAGTAGCATACTACCATATTTAGCAAGACTGTTATATAATTGTGAATATCCCAAGCTTCCAATAAGTAATATACAAGCTAGTATGATACAATAATGGCCCCTAGGGCATATACACTAACAATCTCCCACTTGCACTAAGGCCATGTACTGGCATATCGAAGACCGATCATCTCGAGTAGCCTCTCGAACTGAATCTGAGGTAAGGCCTTTGTGAATGGATCAGCAATGTTCTCCTCTGTAGCAACTCTCCGAACCCCGATCTCCCGACGTTCTATGATCTCCATGATCAGGTGATACCGCCTTAAGATGTGTCTGGACTTCTGATGGGACCTTGGTTCCTTCGCTAAAGCTATAGCTCCGTTGTTGTCGCAATACAGAGGTATTGGATCAACAATGGTAGGAACCACCTGAAGTTCTGTTAGGAACTTCTTCATCCAGACCGCTTCTTTTGCGGCATCGCAAGCAGCAATATACTCCGCTTCCATCGTCGAGTCAGTAACGGTGTCCTGCTTGGAATTCTTCCAGCACACCGCCCCTCCATTGAGGGTAAAGACATAACCTGACATGGACTTGGAATCATCCTTATCACTCTGGAAGCCAGAATCAGCAAAGGCCTCGATCTTGAGGTCTTTTCCGCCATAAACCAAGAACATCTCCTTAGTTCTTCTCAGGTACTTGAGAATGTTCTTTACTGCTATCCAGTGCTTCTCCCCTGGGTCTGACTGATACCGGCTTACCACACTCAGTGCGTAAGCTACATCTGGTCTGGTGCACAACATCGCATACATTATAGAGCCTACCGCAGAAGCGTAGGGTATAATCGACATGCGATCCCTTTCCAAATCAGTCTTGGGAGACATCTCTTTGGATAGGGTGATTCCGTGACAAGCCGGTAGATTACCGCGCTTAGAATCTTCCATACTGAATCTTTTCAGTATGGTGTTGATATACCTGGACTGCGAAAGTCCCAACATCCTCTTGGATCTATCACGATAGATCCGGATCCCCAGAATGTAAGAGGCATCACCCAGGTCTTTCATGGAGAACCTGTGTGACAAGAATCCTTTGACAGATTGTAGCATAGGAATGTCATTTCCTATCAATAGAATGTCATCCACGTACAAGACACGGAATACGACAGTTCGTGCTACAATTTTACTATATATACATGGTTCATCTGAATTTTTTGATAAAGTCATATTCTTTGACCGTTTCATCAAAACAGATGTTCCAACTCCGCGATGCCTGCTTCAGTCCATAAATGTATTTAAGCAACTTGCACACTTTCCCGCTGCTCCCACTCTGATTGAAACCTTCTGGCTGATCTATATAGACTCACTCTTTTAAATTACCATTCAGAAAAGCCGTCTTTACGTCCATCTGCCAGATTTCATAATCATGGAAGGCAGCAATAGCAAGAAGGACCCGAATGGATTTGAGCATAGCCACTGGAGAAAAAGTTTCGTCATAGTCCAAACCAGGTCTTTGACGAAAACCCTTTGCAACAAGTCTAGCCTTATAGGTTTCCACCTATCCATCTACACCAATCTTTTTCTTGAAGATCCATTTGCATCCTATGGGTTTTACCCCATCTGGAGCAAAGTCCAAAGTCCATACTTTGTTGGTGTACATGGACTCTATTTCGGTCCGCATTGCATCTAGCCATCGTACCGAGTCGCCACTCTGGATGGCCTGCTGGAAGCTAGTAGGTTCATCATCATCAATGATGCAATCCTCTCCATCCCCATCTATAAGAAAACCGTAGTATCTCTCAGGCGGATGAGACGGCCTACTACTCCTGCGGAGGGGTGCGGGAATGTCCTGTTCTTCTTGAACTACTGGTTCTACCAAACTTTCAGTAGTAGTTTATGGTTCTGGAATTTCTTCCAGTTCTATTTCACTCCCACTTGTTTCCTTTTCTAAAAACTGATGTTCTAGAAAATGGGCATTACGAGAAACAAAAACCTTTTGTTCCTCTGCGTAATAGAAATAATACCCCCTGGAGTTCTTTGGATATCCCACAAACTTACATTGTACTGATCGTGCCTCGAGTTTGTCCGCATGCTGCTTCTTAACAAAAGCTGGACATCCCCATATCTTTAAATACTGAAGATAAGGTTTCTTCCCACTCCACATCTGATATGGCGTGGTAGGCACAGTCTTGGTAGGAACTATGTTCAAAAGATATGCTGCTGATTCTAGCGCATAACCCCAGAAAGATCGCGGTAACTCAGCATTACTCATCATGGAACGTACCATATCCAATAGGGTTCGATTCCATCTTTCTGATACACCGTTATGCTGTGGAGTGTATGGGGAGTAAGCTGAGAGAGAATTCCTTTCTCTTTTAGGTAACCTAGGAACTTGGCACTTAAGTATTCACCACCTCAATCAGATCTTAGTGTCTTGATACTTTTACCGGTTTGGTTTTCTACTTCATTCTTATACTCTTGGAATTTCTCAAAAGCCTCGGATTTATGTTTCATCAAATAAATGAATCCGTACCTAGAGTAATCATCCGTAAAAGTAATGAAATAGGAAAAACCGCCTCTTGCATGTGTAGACATTGGACCACATACATCGCTGTGTATGAGTCCTAAGAGCTCGCTCGCTCTTACTCCATGTCCAGTGAATGGAGTCTTTGTCATCTTTCCTTTGAGACATGATTGACAAGTGGCATAAGTTTGATATTCGAACGAGTCCAAATATCCTTCTTTATGTAACTTTGTTAACCTTGTCTCATTGATGTGACCTAGTCTACAATGCCATAAAAAAGCCTTATTTAAATCTGGAGACTTTCTTTTTAGTGTGTTCTGGACATTGAAAATCTGGAGTTGGTTTAAGACATATAAACCGTTATTCAGTGTACCGGACCCAATCAAACTATGATTAAGGTGGATGTTAACAACATCGCTTACAAACGTGAAATCATAACCTTTATTTGATAACAAGGAAACTTGTATGATATTACACGTTAAACTAGGTACACAAAAACAGTTATGTAAAACCAAAATGTGTCCGCTTGTCAATCCCAGGTGATAATCCCCGACGGACACAGCTCCTACGCTAGCTCCGTTAGCAACCTTTAGGGTCATATCACCATCCTTCAGCACTCTACGGTTTCTCAGTGCCTGCAATGAATTGCATATATGAGATCCTGATCCGGTATCCAATACCCAGGAAGTAGAGTTGATTGATAGACAATTCTCAATTACAAACACACCTGAAGTTGAAGCCACAGCTTGCTTCGGTTCGTGGTTCTTGGCGTTCCACGCCTTGCAATCTTTCTTCCAGTGCCCTTTCCTATGACAATGGAAGCACTCATCCTAGGTCACTACTGGTACCGCAATCTTTTTCTTTCCCTTCGCTCCCACCTTACTAACACCTCCTCTAGGTTTGGTGGCGGCCTTATTCTTCCTTCCTTTGGCCTTAGCCTTGGACCTGGAAGAAGAAGCACCGCGAACAAACATAGTGTGTGTTTCTCTTGCCTTCTGCAAGGTGCCCTCTGCACTCCTCAACATGTTAAGGAGTTCTGAACGTTCAACTTCTTTTCTTTGAATGTTGAAATTCAGAATCAACTGGGCGTAGGTGGAAGGGAGGGACTGGAGAATAAGGTCTGTATAGAGCTCATTATCCAAAGTCGTCCTAAGGTCTGCGAGCTCTTCAATATAGCCAGTCATCTTTAGGACATGTTCTCCTACCGATGATCTGACGGCCAACCTCGCCTGAAACAAGTTCTTTGAGGTCTCGTATCTTGCTATACAAGATTGCTCTCCATAAAGTTCCTTTGTATGGAGAAATATGGCATCTAGATCCATATCCTCATGCCTCCTCTGATGTTCATTATTCATCGAAGCAAGCACGATGCACTTGGCCTTCGCGCAATCTAACTCCCAGGTTTTGCAGATTTCCTTATTCGCATTACTGGATTTGGGACCAGGGACAGCAGGTGCCTTAGCGGTGAGGACATATCCCAATCTGTCATAGGTCAAAACCATTTTGACATTCCATAGCCAATCTTTATAGTTTGGCCCTGTCAGTATATTTTTTTCTAATAGTAACTTAAGTCCAGTCATTTTCAGGGTCGCTGCAATTAAGAGAGAGAGAGAGAACACTTTAGCATGATACTCTTGCAAGTTTAGAGTGGTTTTTAGTTTATCTAAACTGGATGGCTCCCACTGTTTCTCGAATCCCTCCTCAAACCAAAAAGGAAGAACTAGCCAGAACTATTCTCACTGTACAATACTTGCTTAACCGTTCATCCAGGCCGGTGTCGGTACTTCGAGGGAGGTTTTCCAACGCTTTCGCGAAGTTCCTTAATTAAATAACCTCTTTTCTCTGGGGGCGTAGCCCCGCTGACACCTTTCTCGGCACCTACTTGGTTTATAGCATTAATCGTTAAGTGACGAATCTCCTGATGAGTAGCATATACTCACAGTAGGATCGGGATCCAAATATCATCGTGTGATAATGCTGAAGAAATCCTACCAACATTCATCACACTCCAAATGGTATGCATCTCTTTGCAAATTTCAGTTTCTTTAGAAACTCCCGATATAAATTTTTGCCCCATGCTCTTATGACCTTGGCGTTAGGTCAAAATGTCATAAGTCACATGTCAAGTTCTACCCATCATTATCTTGTTAATTTGAACACATCCGTACATATCCTTGACGTTCGGCTAAAATGATAATACAACTGTCCCAAACTAACTCATCTATCTATGCAACAAATGAATACCCAGCAGCTACCAAACACTATGCCTTGGCGTTAGGTCAAAATACATAGCTTGAATACTACTGAATACCCAAATGAAATGACGGAGGGCTACGAATGGTTTTGGCGAAACCGTGAACGTAGTGAACTTGATATGACCGAAGGAACCTGATAGATTTTAAAGGAGTGGTTAAAGCTCCGCAATTAAAAATATCTTCTGTTTTAAAAATAACCGAGTGGTTTCTTTTAAACTGTTCCAACGATTCAACTTTGGTTTATTTTCTTTGCATTAATAATAATGCGTCCCATCATTAACCTATCATTGCAGAAAACAACGAAAATACAACATCCTCTTATGCCATCCGCATTCGCCACTGGGTCCCGTCATCACTCGTTAGGTTACTTAACTAACGACAGAGCGGGGGCTGGGCTAGCGCGGGTGTAAAACATAAGTGACGTCTAAATAGCTATCATATATAGATATTGTACATTCGTCAGACGCAATAATAGGCATTCCAGATCACAGATGAACATTATTGGATATGCAAGCAATCCGCGTTTCTTTTGAGCCTGCAACGAAAGACGGATTACACAGTTGTGATGAATAGTCATTACCCCACCTTAGGCCCCTACGGGTACGGCAAACTACCCGCCAAGTACCCGAAGTGAAGCGGTCTCCCTCAACAATGTGAGTAGGCCACTAAACACTTCAAAGTGCCCGGTAGTTTGTGCACCCCACCTTGGGTCTATCCTTGGAGCAAAAACAGTAAAATGAAATAATACAACGGTGGCTACAACCACAACCTGGATGTGCCCCGCAAAATAATATTACAACATATCACAATTATATCGAATGAATGAATATAATAACCCATCTCAAACCCCGGCTAATCATCACAACAATCCAATCAAGTTCATAATCATAAACAGTTAAAATCATTACAGAAATGTGTAACCCCCTGCCAACCGACATACTAGCAGTTAGGGGAGGTTTACGAACACATTATACAGTTCACAGATATAATCTAATTAGAAAACATCGTATAATTTCGATCGAGCAAACACATTAGATTCTACTCCAAAACTTCTCTGTGCACCTGAGACTTGAGCAGAAAATAAACATTCCAGAAAAGACAAAAACATCACAGAAGAATTACTGGGCAAAATTGGGTTGAATCGGCTTCAACTCGGTCGCGGATCGGCCGCGGTTCCACAGCTGTTTGGCCGATTCATGCACCCAATTTTCTCCAGAATTCTTATATTTCCCTTCATGTATTTTTAGAGGCCCCTGAAAAAATTTTAGACCTCATTTTAAATTCGACAGAAACTTGGTGATTTCGATATTTTTTCCAGTTCGTTTTGCGTTCGAAATTCTTACGACTTTGCTAATAAGTTAATTATTGTTTAGCGAGGCTCTGATACCACTGTAAGTCAATGTACTACACCCCACGAGTTGCGGGGAGGCGGAAATATGAAAAACAATCTTGTTCTTTAGATTAACATCGACTAACCGAAGAATCTTTGCTAAACTACAACTAACACATACATAGGAGTTGTTAACTACTATGAGAAGAGATTATACCTAGTGAACCTAGTCCTTCGTCTTTTCGTTATCCACCTCCTCCTCGGCCTCCTCTATGTAATAGACGATCCACCCGAGAGCTTCTATTCCAAGCTTCACCTCTAATCTTGAGGTAACTAGGTTTCTTTAGTTGCTAATCAAAGGCACATAGGTGATATAGAGTGAGATTATGGATTAATTAGTCTATCTAATCCTTGATCTCAACACATGAGAGGGGAGGATTAGGGTTTGAACAGAGAGCTTGAGGAGAGAGAAGGTGGGCATGAGAATGATAATGAAATAATGAACTCTCTTGAATATATGAAGCATAATCATTTATCAAATAAATAAATAAAATGATTAATCATCATGCTTCATTAATTCAATATGTGTGATTCACTACATGAGTCATTAACCATTTAATGATGCATTAATGACATGGATGAATCACACAAATGAGTCACTAAAGCAATAAATGCTTATGCCACCTAAACCCTCAAGTCACCATACTTCTAGAAGCTTCTCGCCAAATTACGAGAACGCCCCTCCAATCCGTGAAAACACGGAAAAACTTTAGACTGTATAAATCCAATAATCCGATACTAGAATCTGGCTTAAACCAAAGTCAGCTAGTAAAAACTGTCCGAACGTCGTACGTGCGTAAACACACGTATGCGTCCGAACCCTTGTCGTAAAACCATACGACCTCTATATCGTTTCGCATGGAGCAGGGAAACTCTCTGTATGGGACTCTAAAGACTCGACTACTACGCTGGCAGTGGGTTTAACCACAGACCGCAAGCGGCACTAGCTGTACGTAACGGTCCCCAGGTAGATGTCGATAAGAAGGCCGATGAGGAAACCCATCTGAACTCCTACTGAGCCTGATGTGACAATCTCCGTACAGTCCGGTCTGTTCGTCTAGGACTATCGCATATCGGGCCTAGGGGGCGGCAAGCGTCAGTCCCCTAAAAGCGGTATAAGTCGTGTCGGAGTGAAGCCCATTACACCTTGAGAAACTACTGGAACCTACCAGTAAATCTCGCTTGCCCTGGCCAGGGACTTTGCGTAATGGCTCTCTGACACAGCGCGATATCAACTCCCAATACCGGGAGAGACGAATCCTGTCTAACCGCCACTGCCTCCAAGTGCTCGGGACTGCACCCAACTGCTACCTGTTTGCACGACTCCTTTAAGCCGTGGTAGGGTAGCAATCTAAGAACAGTGGGACACACTCGAGGCGAAGCAGCAGTGTCAAGTCTGCGGACTATGTTGTACTCATGTCACCTGGGAACTGTTAACTGACGACGGGTATAATACCAACCAACAGTTCCCCGCGAGTCCTGTCCGGTGTACCCGTAACCCAACGAGCATATGTATACTATCTCCAGTACAACGTACTGATGGCTATGGGACAGACCATCTCCCCAACTGGGATGAGAAGCGTACACACTAGTCTACTCCAGTCTCGATAATCCTACGACTAGGGACCTGAAAAAGGATGTGCTTGTAGACTATCCAGCCCCCACTAGTGTGACTGCCATCACAACGCTGGTAGTCAAGCAAGATCCTAAGGGCTCTATCAATACGTATACTCACATATTAAGATAGATAAAACCAAGTAGCATACTACCATGTTTAGCAAGACTGTTATATAACTGTGAATATCCCAAGCTTCCATTAAGTAATATACAAGCTAGTATGATACAATAATGGCCCCTAGGGCATATACACTAACAGAGACGAAGCATAATCCCGGCACAGGGGTAAACATTCCGAACGAAACATAGTTCTGATGCAGAGGTTGATTCCAGGACGAAACATGATTCCGACATGGAAGGCGGACACTCCAAGGAGAAGCATGATTTTGACACGGGGTATATTCTGAGACGAAACGGGATTCCGACGCAGAGGTTGATGGTTGATTCTGAGGCGGAGTATAATTCCGACAGGGAAGGCAGATACTCTGAGGCGAAGCATGATTTCGACACGGGGTACATTCTAAGACGAAACGTGATTCCGACGCAGAGATTGTTAGTTGACTTGATTCTGAGGTGGATCATAATTTCGACAGGGAGGTTGATAGTGCCATTTTTGCGACTTGGACAGTCGGTGCTCGACGTGTCTCCGAAACGGAGTGTCGCTGGTTGACTTATCCCTGGTACGAAGTGTCACTGGTTACTTGTCCCCAGCACGGAGTGTCTGTTTGACGTTTCTCTGGCACGGAGTGTCTGTTTGACATTTCTCAGGTACGGAGTGTCGCTGGTTGACCTGTCCCCAGCACGGAGTGTCTGTTTGACGTTTTCCCGGCACGGAGTGTCACTGGTTGACTTATCCCCGAGGCGGAGTGTCTGTTTGACGTTTCCCCGGCACGGAGTGTCTATTTTGGATGTTTCCCCAAGACGGAGTGTCGCTGGTCAACATATCCCCGAGGCGGAGTGTCTGTTTAACGTTTCCCCGGCATAGAGTGTCACTGGTTGACGTGTCCCCGAGGCAAAGTGTCTGTTTGACGTTTCGCCGGCACGGAGTGTCTGTTTGATGTTTCTCTAGCACGGAGTGTCGCTGGTTGACGTGTCCCCGAGGCGGAGTGTCTGTTTGACGTTTCCCCGGCACGGAGTTTCTGTTTGACGTTTTCCCGAGACGGAGTGTCAGTTTGACGTTTTCCCGAGACGGAGTGTCACTGTTTTTTATATAGAGGCCGTTGGTTTACTTGATTCCGAGTCGAAGCATAATTCCAATGGGGAGGTCGTTGCTGCCTTTTTTGCGACTTGGACGGTCAGTGCTTGATTTGACTTACTCCGCTCCTTGCGGTGTCAGGGTTGAAGTTGACTTGCTGATTTGATGTGATTTGGGTTGACATCAGCATCGCTACACTAGAATATGGTACCAGGAGCGAATCATCATTTGCCATGAGAGGATTTAGGGATTTTGGTTTTGTTTTGGCATCAGCACCGCTACACTGGAATATGGTACCAGGAGCGAATCATCATCTACCGTGAGGGGATTTCCCTCGTTTCCAGTTTAACGACTTAGGGTCATCTATTCCCAGTTTAATGACTTAAAGGTCATCTGTTCCCAGTTTAACGACTTAGAGGTCATCTGTTCCCAGTTTAAAGACTTAGGGGTCTATTGGATCGGAGGTTTGGAATTTTTGGGTTAGGGTCAGTATCAGCGTTGCTAACACTGGAGCACAAGTGCCAGGAGCAATTCATCATTTGCCTTTTCCTGTTGGGGAGCGATGGCTTAGGAGACAGGTTTAGGTCCCTATCACCTAAGTCTTTTCAATTTTATGAGCCGTAAGGGTCCCGTAAAAGCATTTTCTCCCTACGAGTCAAAAGGATCTCGTAGGTGTATATTTTCCTTAGGAGTCGTGGGGACCCCCAAGTGTGTTTTTCCTTTGTGAGTCGTAAGGATCCCATGAAGGTGTTTTCTTACGAGTCAAGAGGATCTCGCAAGGCTTGTTCTCCTCATGTATCATGAGGACACATGTCTGGGTCTTCCCAAATAGAGTATAATTCCATGGGAGGAGACCAACTGAGGGACTGGTGATTGTGGTGAGACATGGATGTGATGAGGGTTATTTAAGCCTGTGGATTGTATAAGGTAGTCAATTTGGGGACTGGCCGTAGGGCTAGGAGAATTTTGGGAAATTGGATTTTGGTTGGCATCTACATCGCTGCACCGGAATATGGTACCAGGAGCGACTCATCATTCGCCGTTTGGGAATTTGGGGTTTGGATTTTTGTTGGCTTTTGCATCACTAACACTAGAATAGTACCAGGAGTGACTCATCATTCGCCGTTTAGGAATTTAGGGGTTTGGATTTTGGTTGGCATCTGCATCGCTACACTGGAATATGGTACCAGGAGCGACTCATCATTCGCCGTCGGTATATTCGGAGATTTAAAATTTTGTTGTCGTCTGCATCGCTAACACTGAAATATGGTTTCAGAAGCGACTCATCATTCGCCTTTGGAGGTTGTTTTTTTTGCTCTATCATTTCAGCTTTTCTTGTCGCGAAAGACACGATTGCCCTATAATTTCGGCTATTTATTCGCGGCTGCCCCATCATTTCGGCTTTTCTTTTATTTACAAATTTTTTTTTACAGTCCCGGTTTAACGACTTAGGGGTCGAATGTTCCCAGTTTAACAACGTGGTGGTCCTATATGTTTTCTTATCTCAACTCCTCAAACTTTGATCTTGGCAGAGCTGTGTTGATGACCGTAGCTTTGTGGCTTGCCGGTACATCCGAGGACTGTGAGATTTTCCCAAACTTGTATTGGTTCTCCACCCAATCTTTGAAAATATAGCAGTCTTCAATGGTATGACTTACCATTCTATGATATGGGCAGTATATGGGATTGCCGGCCATGTTCATTTCATGTAGTCTCTTTGGAATAGGCAGTTGCAGACCATTGTTCAAGGCGTTCTCGAATAATTTGCGGACTTCATACCTCCTGAAGGAGTATACTTTCTTCTTTCTCTCCATTAGAGTAGGTGCCCTTACTGATGCTGGACCCTGAGGACGATCAGTCTTTGGTTCGCCTACTGTCCGCTTACCACGTTCAGTGTACGTACCAGAGGGACTGGAGGCTGATCGCGGCCGTTTTTCGCAAAGGTGTTCCGCTTTTGGGCTGGAGGGGGTATCGGTTGGTTGTTTCCAGATATCAATTCCTGGCCCATGAACCAAAATTTGATTTTGTTGTAATTGCAATCGAGCAACTTGGATCGTAAGATCTGCCACGACGTTTACCAGCTCGTCGACTTTGGAATGGATCTTGGCCATCTTTTTGTCTCTATCTTGAAGATGCTTTTGAAGCCATTAGAATACTGCTTGTTCTATAGTTCCGGGTATGACAATGGGGTCATCCTTACCGCCTAAGCTTGATTCAGCATGAACCACGGGTTCCTTTGGCTTAATGGCCTGAGCGAGCTGTTCATCATTTGGATCGAGTCGGTGTTGGATGGAAACAACCGTTTCATTGTCATGGCTATAAGGCGTAGGAGGACTTGTTCCTTTGAGCTCCATCATGTAGACCGTATGGGTTGTGTACCCGTCTATTGCTTCTTCATCGGCAATGTTGCTCGCTTGGCTCTTAGCTTGTTGTCTTGGTCCTCCCCTTTCAGGGGAGGGTGAATAATTGAGAGCGGTCGGTTCCCCAAATATCTCGGTCTCTGTTTGTATAAAATTGGCGGTCGCGACTCGATCATTTGCCAACATGCCGGGGGACAGTGATATTTCTCCCGCCTTGTATTGTTTCTCGACCCAATCCTTGAAGATGCAACAGTCTTCAATAGTGTGTCCCAGCACTCTGTGGTATGGACAAAAGTTGGGATGATCAGTCATATTCGCTTCACTTAGTCTTTTTGGTTCTGATACCCGCAGGCCATTCTTCAGAGCATCTTTGAATATTTTGGGAACCTTGTCTCTTCTAAAAGAGTAGATCTTATCTATCCTTTCTTCCAAAGTTGACTCTCGAGATCTGTTAATCTTTGCTCTGCCCGCTCTCTGCTTATTTAGAGAATCGGTGCTATTGGAACTTTCGCTTTTCCGGTCGTCGTCCCTCCGATGTTTCGGTCTGTTTGTGAATTGGAGACCTTGAGTGGACTCGGGCTTTGACCATTCCAACATTTGAACCTTCTTGGTCAGCTCTTAGAATGTTTTCAGGCCTGCGGTGCACAGGAAAGGTTTCATCCAGTCGTTCAGATTTTCTATAAGAAGACTGACGGATTGGTCTTGTTCCAACGGCAATTCATATTTGCCAGAGAGATTGCGCCATCGGACTATATAATCCATGTTGCATTCGTTGTTCTTTGGCTCGGTCCTTGCGAGGTCGGCAATGGTGATTTTATCGCTGACGCTCAAGAACCTTTGCTTGAACATGGATTCTATTTGAGCGAACGTCGTGATCGAGTCATCCGGTATGCTTGCATACCAATCGAAAGCAACATCGGTCAAGCTATTGACAAACTGACGGAGAAGGAGCGCATCATTGCCCCCAGTATTCGTACATGATGCTTTAAATTGGGAAATGTGCCGGTTCGCATTTCCCGTCCCATCGAACCTTTCAAATTTGGGGACGATATAGCCAGTGGGAAACTCCACAAGATCGTACCGAGCAGGATATGGTCTCCCTCTACTGCTGACATCTTTTTGCTCTCCGGCTTCGGCTACCAATGTTTTGACTTTATTGGCGACCAAATCCATGATTTGATCTTATGTTAGCAGGTTGCTATCATCGGTAGCCAAGACATTTCTTGAAATAAGATGCGACCGACTCTCATGCGGTTCGCCCACCTTTAGATTTGAGGGAATAGGTGTCGGCTGTCTCGGGACATCGTTTCCCGGTTCATGAGTAGAACCCTGTGATTGATTGGATGACTAAGAGGCAACTTGGGCCGTGAGCTGCATCACGACATTCGTCAAGTCGTAAATTTTGGAGTAAAGTTTAGCCATCTCCTTGTCTTTACTTCTGAGCTGTTTTCGTAGCTCTTGGAGAAGTTGATGCTCTGTGTTCTTGGGACGGAAAATTTTGGAGTAAAGTTCGGAAACGGATTTATGCTTGGGTTGAGGTGTCTTCGCGACCATGACATTTGGCATTTTCCCTTTTGAGGCTGGTTTATCCATCACCGGGGCTTGAGGAGCAGAGATGGCGTTAGCTGGCACGAACATAATAGAGCCGAATGGTAGTAGCGGCTCCTCCCATTGTCGCCCGAGACTGGCCGGGAGGACCGTCCTGGCGTCCATCTTCATCGTGTAGGAGATGGGAGTTGTGCTGAGAGCTGAGATTGTCCTTAGAGTTATTTTGTTGCGTCCGAAGATTGCAGTCGAAAGCCATTAACCTGCAAATAAAAGCATGATTTCAGTACAGGCAATCAATGTATATGTTGATTGAGTTCGCATGGATATTTAACCTGAAATATGGGAGGAAAGATAGGTCCCACCAGGCGTGCCAGAGTCTGCAGGATGTTTTTCGTCACCCCATTGAGATGGGAATACGCGTCGCTTGTCAGGCGTACTACAGATTCCCCCTGCCTAGGGTAGGCAGGGGTTTATTGATTGTGGGGATCCGAATCTTCGATAGCCGCGGACTAAGCTGCCGTTAATTACCCCTCGCCTTTGGAACGAGAAAACCTCCGATTGACAGGTCAAACTGGTCATGCGAACTCAATGTGCAGTGTGTGTATATGTGTCTTGAGGGGTTTTGAATATATCGAGGGCTTAGCAGAGTTTACGGGGGTCCCGCTACCCGGTTAGCGAGCTGGGGGTCAAGAGGGGTAGCAGCCCCGTTGTAGGGTGCGGAGCAGAGCCCCGTTAGAAATTTTTTCTAACGGGGAAAGTATTGTGCAGTGTGTATATATATATAATATAATAAAAAAAGGGAAAATAGCGTCCAAATGACTCGTGGGTGCCAGTGCCTCACGTGCCCAGCACGCGGGCGCCGGATGCCGGCGCCTCGCGTGCTTGGCACGCGGGCGCTGGGCGCCGGACGCCGGCACCTCGCGTGCTTGGCATGCGGGCGCTGGGCGCCAGTGGGAAAAGGGGGCTTAGCCCCTATACGGTGAGTTGTACTCCCAATTGACTTTTATAGTTAAACTCCTGAAAAAGTGGACAAAGGGGGCTTAGCCCCTGTACTGGGAGTTGTATTTCCAAAAAGAAAGATTTATTATTTTATATATATATATATATATATATATATATATATATTATTTTGTGGAGTTAAACTCCTAAGATATTTTCGAAAATGATGAAAGGGGACCCCTTTCTTCTCCCTTAAGCCATGGGTTTTCTCTTGAGCATTGGATCTTCTCAAAGTGGGATTTTTGGGGATGGGTCTCCTTCTTCCTCCTCTCTGTTGGCTGGATCTTGGAGAAAGGAGGGTGAGATTTAAAAATCTCCCCTTTTGGAGATTTGATGGAAGATCCGCGTTCCCCTTCAAGAATTTTGTGGTGAAAAACTATTTCTTTTTGGAAAAGAAAGAGTGAAACTCTTGATTTAATTCAAAAAAAAGGAAAAGGTTTAGAACCTTGAAGAAGGAGAAGGAGGCACAAAAAACCCTAGATTTTGAGGGAATGAATTCTTTTTTTCATTTCATCATCATGGTGGCTTATATAAGCTTACAAATTTACATATAGCCTCTTGGGCTTTACAAAATGGCATTTTTGCCCATCTTATGCCTCATATGCTCATTTCTTTTGCACATAAGCCATGGGCTTTACAAAAATTTGGCTTTATGCCCATTTATTTTACATTCATGAATGAAAATTATATCAAACTTATTTATTACATAATTTTCTTCTTGGCATGGGGGAGGCCGGCCGCTTCATGTTCGGGCTTGACTTGGGCATGGGCCCACTTAGCCTGGGCTTGGGTCCAATTGGCTTGGGGTTGACTTGATTTTGACTTGGTCAACCGGGTGTAATTTTTGACCCCAACAGTGACAAAGTGTGGACTTTGTTGGGTTCTCCTGAAAAGATAAAACTCATTAGGAGCAAGTAGATCTTTCGAAATCGGTGCAAATGGAAAGGTACTGACCTAATAAGGTCAGACTTGCAGTAAATGGTTTTTATCAAATACCCGTTGTAGATTGTGATGAAACTACTATTTCGGTGTCTGTGCTGAAGTCCATACGGATAAAATTTGCAAATGATGTCTTTCATGACTATGATATTTGGCATGTGGATGAATATAACGACTTTTTAAATTGGATTTATAAATGTACGTGTATATGACTCTGCCAGAGAGTTATCTTAGTCAGTGGGAGCAGGGTTGACCATGTAGCTTATGTCTATCTTTAAACTAAAGCAAACATAGCGGAGAAGGATCATCTGTTTTGATGATACGGTCAAAGCGTTTGACTTCATTAAAATAAGAGATGAACCTGGTATTTGTAAGAAGGTAATAAGGAGTGTTGACAGATTCCTCATATGGTATGTGGATGACATACTCATGATAGCAAGTGATGTTCCTATGCTGCAAATCGGTAAAACAATGGTGGTCACATGTATTTCTCCATATAGGATATGGATATTAGTCCAATCCGGGAGAAATATGGGGTAGCAGTGATGAGCATTTGATGTTCTTGGTGTTTGGTAATGATAGCCTCCTGAAATTGGTGGTTACCTATTCAAGCTACCAAGAAAACATGAGTGACAGAGTGTCTATCACGAGTTATACAGTTTACTCTCTTTTGAAGAGCAGTATATTGGAAAGAGTTCCAAGTAGGATACTGAGGTAGTCATGGCGCTAGATGCTGATTGTGAATCAGTAAAGGATACCGTCTAAGAATTCGCTGGATATAATTGTTCATTTATGAACATGATCCCATCGTCTGTCCAGGCAAATAGTAAGGCATGTATCTCTTAGTTCGGGAGATATTGGATCTTCGCAAAGTTGAGATTCAGAAAGAAACAGAGAGATGCGCTATGCCGAGTCCACTCATTGAAACTAGTTCTCGAACACAGTTTGCGAAACTGTTAGTACAGAAATTAGATATAAGATACCGTAATAATTGGTCTTAAGTGCAAGTAGGAGATTGTTGAATATAGGTGTCCCAAGGCAATTATTGTAATTGAAGAAGGACCTATACAAGAGAACAATTTTACTCGAGATGATAGTATACTATTTAGTTTGTCTTTATCTTTCATGTGATGCGTTTATTCATTATCACGTATCGTTTAAACATGAGATAAAGCTTTAGGATTTTTCTTGACTACAGGACGGTGATGGAGATCATACTAGTGGGACCTGGGTAGTCGATAAGCACATTCTTAAATGTCTCTAGTCGTAGAAGTATCGAGACAAGGTATCGGTACTCCAATTTAGACTAGTGTGTACGTTTCCTGACCCGGTTGAAGGGCGATAGCCGGTCCCATAGCTATTGATGTTTGACATCGTGGATTGTATACAGGAGCTCGTTGGATGAGTTACACTGGATGGACTCACCGAGAACTCCTAGTTGGTAATATACCAATGTCAGATAGCAATTCTCCGGTGACATGAGTACAGGGTAGTCCCTAAGACATGAGATCGCCATAGTGTCTCATGTGTGTTCCCACTATACTTAGACCTCTACCCTACCACGGCTCAAAGGAGTCATGCAAACAGGTTTTGGTTGGGTATAGTCCCGAAGCACGTAGAGGAAGTGAGCGGTCGAGAGGATTCATCTCTTCCGGTATAGAGAGATGATGTCGCACCGTGCAGGACATGACCACAACCATAAGTCATTGGCCACCACAGTGGAGATAAACTGATAAGTGTTATCATTTGTATCTCCGGTTGGTTATGAGTCCTCTTTCGCACGACTTATCAAGTTATTGGGGTCTGACAGATTCCAAACCCTAGACCCGATATGCGATACTAGTAGACGAAGAGACCGGACTGTATGGTGATTATCACTTATAGACTTTGTAGGATCCAGATGAGTTTGCTCGTCGACCTGCTTTTATCTTGATCATATCTGGGTAGCCGTTACGTACAGCTATTGTGACTGACGTACTTGTGGGTTACCCCGTCAGGGGATTGGATCCGAAAGGGTTTTGAATTCAATCAGAGATGATCTTATATAAGCTACTTTTGGCGTATTAACAGATCTTTAGAGTCCCGCAATGAAGGTGCCTGCCCGGGTAAAATGTTGATATGATGTGCGTATAGGATACGTGCGAGAGTTCGATTAAATGTATGATTTAATCGAATATTTGAAAAATACTAGCCGGTTTAAAAGTCGGAATATTAAGTCAAGTGTTGACTTAATGACCGTATTGAGATATGCTTTCTAATATTGTGTATTAGATACACACACTATCTATTTTTCTATATTGGTATACGATACTGATATATTACTGCGTATACGATACGTAATATAGAAATGTATTTGATACATATTTTCTTCTCTTTATATATATATAACATAATGTGAAGAGACATAATATGTTAAGATTAAACATTAAAAGGAAAAAGAAAAGAAAAGATTAGAATTGAAAAAGAAAAGAAAATAAGTAAAAACTTCTTATCTCTTTTGGTCTCTGTCTTATTCTTTCTTCTCTTCTCTTACTCTCTTTTAATTTTGAAGTTAATTTTCAAAACATAATTTTCCATGGCTCTTCATCTTCATCTTCTCTTCTTCTCTCTTAAAATATGGTGAAAGGTAGAGATGAGGTTAGGATAGAAAAAGAGAGTGTTTTTCTTAATCACATTATCTCACACATTAACCTAACTAGTTCAATGTGTGAATTTCTTCACTAGAGATATGAAGATGGAGTTTTGGGTTTAGGACTTTCACGCGGATCATCTACGGCGAGGCGGTCGGCATCCTAAACTCTCCGGAAGCTTTCTAGGTCTAGCCAGAGTTCAAATTCTCTATTGGAGCAAATGAAGATGCTACAAATGTTGTATCGTCCCTCTCTTGCTCTCTTTTGTTGTTGCAATTAGCTATGTAAATGTTGATCTTGATGGGAATTGATTGCTGGTTTTCAAAAAATTATTGTTTTGTGCTTTCTCTTCGCTCGCAAGTGTTGCGACCGTATGCGCCTATTCCTAACACTTCAAACTCAGTAAGCAGTTGTGCACGACAACTCAAGAGCAGAAGGATGAAATGGCGTGAGTACTATATGCATCTGCGGTGAGAAGTTTGATATATGCAATGATGAGTACGAGACCGGATATTGCACATGCAGTGGGAGTTATGAGCAGGTATATGCAAAACCCGGGGAAGGAGTATTGGAATGCGGTGAAGTGGATGTTGAGATATTTATGGGGTACGTCAAGTCACTGCTTATGTTTCGGGGGTAACTCTTTAAACGTGTAAGGTTACGTTGATGTGGAGTACTCGGGTGATTGAGATAGCGGGAAAAGCACAACGGGGTACGTATTTACGGTTGGGGGAACAGCGGCGAGTTGAGTCTCTCAATTGTAAAAGGTGGTGGCATTGTCGACAACGGAGGCTGAATACGTGGCAATCACAGAATCCAGCAAGGAGAGGATATGGTTGTAAGGGTTACTTGAAGAATTAAGCAAGAAGCAAGACTTCAATATCTTATGGAACAATGGCTAAAATGCGGTACATTTGGCGAAAAACGTGGCATATCACTCTCGGACGAAGCACATCAAGGTGTGGTATCATTTCATTCGTATTGCAGTAGAAGAAGGCGGGTTGACATTGCAAAAGATCGTTGGAGAAAATAATCCGGCGGATATATTTACCAAAGTCGTAGACAAAGACAAGTTGGTGCTCTGTTGCAAGTTAGTGAAACTCTCCATAAAAATCTGATGATGAGATAGTAGAGCGGAGTCGTGGAAAATTTATTAGCGTTGAGAATCAAGGCTGAAATATCTTCAAGTGGGAGATTGTTGAAATTATAGAGTTTACTTCAGGTCATGCGTCTGCAGTTTACTGAGGTAGACGTCTGGACATGTATGAGAAGTATGTCAGAAACACATAACAGCGGAAGTGTCACGACCCGCAGGGTACGGAACGTGACTGACACTTAGGTTACGAAACGTCTCAAGACGTCCGTAAAATAAGTAAGCCAAAGCCCAGAAACCAAAACCAAATAAGCAAAAGAGTAAAGAGAACCCAATCAATTGAAAACGAGTTATCAAATAAGTCATATAAAACCTCTTTAAAAACAATATCAATTTTTCCGAAAATTTCGGCAGAGTCTCCTTTGTAAATACTGGCCCCCAAAATGGGTACAACAAAAATATATATGAATCCAACAAAATAGGGCATCCCCAAGCGGAAGCTAGCTCTTCGCCATAAGGCGGTCACAAATCCCACGCAATATAAAATGACAACAAGCAAAATAATCATAATGAAGCATAAGAAAAACAGCATGTCGACTCAAGTGAGCTCGACCCCAAAATACAGAAATCTCACAGTCTCATCTCTAGGTCAATATACAATAATGCTGGTAGATACAGTAGATGGAGTGTACTAGATACAAAGAATATACAAGGTGGTACAAAAATAATGATATAACCCACCTAGGAGCAAAACCTCGAGTCCAGGCAAAAGAGGCAAAAGAAGCAAGCGCACCCGCCGCTACTGTACTGACGGAGCGGACCTGCAAAAGGCTATGGCACAACGGGGGTGAGTTGCCAACTCGTGAGTAATAAATAACATCTACACAGGCTATCGAATGCATGCACACAAGTATCCTAGCATCTAAATACAGGTAAGGCAGGACATAATGGCAAGTATGTATGCAATATGGATATACTAGCAGGTATGAATGCAATGCGAATCAACTCGTGATCTGAATGTGTAAGTATAAGAAATCATGTTTTTCCCTTTAAGAATGTCTTTTGAAATACCAGCACAATACCAATAGAATCAACAAGGACCTGTGTCCAGCATCGACACCTCAAAACTGTCTCAAATCTCATATCAATGTATCTCTGGCCTCAGCCGTCCGGCTGACCCATCTCAAATATCAATATCTCATCATCTAGCGGCCACGGTCGGTATCCTCTGGATATCCGCCGTCCCAAACAGTCACCGGTAGGTAATCCGTCCCCTGCCAGGCTCAACGTCAACACCACATTCCTCTTGCCCCGGGGTATCTTACCGGGCCCACCATGTACCCGTGACGGTTCCTCCACTCCTCGACACGGATCTCGAAAACCACAGCAAACTCATGGTGGACGACACTTACATCACTAGAAAACCGCAATTTACATATTTTAAAAAAATATAATAAGTTTAGAAATTTTGCGGCTTTCCCCCGAAATCCAGAAATATCATAAAATCTCAAGAAATCCTCATAAGTGTATATGTCAATGGTGATGAATGCATATGGTATCAATAATTAAGCTACGATGTATGATTAATAGACTAGGCATGAACAAATAATATGATGAGGTACATGCACATGAATAGCAATCCTACGATTTCATTTGAAGGAATTAAAAGCAATAGCACAAGTTTAAGTATCAATTAGTAAGAGGTTTAAATTTAAAGGTTATCTAGTGTGGTGGCATAGCAATTACCAGGGTGTGTGTGTAAGCATGAATAGTGCTCGTGCTGCATATAAAAACCCTGGCAATGGTGCAGGTGTCCTAGAAAATGGTTTCGCATATGTATGTCAATATAATGCATGGATGCAGCAAATAATCATATAAGTATTTCACCCCTAATTACTAACATCACTAAGAATCTTGTAAGTTACTAAAACTATCGGGCGGCTTGTGCCATCCAACGATAGTCCCCCGTAGATATTACATCTACTCACCGGAATCCCTGGCTAGCTGTGTCCAATCACCGCTTTCCCCTTTCGCGCCGCGTCTGACGTCTCCGCGACCGAACCTGGAATTTACATCAATACCAAACATAAGGTTACGTATCAAGAACGACGCAAAACCCAAACGAAACTACTAATGTTCACTAGCTAGGTACAACGTGCGCAGGATGCGCGGAACATACGCGAAAATCGTAAAAACTGCCAAAAAAAACGCCGATTTGGTCGCCCGGCAAAACTAAAACCCGACTACTCAAAACTCCGCACTCACGCATCCTAAACGTCATAGGAGATGCTAAAAACATCCCCAAGGTATCACAAATAATTCACCAATTAATTTTAATAAAAACCTAGTAAGCACAAACCTTGAAATTTTGGTGCAAAAATCGAAAATTAGCGATACGGTTATCACAATCCAACACAATATCCAACCACACAACAAGCAATCTACAAACACTATAATTACAACACATTAGCAAAGATTCAAAACCTATTTTCCATAAACAACCATCACTTGAATTTATAACCTAGCAAATCTTAATCCAAACTATATATGAAAAACCTTAAATTAACACTAATTTATAGCCCAATTAGCAAGTTAACCTCCTAGATTAGGTTGGCAAAATAACTAGATAACAAATTAGATTTAATTAACCTAATAATGGATTTCTAAACCCTAATTCAATTCAAACCATTCACTTTAAAAAAAACAAGATTAGAAATTAGCAATGAAATTTAACACTAAAACAATTTCATTCAAGGAATCAAACCATAAGTATTTAAATGGGTCAAAATTATACCTCAATTAGAGATCTAGCAAGAATAAATTTGCTCCAAATGATGGCCTCAAGCATCAAGATCCAAGCTAGGGAGGTGAAGGAAAAGAAAGATGAAGGATGGGTTTAATTTGTAAGCTTTAAATTGCAATTTTGTTGAATTAAACATGAAGAATTTTGAAGAACATGAAAAGAAAAGAGATGAAATGGAAGGAGAGCAGGTTTCGGCCAGAGGAGAGGTAAGGGGAGGGTGTGGGTGTGTGGGAAAAGTCATGAGTCAACTCTCCCAAAAGTCAATGCACCATACTTCATCAAACTATATTTAAAATAAATTCATAAACCAACTAATTCAACACATTAAACAAACACAAGGTGAGGCCAGAAATTTCTGGACCTGAACAAGGTGGGGCTGTCCTAGGGCTGAGGGAAGAGAGAGAGGGGTTTTACAAAAGAAATTTTATGCAAAAAGACCCCCTACAAGTCAAAAATTGCAAGTTTTAGCTTAAAATTCAATAAATTCGTTTCCTATAATAAAAATTAGTTAAAAATCAAAATAAAATACTAAAAATTTATGTTACAACTAGATTTTAATTAACAAAATTTTAAAGATTAAAATTAGCCCAGAAAAATTTGTATTTATCGCTAATTTAATGTATTTTCTTACCGGCTTAAAATAATATTAAAAAATTGAAAAATAGGGGAAAATTTTTTAAATGACCAAAATTTCATAAGTAACTCATTAGATACTAAAAACAAGCAATTACCTATCCATTTTAGGTATAATTAGTCCTAAACTGCAAAATAACGAGAAAGACGGTTTTCGGAAAAATACCGAATTTTCACCGATCTTCAGGAAAACACCAAAACGACTTTTCAAGGCGCTACAATCTTCCCCCCTTAAAGAAATTCGGTCCCCGAATTTAAAAATATAGCTACACATACCTTCAAAGAGATGGGGATATTTCTTCCTCATCTCGCCCTCGGTCTCCCAGGTAACCTCCTCGCTGCTCGGGCTACGCCAAAGGACCTTGACGGTTGGTATAATCTTCGACCTCAACTTCTTCACATGCCGATCCAGGATGGCCACCGGCTGCTCTGCAAAGGAAAGGTCGCGCTCCAGCTGGACTGTCGGGTGCTGAATCGCATGCGAAGGGTCGTGAAGGTACTTGCGGATCATCGAAACATGGAAGACGGGGTGAACATCAGGAAAGCTGGGTGGAAGGGCCAAACGATATGCAACAGCGCCGACACGCTCGAGGATCTCGAAGGGACCTACGAATCTAGGGCTAAGCTTTCCCTTTTGCCCAAAACGCATCACGCCCTTCATCGGAGAGACTTTCAGAAAAACATGGTCGCCAACTGCGAACTCTAACCTGCGACGGCTCCTGTCTGCATACGATTTCTGCCTGCTCTGAGCCGCTCTCATCCGGTCTCGGATCAACTGTATCTTCGCTGTCGTCTCCTCAACAAGCTGGGGCCCCAAAATACTGCTCTCGCTGAGCTCGGTCCAACAGACGGGCGGTCTGCATCTCTTCCCATACAATGCCTCGAAAGGTGCCATCTGAATAGTATCCTGGAAGCTGTTGTTGTAGGTGAACTCCACTAGAGGTAAATGACGATCCCAGCTACCACCAAAGTCTAAAACGCACGCCATGAGCATGTCCTCGAGAGTCTGAATGGTCCTCTCTGACTGTCCGTCGGTCTGCGGATGAAACGCTGTGCTGAAGCTCAAACGAGTGCCCAAAGCCTCCTGAAGTCTCTGCCAAAGTCGGCTGGTGAACTGAGTGCCTCGATCTGACACGATACAAGTCGGTACGCCATGTAGTCGCACGATCTCGTCAATATAGAGCTGAGCATACTGAGCGAAGCTGAAAGTGGTCTTCACTGGTAGGAAGTGAGCCGTTTTCGTCAATCTATCCATGATCACCCAGATGGAGTCGTACCCTCGACTGGTCCTGGGTAGACCCACAACGAAATCCATCGAAATCTGCTCCCATTTCCACTCTGGAATGGGTAACGGCTGTAGCTCTCCTGCAGGCCTCTGGTGCTCGGCCTTGACTTGCTGACAAGTCAGGCATCTCGAAACGAACTCCGCAATGTCCCTCTTCATCCCGTCCCACCAGTAGGTCTCTCTCATATCATGGTACATCTTGGTGGAACCGGGGTGGACACTATACACTGATCGGTGTGCCTCCTCAAGAATGTCGCGCCGCAATCCATCAGCATCTGGTACGCACAGTCTGGATCCATATTGTAAAATCCCCTGATCGTCAATCACAAACTCGGAAAATCTGCCATGTCCCATCTGTGCCATGATCTCTGAGCAACGGTCGTCACTGCGCTGTGCCTCATATATACGGTCAAGCAACTGTGGGCGTGCACGAACATGCGCGAGCTGTCCCCCTGTCTGAGTGAACTCGAACTCCACTCGGCTGTCGCATAAAATCTGCCAATATGCTGACGACTGCCTCTGCACTGCGCGCAAACACGATAGGCTACCCCCGGGCCTCCTACTCAACGCATCTGCCACCACATTCGCCTTGCCTGGGTGATATAAGATCTCGCAGTCGTAGTCTTTCACCAACTCCATCCAACGATGCTGTCTGAGATTCAGGTCTCGCTGCTGAAATATGTACTTTAAGCTCTTGTGATCGGTGAATATCTGACACGACTCGCCGTATAGGTAATGTCGCCAAATCTTCAGTGCAAAGACCACTGCAGCCATCTCCAAATCATGAGTGGGGTAGTTCTGTTCATGCTTCTTCAACTGCCGAGAAGCATAAGCGATCACCCGGCCATGCTGCATCAATACGCATCCTAATCCCACTCGCGAAGCATCACAATAGACAACAAATCCGCCTGATCCCGAAGGCAAAGATAATACCGGCGCCGTAGTCAAACAAGTCCGTAGCTGCTGAAAACTGCGCTCGAACTCCTCCGTCCAGACGAAAAGAACTCCCTTCCGGGTCAAACCGGTCAACGGTGCAACTATACGGGAGAAGTCCTGAACAAAACGCCTGTAGTAGCCCGCCAGGCCTAGAAAACTACGGATCTTAGTAACCGATGTAGGTCGGGGCCACTGCTGAACAGCCTCAATCTTCTTCGGGTCCACACAAATGCCGTCTCTCGTAACCACGTGACCCAAGAATCCGACGTTGTCCAGCCAGAATGCACACTTGGAGAACTTCGCGAACAGCTGGTGCTCCCTCAGAGTCTGTAACGTAATCCGCAAGTGCTGCTCGTGCTCCTCTCTGCTCCGGGAGTACACCAAGATATCGTCGATAAACACGATGATGAACAAGTCAAGATACGGTCTGAATGTACGGTTCATCAAATCCATGAATGCTGCTGGGGCGTTGGTGAGTCCGAACGACATCACCAAAAACTCGTAGTGGCCATAGCGTGTACGGAAGGCTGTCCTCGGTATATCCTCCTGTCGAACTCGCAGCTGATGGTATCCTGATCGCAAGTCGATCCTCGAAAAATATCCCGCACCCTGAACCTGGTCGAACAAATCATCAATGCGCGGCAACGGATATCTGTTCCGAACGGTAACTTTGTTCAGCTGGCGGTAGTCGATACATAAGCGCAACTTCCGTCCTTCTTCTTGACAAACAGGACCGGAGCACCCCACGGAGAAACACTAGGTCGAATAAGCCCCTTATCTAACAAATCCTGCAACTGATCCTTCAGCTCTCGATGTTCCGCCGGGGCCATCCGATAAGGCGGTATAGAAATAGGCCCCGAGCCGGGAATCAAATCGATGCAGAACTCAACGTCGCGCTCAGGTGGTAGCTCAGGTAGCTCATCAGGGAAAACATCAGGGAACTCACAAACAACCGGGACCCGGTCCAACGGAACCTCTGCAGCTCGAGTATCACAAATAAACGCTAAGAATCCCTGACATCCCTTCCGCAAGAGCTGACCAGCACGAAGAGACGAAATTAAGCTGGGAAGGGTGACACTGCGGTCTCCCTGAATAACAAGGACTGGCTCTCCCGGAAAGCTAAATCTGACTGCCTTCTCACGGCAGTCCACCGAAGCATAACAAGTGGCTAGCCAATCCATGCCCAGAAGCACATCAAAGTCCAACATATCAAGGAGAATCAAATCAACCAATGACTCCCTCTTTCCGATACGAACGGAACACAATCGAAAAACAAAACGAGCGACAAACGACTCGCCTACCGGGGTAATAACAACAAGCGGCTGATCTAACGACGACGACTCACGGCCCAACATCGGTGCAAAGTGTATAGAGACGTACGAATGTGTGGAACCTGGGTCAAATAATACCCGTGCGTCGAAAGAACATACGGATAAGGTACCTGTCACAACGGTATTGGATGCCTGCGCATCCTGCGGTGTCAACGCAAAAACTCGGGCCTGTCCTCCACCGATAGCGGGCTGACCTCGGCCTCGGCCTCTGCCTCCTCGTCCTCTCTAAACAGGACCGCCGCGTCCACGGCCTCTGGGTGCACCTAACTGGCGTGGAGCATCGCCAGTGGTAAGAAGTAGGGCCCTCTGTGGAGGGGGTGGCGATGGTGGTAGGGTCACATATGGAACTGTCGCCGCTCCCTGCCGTCTCGCCGGACAGTCTCTGTTACGATGATGCAGGCTACCACACCAAAAACATCCTAACCATGGCTGCTGATCGTATGGGTGAAGGCGATATAACTGGCCCCTAAAGAATCCACCACGGCCTCTGCGAACCCTCCTAGGTGCTAACATATCAGTGCGAATCCGACTCGGTCTCGAAACGACCGCAGGGGGAGTAATATCCGATCTCTGTGCTCGATTGACCTCTACTAACGATTCCACCATCTGTCGTAACTCCTGCATGCCTCCCATCATCTGTCGCAGCTCCTCCATACCGGACTCAAGCCTATCCATGCGACCTGGGGAATGTGGATCAGTCTGTCCCTGAGGCATAGGTATACCACCCTGCTCAGTCCTCGTCTCGGACGAGCCTGCTCGGATATCATCACGGGCGGCAGCCCTCTGCGCTCTCGTAGCCTTTGGCGGCATAGTGGCTGGTACAGAAAAAGGATAATAAGAACAGTGCAAAAGAATCATAGGATACACGGAATTGAAGAAAGAATTTCAAGCAAGTATCCTAAAGTCACTTAGGCGGAGTACCGTATCGCAAGTATGCCGCGGACATACACACGCTACGTTACCCTACTTAAGTCACTTACTCCATCTACCAAGGGTCATCCTACACTCAAAAAGGTAAAACCTATCGCTCTGATACCAACTTTGTCACGACCCGCAGGGTACGGAACGTGACTGGCACTTAGGTTACGAAACGTCTCAAGACGACCGTAAAATAAGTAAGCCAAAGCCCAGAAACCAAAACCAAATAAGCAAAAGAGTGAAGAGAACCCAATCAATTGAAAACGAGTTATCAAATAAGTCATATAAAACCTCTTTAAAAACAATATCAATTTTTCCGAAAATTTCGGCAGAGTCTCCTTTGTAAATACTGGCCCCCAAAATGGGTACAACAAAAATATATATGAATCCAACAAAATAGGGCATCCCCAAGCGGGAGCTAGCTCTTCGCCATAAGGCGGTCACAAATCCCACGCAATATAAAATGACAACAAGCAAAATAATCATAATGAAGCATAAGAAAAACAGCATGTCGACTCAAGTGAGCTCGACCCCAAAATACAGAAATCTCACAGTCTCATCTCTAGGTCAATATACAATAATGCTGGTAGATACAGTAGATGGAGTGTACTAGATACAAAGAATATACAAGGTGGTACAAAAATAATGATATAACCCACCTAGGAGCAAAACCTCGAGTCCAGGCAAAAGAGGCAAAAGAAGCAAGCGCACCCGCCGCTACTGTACTGACGGAGCGGACCTGCAAAAGGCTATGGCACAACGGGGGTGAGTTGCCAACTCGTGAGTAATAAATAACATCTACACAGGCTATCGAATGCATGCACACAATCATCCTAGCATCTAAATACAGGTAAGGCAGGACATAATGGCAAGTATGTATGCAATATGGATATACTAGCAGGTATGAATGCAATGCGAATCAACTCGTGATCTGAATGTGTAAGTATAAGAAATCATGTTTTTCCCTTTAAGAATGTCTTTTGAAATACCAGCACAATACCAATAGAATCAACAAGGACCTGTGTCCAGCATCGACACCTCAAAACTGTCTCAAATCTCATATCAATGTATCTCTGGCCTCAGCCGTCCGGCTGACCCATCTCAAATATCAATATCTCATCATCTAACGGCCACGGTCGGTATCCTCTGGATATCCGCCGTCCCAAACAGTCACCGGTAGGTAATCCGTCCCCTGCCAGGCTCAACGTCAACACCACATTCCTCTTGCCCCGGGGTACCTTACCGGGCCCACCATGTACCCGTGACGGTTCCTCCACTCCTCGACACGGATCTCGAAAACCACAGCAAACTCATGGTGGACGACACTTACATCACTAGAAAACCGCAATTTACATATTTTAAAAAAATATAATAAGTTTAGAAATTTTTCGGCTTTCCCCCGAAATCCAGAAATATCATAAAATCTCAAGAAATCCTCATAAGTGTATATGTCAATGGTGATGAATGCATATGGTATCAATAATTAAGCTACGATGTATGATTAATAGACTAGGCATGAACAAATAATATGATGAGGTACATGCACATGAATAGCAATCCTACGATTTCATTTGAAGGAATTAAAGGCAATAGCACAAGTTTAAGTATCAATTAGTAAGAGGTTTAAATTTAAAGGTTATCTAGTGTGGTGGCATGGCAATTACCAGGGTGTGTGTGTAAGCATGAATAGTGCTCGTGCTGCATATAAAAACCCTGGCAATGGTGCAGGTGTCCTAGAAAATGGTTTCGCATATGTATGTCAATATAATGCATGGATGCAGCAAATAATCATATAAGTATTTCACCCCTAATTACTAACATCACTAAGAATCTTGTAAGTTACTAAAACTATCGGGCGGCTTGCGCCATCCAACGATAGTCCCCCGTAGATGTTACATCTACTCACCGGAATCCCTGGCTAGCTGTGTCCAATCACCGCTTTCCCCTTTCGCGCCGCGTCTGACGTCTCCGCGACCGAACCTGGAATTTACATCAATACCAAACATAAGGTTACGTATCAAGAACGACGCAAAATCCAAACGAAACTACTAATGTTCACTAGCTAGGTACAACGTGCGCAGGATGCGCGGAACATACGCGAAAATCGCAAAAACTGCCAAAAAAAACGCCGATTTGGTCGCCCGGCAAAACTAAAACCCGACTACTCAAAACTCCGCACTCACGCATCCTAAACGTCATAGGAGATGCTAAAAACATCCCCAAGGTATCACAAATAATTCATCAATTAATTTTAATAAAAACCTAGTAAGCACAAAACTTGAAATTTTGGTGCAAAAATCGAAAATTAGCGATACGGTTATCACAATCCAACACAATATCCAACCACACAACAAGCAATCTACAAACACTATAATTACAACACATTAGCAAAGATTCAAAACCTATTTTCCATAAACAACCATCACTTGAATTTATAACCTAGCAAATCTTAATCCAAACTATATATGAAAAACCTTAAATTAACACTAATTTATAGCCCAATTAGCAAGTTAACCTCCTAGATTAGGTTGGCAAAACAACTAGATAACAAATTAGATTTAATTAACCTAATAATGGATTTCTAAACCCTAATTCAATTCAAACCATTCACTTTAAAAAAAACAAGATTAGAAATTAGCAATGAAATTTAACACTAAAACAATTTCATTCAAGGAATCAAACCATAAGTATTTAAATGGGTCAAAATTATACCTCAATTAGAGATCTAGCAAGAATAAATTTGCTCCAAATGATGGCCTCAAGCATCAAGATCCAAGCTAGGAAGGTGAAGGAAAAGAAAGATGAAGGATGGGTTTAATTTGTAAGCTTTAAATTGCAATTTTGTTGAATTAAACATGAAGAATTTTGAAGAACATGAAAAGAAAAGAGATGAAATGGAGGGAGAGCAGGTTTCGGCCAGAGGAGAGGTAAGGGGAGGGTGTGGGTGTGTGGGAAAAGTCATGAGTCAACTCTCCCAAAAGTCAATGCACCATACTTCATCAAACTATATTTAAAATAAATTCATAAACCAACTAATTCAACACATGAAACAAACACAAGGTGAGGCCAGAAATTTCTGGACCTGAACAAGGTGGGGCTGTCCTAGGGCTGAGGGAAGAGAGAGAGGGGTTTTACAAAAGAAATTTTATGCAAAAAGACCCCCTACAAGTCAAAAATTGCAAATTTTAGCTTAAAATTCAATAAATTCGTTTCCTATAATAAAAATTAGTTAAAAATCAAAATAAAATACTAAAAATTTATGTTACAGCTAGATTTTAATTAACAAAATTTTAAAGATTAAAATTAGCCCAGAAAAATTTGTATTTATCGCTAATTTAATGTATTTTCTTACCGGCTTAAAATAATATTAAAAAATTGAAAAATAGGGAAAAAAATTTTAAATGACCAAAATTTCATAAGTAACTCATTAGATACTAAAAACAAGCAATTACCTATCCATTTTAGGTATAATTAGTTCTAAACTGCAAAATAACGAGAAAGACGGTTTTCGGAAAAATACCGAATTTTCACCGATCTTCAGGAAAACAACAAAACGACTTTCAAGGCGCTACAGGAAGATGTCTGAAGGCCAGTTATCTAGATGTCTGCAGAAGTCATGAAGCCTAATCCAAAGCGCAGGCAGACGTCTACACAAGTGTGGGTCAGACATATGGCCAAGGCACTGAAGAGATAACAGAGTGTGGACAGACGTCTGCCCAAGTGTGGATTAGACGTTTATCGTCAAGAGATCTGCAGCGAACAGAATTTACCAAATTCTGTTTTATCTCCTGTTTAAAGTAGGATTAGGGTTTGCATATATAAGGGGACCTCTCATATGTATTATTTGCTTCCAAAATTTAATAGGAAGAGAGATCATTGTATTAAGAGGATGACGGGTAGGATTTGTGAGAAATCTCTTAGGGTTGCTCGGTGTAATTGATTCAACAATTATAAAACACTTACAGATTCCGCTCTGCCGGAGACTAGTCATACGTTTGTTGCGAGTATTGTTCCGTTGATCAAATCCTTCCATCCCCAACAGATCAAAACCCAGAAATGGATTTGAGAATGGGGGCTAATTGAAGAAGATGGGGAAACAGAGGGTCGATGAGGTTGATGGAGAAAATGGAAGGTATCATCGATTGAATCAGAGAGAAACAGGGATGGTGGTGACGTACAGTGCACACAGAGAGAAAGAAAAAGTGATGAGAGAGAAAGAGAAGAGAGAACAAAACAGAGCGGAGATGGATTTGGGGGGGAATTGGGGGTGAGATTAGTGAGTGAAAGAATGGAGAGGCTTTAGCCAAGAAAATTGAATTGCAGTTTAATTTTTTTATTATTAAAATGGCGACTAAAATTGCTGAAGGTGAAGAACATAGAATAAAGAATGGAATATTTGTAGAAATTACCATATTAGCGGGATGCGAACCTCCAACCGCAATCATGGGGCAGGGGACCCAGCCACATTTAACACTCACTCTCTCTCTCTCTCTCTCTCTCCCTCTCCCTCCCTATATATATATATATATATATATATATATATTTGCAATACCTTGTGCTTAATTAACAAGTTGCATGGTTTTCAATCACGTTGTGCACTCATACACGTTGGCTGTTTGAACCAATAAAGCTCATCCTTATCATTTCCAACCTCCCTATTTTTTTTAAAAAATTTGTCAAAGAAAGTTATTTAGCAAAAATAAAATCATTTATGATACTAGTTTGTGAAAATGAGTACATAATACATTTCTAAACCATGCATGCATTTATTTGCTTGGTTGGAATATATGCATTCAAAGTCACGAGTTTTTTGTTTAATTTTCAGCACTGATGCGTGCATTCAGAAAATGTTAAATTTAAGAGCAGTTTTGGCTACAAAATTATGAACTGAAATTGTATCGCCAATAAAAGATAGATATATACTCTGCCATATATTTCTCAAATAAAATGGAAGGATCGACTTAAAGCGAAAAGAGGGGGAAAAAAGTAGTAACTTGCCTTACACTTTTGTATATAAATAAGCAAAAACACTTATCTCTTGACGTGCCATTACTATAATTAATTATACATAAACTATGAAGTAGATGACTCGCTACCTAATCATAATATTATCCCTGCATGCGGAAACGCACGATGCTTTGAAGATTTCAAGGGGTGAATACCATTCTAAGAATCCTAGTCACCTTTCAAAGAGCTTGATCAAATTAGCTAGTTGACTTTATACATAAACACAAAAACAAGAATCCAAGTTAAAAACTATAAATAGCCTCAAAATATATACCATATAGAGTACACACCATATATATTATATCTTAATTAATTTTTCTTAAAAACTTTGAAATTAATGGATCATGCTAGTAAAATCTCAAGCTCCAACCTCAACAAAGGGAAGAAGCAGATGGTGAAGATCAAAGGGAAGGTTGTGTTGATGAAAGAGGATGTGGTTGATTCATCATCAGACTACAAACTCTCTCTCTTTAACTTCGATTGGTTGAAGGATTTTGCTGCTTCCAAGGTTTCATTTCAGCTTGTTAGTGCAACTGTCGGTGATCCAAGTGAGTTCCATATATACTTATTAACTTATAATATATTTTTGCTTACATGCTAATTCATATCCTTTTCCATACATATTATGTATATTTGGATATACCCCTTTTGGGTATTATATTGCCAGCTGCTCTTGCTTTAGACAGCAAAGTTTTAGCACGATGGAGAGCCATGCATGCATGCCCCTTTGGTTTTCCATGTACATTATGTATAGAGAATAACAGAGGAAAGAGGCCATATGAGGGAATTTCCTTTTATGGCGTCGGAAAAATACAATCTCCACCGTTTTTTCCGACGATCGGCACCCATCATCATCAGCGTTATCATCCAAGATGTATATACACAAAATTTCTTATGATTCCATCACTTTTCACCGTTGAATTATCAATGTAAAAAGTTCTATTGTCAGTAAACCATTAATTTTACACCAACTAAATCAACGGTGAAATATTGTATAATCACATGAAATTTGGTGTATCCACGTCTTAGATGATAAAGATGGAGACGATGTACTCGAACAAAACATGGAGGGTGCATTTTCCTGACGCCATAGTAAAAAATTCCCTTCTATGGCACCTTTCCTCCATTAACCTTTTATGTATATGAGAAAAACCAGAATATAATTAAAATGGTGATTTAGAAAAATCTACATGGTCCCTAACCTGCTAACCTGCTCAAGGGTCATCTAAAAACCCCCGATATTTTCAAAATTGTTGGGAAGGGTTTACTATCCAAAATCTTTGTAAGAAAAACGCTGAGTCGCATTTCATTTAGGCTTTTATTCTCTCCATAAATTTAAAAGTCAACTAGTATAAAGGGGTTTTAATTGTGCGTTGTGTTGATGAAAAAGAAAATGCACTTTTAAATTTCATGGATATTCGAGTAAAGGCTCCATATGCTTGTATTATAATAACACGAGGAAAACATTGTGGTCGTGCCTCGGATTTCGTTTAATCAAGCATGCAAGTTTATAAACAGAAATAACAGAAAAAAGGGAGTAATTTCACATGAGATAAGATGATAATTGATTGTGAAAATTATCACATAACCAAGATCATATAAATTTTTTATCCTTTTTTGTGTGCATGGGTGTGCGTCGTGCTCGGTGTGCTTATGTGCCAGTGTGCATGCTTCTTGGAAATTTGTTGATTATTAATTTGCACCAATTTGTTCTACACTTTGTAATATTTGAATTTGAACAGACAATGGGAATAAGGGAGTCATTGGGGAGCCGGCTTATCTGGAAGAGACTCCCCAGAGCTTTCCAGCGATAACAGCAGGCGAATCTGAGTTTGGGGTGACATTTAGTTGGGACGCAAGCCAAGGGATCTCAGGAGCCATCATCGTCAAAAGCCAGCACCAGGATCCGTTCTTCCTCAAGGGCTTGACCATCGAGGATTTTCCAGGAAAGGGTCGGGTCCACTTCGACTGCAATTCGTGGGTCTATAGCATTGAAAAATACACATACGACAGGATCTTCTTCGCGAATGATGTAAGTTTATTACAAATAAAACATAACATCCTTACCCTCATGAATGATCTAAGTTTATTACAAATAAAGTAAGAAATTAATAAATTATCGATTCAGAGAGATGTCCAGTTTCATGGTGATGGAGAACTAAGAGTTCATGATAGATATCACCTAAAGTGCTCGTAAAAATTGGCTGATCTATAAAGGAAACATTTCATTGCAGACGTGCCTCCCAGAAAATACACCAGCGCCATTGACAGCATACAGGAAAGAGGAACTCATTCACCTCAGAGGCGACAATGTTAACCGACAGATGGAGGAGTGGGATCGTATCTACAACTACGCGTTTTACAACGACCTCGGTGATCCAGACAATAAATCGTCACTTGCCCGCCCCGTTCTCGGAGGGTCCGAAACGTACCCTTACCCTCGCAGGGGCCGCACCGGACGTCCCCCTACCACTGCAGGTAATGCTATTACTGTTGCCGTGTTAGTCAACACTATTGTTAGATGTAAAAAAAAGTTGGAGCGGAAAGCATAACCATTGACGAAATTCAAAGTTTTGTTATAGGACCTAGGTACAGATTCAACTGGTCGCGCATTAAAAGAAATAACAAGTTAGAAAAATATTGCTGCACAAAGCGTATTTTCGTCCGGAAAACTGGAAACTCAACTTGATGCTGAGTATTGGTGCAGGGACAGAGACTTTAAAATGACTGATGCTATTGTTGTATCTCTACTTTATTGATTATCGCTCTTACCAACTATGATATATTTTTCCCATGAATAACTTTTCGGTCATATTATAATTGACTCATTGTGGATGGTACAGTGGGAAGATTGAACTGATTTTTCCATTGTGATAGAAATTATTAAAGAAATTACCGGTTCGAGAACTTGGTTTTGGATTCGGATTCGGTTTCGGTCTCTCAAAATTTTATTAGTTTCGGTAATACATACATACATATATGTAGATATATTAAATTTATGGTCGTATATCATAAGACAATGATCTTAGTGTTAAAAAATCCAGCCAAGACAAAACCTAATGCAAAATAGAATAAGTGTACTTAAATAAGTATTAGTATATATATGATTTGGATCGATTTATGTGGCCTTTTTAGGCTGAAAATTGTAGGGTTCTTTGGCATGACCACAAGGTCTCGGGAGGCATTAAACATGCCGTATTTTAAAAATCTAATATGCCAAACAAGCTTAACCTGGGATCTAACTAGAGTTTTAGAAGCAAACTAAACATGTAATCAAACATTACACTAAGTGAAAGGAAATACAACCTTTGTAGACCGGTCATTCACTTCAATAGCTCCGTGTAGTAGTCCCTTCGCTCTAAGTAGTGATCTTCCGGATTCAAGATAGGCTCCATAAAACAAAATGAATGAGCATGCTTGTAGTCTTCAAGATCGAAAATGATCTACATCGAGAAGACTCTAGCACAAGCTAGCTCTTCACTAATTAGGGTTTAATGAAGCAAACAACCTATACAAGACGGTTAGTCTAGTGTATGTTGATGAAGTAGAAATTTTGTGTACTTTAGATTAATTTTTCTCACAAGTTTTCATCATCTCAAGAAAACCTAGAGAGGTTTCTTGAGATGAAGAAGAAGATAAAGTGGAGAATGGAATGGTGAATGAATTAGTGAGAATAGCAACCATGGGTGAGATTATATCTCATATAACCCATGTAGAGACTTAACCATGGCTAAAAATAACGGTTGGATTAATAAATATCTCAAATAAAACAAAATTAGTAGACTAAGTCAATGGTTGTCACAAGCTTCTCCAAGCTTCCAACCATGACTAATTTCCACTTGATTTTGAATTACTTGAATAAATAAAAACCTAATTATTATCCTAAACATGGTGTGAGTCTCATACACCTATATTGCATATATAAACAAGCATGACACAATAATATATATCACATATATATTAAATGTGCACGAGTGAGAAAAAGAAATATTTAAGTGAGCTAATATTAGTTAATATATATTAATATATTAAATATATAATTATACATTAAATTATTAAATCAACACTTGATTTATAATCCGGTTATATTACATATAACTGACTAATATCATTTGTATCAACTTATCGAATCATGATTCGATAACCCGGCTATATCACATATAACTGACCGATATCACATATCGCGAGATTAGAATACGGTATCATATACACGTATTAATCTCGGTCCTGTATATATCACATATGTGCTTCTATTTCGTTTCGTCTGAGCCAGGAGAGCTCTGTGTAGGACTCTAAACACCCGTCAATACGCTAGCAGTAGGCAGTGATCATATCACATACCCACAAACCGTCAGCGGCACTAGCTGTACGTAACGGCTCCCAGGTATTGAGCGATCAGAAGATCAACAAGCAGGCTTGCTCATACTCCCATGAATCCAATAAGTAACACTACCGTACAGTCCGGTCTCTTCATCTGATATGTCGGATATCCAGCCTGGGGGGTAAGACGTCAGACCCCAATAACCTGATAAGGCATGCCGATATGAGGCCCATAACGGTTCAAGAAACTACCAGTAACACTTACCAGTAAATCTCAGCAACTCTGGTCAGGGATTTCCTGTTATGGCCAATCGAGCATAACGCAACATCAACCCTCAATACCGGGAGAGACGAAATCCCCTCCTATCGCTCATTGCCTCCATGTGACTCGGAACTGTACCCAAAAACCACCTGTTTACATGACTCAGTAGAGCCGTGGTAGGGTGGAAATCAAAACACAGTGGGAGACACACAAGACTCTATGATGATCTCGGGTCGACAGACTAACCTGTACCAGTGTCACCAGAGAACTGCTATCTGACGTGAGGTATAATACCTTTTAGGAGTTCTCGGTGAGTCCTGTTCAGTGTACCCAGTCTCCACTGAGCACCCGTATACAATCTTTGATGTCAAACACCAATAGATGTGGGATCATCCATCACCCATCATATAGGTCAAGAAATGTATAGGCGAGCCTACTCTGGAATATCGATGCCCCGTCTCGATACTCTCTTAATTAGGAATAATTAAAGGATGTACTTATGGACTACCCAGGCCCTACTAGTATGATCTCCATCATAATCCTGAAAGTCAAGTACACATCCTTAGGGCTTTATCAATATATAACAGAAAGACGGTGAGTGTACATGTTAAGATAAAAAGTAACCAGATAGCATACTATCATGTCGAGTAAGAAAGTCCTCCCTATATATGTCCAAGCCTCCACTATAATATACAATCATGTACAATAATGGCCTCCAGGGCATACATACAACTAACAATCTTCCACTTGCACTAAGATCATTTGTTGTAGTATCTCATACACAACGTCCCATAAAAGTCTCTATTGGGAAAGGCCCTCATGAGTGGATCTGCCGTGTCATTCTTCAAGTCAACTCTCCTAACCTCGATCCTATGGAGATCAACCATCTCCCTGATCAGGTGATACTGTCTTAGAATATATCTGGATCGCTGATGGGACCGGGGTTCCTAAGCCAAAACCACAACTCTATTGTTGTCACAGTACTAGTATTGGACGCTCAATGGTAGGAACCATATTCATCTCATGAACAAGAAATACTCAGACAACCTCTTTGGTAGTATCGTTGGTAGCGATGTATTCAGTCTTTATTCTAGTTTGCCATGGTATCTACCTTGGAATTCTTCCAACATACCGTCCCTCCACTGAGGGTAAAGACAAAACCTCAGACTGACTTTCAGTCGACCTTATCGCTCTGAAAGCTCGAATCGGTAATGGACTCCCACTGGAGTTCACCGTTACCTAATACCAAGAACGTTTCTTTAGTGCTTCACAGCTGTCCAGCGATTCTCCTCAAATCCGATAGATCCCTGATCACTACACCTAGTGAGTTAGCTACATCTGGTCTGATACATAATATCGCATACATGATAGAGTCTACTGCTGAAGCATAAGTTATCCTTTGTACACGAACTCTCTCTAAATCAGTCTTGGGAGACATCCTTTTTGGAGAGAGTGATTCTGAGTAAGTGGGCGAACCACTACACTTAGAACTTTCTACACTAAACCGCTTTAATAAGGTATTAATGTACCCGGATTTGGGACACTCCCAACATCCGCTTAGATCTATCTCTATAGATCTCAATCACCAAGATGTAGGAGGTATCAGCCAGATCTTTCGTGGAAAATCCTCATGATAAGAGGAGCTTGACCGAGTGCAGTGTTGGGCCACGGCAGCGCCCCGGCCGTCAAATAAACTCCAAATGCGGAACAAAAACTTTTTACAAAACCAGCGCCACCGCAACCCACAAAACACGGATTGTTCCATTAACCGTATTCTAGCAAACTGTAAAGAGTTTGAAAAGATTATACCGATCGATCCGTGTCCTTCGGTCTTTAATCTCCGCACCAAACTCCCGCTGCTGCGCCGACGAAGTCCGCTCCACGATCTCGCACGTCGAAGTGGCACCACGTCATTGAATCTTTATATGGGCTCCCACCTCTGTACCGAGGCAACTCGGACATGAAGTTTGCTAGTCGACATGTCCAAGAATGAAGTGGACAGAGTGTAGGATCTTTTGTCTCAAGATACCCAAGCGATTGGGTAGAGCTAAATTGGAGTTGCCAAGTAAGATAAGCAAGTGAGCATATGGAAAATTGCTTGTGAAGCCAAAGGCATTTGCAAGTGAAGAAACACACAAAAGGGTTCGGCCAGCATCCCCAGGGAAAGAAAATGCTCACTGTGGTTTTTGCCAAGGATAGATGGTCAAATCTGAGTGTCTATTTGTCACCACAAAAACCCCCTCCATTTTGTGGCTGCCCCGGAAAATGCAGAAACCCCCCTCCCCCCCAATGAAAATCAGCCACCTCAAAAACAAAGCATTGTCTAAAAGAAAATGAAGCCCATGCCTATGCCCATGCTGCCCCCATGTGAATCCCATGCTGTCAAAATGGGCAACCCCAGCAAAGCAAGAAATTCAGTGCAAGGAGAAAATGGTCAAAGGCAAGGTCAAGGGAAAATGGTCACATTAAACAAGGTGTTTAAAGACCGGAAAAGAAATTGGCAACTCCGAGATTAATCCCGTAACAAAATACGAGATTACCCCTCAACTGTAAATACATACCCGCATTTGTATTCCGACCGAATACGAATGCAATGAGACAAAAAATATTGCTACAGTATAATACTAGGATCCGGCTTAAGCCAAAGCCCACTAGTTTTATCCGTCCGATCCTAATCCGTGCACAAGTGTACGAATATGATCTAACCCTGCCATAAAATCGTACGGCCTCTACAACGTTTCGTCCGAACTTGGGAAACTGTCTGTGGGGGACTCTAATGACTCATCAATACACTGGCACTGGGTATAACCATTAGCACGTCAGAGATACTAGCTGTACGTAACGGTTGCCTATGTATTGAAAGAAGGGGAAGCTGATGAGCGAACTCATCTTGAAACCCTACTGAGCCTGACAGTGACATTATCCGTACAGTCCGGTCCGTTCGTCTATGAGTATCGCATATAGGGCCTAGGGGGCTGGTAAACATCAGACCCCCAATAGCGGTATAAGCCGTGTCAGAGAGTAGCCCAGAACACCCTGAGATACTACTGGAATACCTACCAGTAAATCTCGATTACCCTGGCCAGGGATTTCGTGTAATGGCTTTCCTTAGCGCGATCTCACCCCCAATACCGGGAGAGACGAATCCCCGACGATCCGTTCACTGCCTCCATGTGGCTCGGGACTGTACCCAACTAAAACCTATTTGCACGACTCCTTTGAGCCGTGGTAGGGTAGTAATCAAAGCACAGTGGGAACTCACACGAGACAAATGACGATCTCAGATCGACAGACTAACCTGTACACATGTCACCTGGGAACTGTTATCTAACGATATGTATAATACCAACTAGCAAGTTCCCGGTGAGTCCTGTCCGGTGTACTCATAACCCAATGAGCACCTGTATACATCTTAGGTGAACCAACTGACACCAATGGCTTGTGAGACCGGCCACCATCCCTCGTCGGGGTCTCGACTGTATACACTAGTCTACTCTGGAGTATCGATGCCCTGTCTCGAAACTCCCACGACTAGGGACACTTTAAGGATGTGCTTATAGACCCCGGCTCCCATGTATATGATCGCCATCATACTGCTGGCAGTCAAGCAAGAATCCTATGGGTTTTATCAACATGCAATAGTGAACTAAAGTATGTACATGATGATAAAGACAAACCAGATAGCATACTATCATCTCGAGCAAGACCGTCCTATCGGTATAGGTCCTCCCTCAATTATTGCAATCACGAACCTGCGATCCAATAATTGACTTTGAGGGCACTATATCCAACAATCTCCCACTTACACTTAAGGCTAATTATTGCGATGTCGCATACTCACTGCTCGTGTGATACCGAACATCCAACTCCTTTTCTAATCAGTTTCACAAAGCTCGTTTGTAAAACTATTGTGTTCGAGAAATAGCCTCAGTGAGTGGATCTGCCCTGATGTTTATTTCCATGTCTCTCTTTTTCTCAAGTTCGCGGAGAAAGCCATCTCCCGAAATGAGCAATACCTGTCTTAGAATATGTCTGGATATCTGATGGGACCTAGTTCATAAATGAACTCCAAATTCAGCAAACTTCTTAGACTGTATCGTCAACTGAAATTAATCAGTATCCTGCGCCATACCTTCCTCAGTATCCGTCTGGACTACCTGTCCAAACTACTGCCCCTCGTCAGAGGGAAAACTATAACTCTGACAGTCACTCTGTCATCCAGGTCACCTTGGAAGCCTGGAATGATAACCGTCTCCTGAAGGATGCTGCCGTTATTAAATCCCTAGAACATCCACTTATGTTCTAAAACTGCTTCCGAACGTTTCTTCAGGATTGGATTAATATCAACTTATTGCATCTAGTGTAAAAACAACATCTGGTGTGGTACTTGACATTTCATGATCAACTCAATTGCGTAAGCAAGTGATCTGCTAATCATGCACATCCCTCTCCCCTTTAGTCTGTAAGACATCTTTAGAGAGGGTGACTCCATCACCTGCAGGTACACCACCATGCCAGGAGTCGTTCATTCTAAAATACCTTTTAGAATGCTGTCAAAGTACCCAGATTGGGAAACTACCAAAATCTAGATCTAAAACTATAGATCTAGTAACCAGAATGCCTGATATAATATCCATATCTTATGTGGAGAAACCACTGTGTGACAACCATAGTATAACCGATCATAGTATAGGAATTTTACTTCCTACTCTGTGTATGTCATCCAAATACCAGGACATCACACCCTACTACCTTCTTAACAGATCCATCCTCTATTCCGATGAAGTCAAAGCCTATGACTGTCACATCAAAAATAGATGATCTATCTCCGCTATATCTGCTTTAGTCTATAAATAGACATAAGCTACTTGTCCACTATGCTTCTGCTGCTCCCACTGACTAGGACAACCCTCTGGCAGAGTCATATACACGTGCACTTCTAAAGCTAGTTTAGAATGACGCTATACTCATCCTCCTGCCGGGTCTCATAGTCTGGAACATAAGTAATGGCAAATCTGGGTAAACAAGAACCTCCCTGTCACCGTCCTTGAGGCTACCAGAGTACCTCTCGGATGCCTGAGGTTACCCACCATATCTGCGGAGTGGCTAATGGAATGTCAATCCTGATTGAATGTTTAGGTCGTATTAAATTTTCCGTAATCGTTTGTGGTTCTGGAATCACTTCCAGTTCTACCATACTCGCACTACTGTTTTCTGAAAAATTCTATTTTATTAAAACTGTGGAGAGTCAAGAACAATATCACTATTGATCTTCCATATGGTAAAAAATCAACCCTCGTCAAAGCCCGGGTTAACCCACAAACAGCCATTACAGAAACGTGCCTGGAGTTATCCGGAGTCTGGTTTTAAGCATAAGCCGGACAACTCTCAGTACCTTAACATCGTTAAGATACGAACCATTCTATATACAATATAGAAATAGAGGCACTGATTTAATTGGAACCAGATTCAAATCATGCAGCTGTCTCCGGTGCATATCAACTAAATGGAAAGAGGACCATCAGCATTACTCAACTTAGGAGTACATCCAATTATGAGTAACCTGAAAGAGAAACAAGTTTATCAAAACCATTACAATCTACTGAATACCATACACAAGTATCTATATCTTCGATCACCTTGAAGAATCCCGATACTTGCGACACCTGGTTCTTTACTTTATTCTTGTACCTATAACTTCTCAAACTTGGATCTTGTATTTCTACAAAATACTTGTCCAAAAACTTGAGAATTCACAAGTAAACAGAATATAGTACAAGGACCAACCCCTTTGTCCTAATGGATACTGGACAATATACAATATTTTGTATAAGTCCCGTGAGTTGAATAACTCAAACCCTGTGCGTCGTAGGTTGAAAACTGTACCCAGGAGATTTCCTCAAATATCACCAATTACAATGAATTCCGATATAATGAGGATGATCACCTAATTCCTAATAACTTGCTCCCACTCATCATCTGTAAGACCATACAGATGTGAGAATCAAACCTGGTAAATACTTACCCTGGAGCAAGAGTCTAGTTGGGAAATCAGTTTTCAATTAATAATGCACAGTGAAACTGAAACATAAAAATGTTTCGAAGGGGTATCCGGGTATTTCTAGTAATGCCTCTTCCATTATGCAGATTCATGACTGTAACCATATATTTTCCTGCCATCTCTCCAATTCCCTTTATTTGTCTTTAGTTGTTACCTTCTGTACACCATCGTTAGGCTTAATGGTTTTCTTCCTTCCCTACCGTTCGGCACCAGCCTATGATTTGGAAGAAGACTATCCAATAAGCATAATAGGTATACTGTCTTAATCCTAGGATCACTCGCAACCTGAGAGAAGGTAAGGATAAAAGACAACTGAATAAACCTTATTCCTATTTCTCCTGAGCCAGAATCCATCCTCGAAAAAGTTCCTTCGAGTTCGTATATAACCATACGATGAATTTATCCAATGGAATTGGATGTTCGTAGTGATACGGGGTGTTCTGGAGAAATACAAAGACGAATTAGGAGTGGCGATGAAATACATGGTTTGGTCGTGAATGTTAACAGTCACATTTTACTTTGCCCTCTTTCTAATCCCTTTATTTGTCTTTACTTATTACCTTCTGTACACCCAATTTAGGCTAATTGGTTTTCTTCATTCCCTACCTTTCGGCACCTGCCTATGGTTTGGAAGAAGACTATCCAATAAGCTTAATAGGTGTACCCTCTCCTAATCCTAGGAGCCCTCACAACCTGAGAGAATGTAAAAAGAAAAGACAACTGAATAGTCCTATTCAATCTCTCCAGAACCAGAATCCATCCTCGAAGAAGTTCCTCCGAGTTCGTATATAACCATACGATGGATTTATCCAATGGAATTGGATGTTCGTAATAATACGGGGTGTTCTGGAGAAACTCAAAGGGTAAAAGAAGGAGTGGCAATGATGTATGCAACTCAGACAATCCAAAATCCAGCGTTATAAGAAAGTTCGGTTAACTTGGTCACTGAGTTATAGTCTAGGGTCGGGTCATGGTCGCAGTCAAAAAGAGAGAGAAAAGAAACACTCTGCGTACACTCAAAAACAGATCAGAATGGTTAATCATTTTATCTGATTAGGAAACCTCCCACTGTATTCTCAAATTCTCCTTCAAACCTGAAAGAAGAATTAGTCGGAACCACCCGAAGAGTAAACCAACTCGTCAGTGGGAATCGGGATCCAACTATCATCGCATTATAACTTGATGGCAGCCACTCAAGTTACCACACTCCAAAAGGTATGCGCATTCCTGGCAAGTTTCCTGTATGTTTGAAACTCCCGATATGATTTTTACCCCAAGCGGCTTATGACCTTGACAGAGGTCAACATATCATAAGTCGCAAGTCAAGTTCAACCCGTCATTGTCCTGGATTAATTTAGACCCACCCGCACGTGCCCTTGACAGAGGTCAAAATGACCGTGCAACTGTCCTAAATAATCGCATATCAATGCAGCAAACAAGCATTACCCAGCTACCAAGCACTGTGCCTTGACAGAGGTCAACATACACAGCATGAATACTAAGTAATACCTGTAAGAAATGACGGAGGGCTATGACTGGTTTTTGGCGAAAAACCTTCAGCGTAATGAACTTGATATCGTTGAAGGAACCAAATATCTTTTTATAAAAATATAGTGGCGAAAATCTTTACTAAAGAGGTCACTCCCGGTGAAGAGATCTCGGCTCTTTCCATGTCGAATGAGATGCAGGATATTCCAAACTGAATACCACGATGCAAAGCAAAAAGTAATCGACTATAGTGAAGTTATTACCCTGACGCAAACCTCTGTCCAAGGGGTCACTCCCGATGAAGGGATCTCGGCCTTTGCCTCGTCGAATGAGGTGCTGAATATTCATAACCGAATACCTCTGTGCAAAATAAAAAAGAACGCCCTTGTAATAACAGCTTTTGAAAAATGTTCCAACAACATCATATATAGGTTTGTTTTATCCTTGCATTGATAAAAATCAACGCAGTCCCATCAATTAATCACACCAGAAAAGAACGAAAATATGATATACGTATATGCCATCCGCATTCGCTACTGGGTCCCATCATCACCCGTTAGGTTACTTAACTAACGACAGAGCGGGGACTGAACTAGCGCGGATGCAAAACATATACAACATCTACTAGTATATATATCAATATATAATAATCGCTCCAGGCATGATAAATACAACAACACAGAAAAGTAATAAGTATCACAAAACAATACAGATAATCTGGGATCCCCGGGTTTCATAGAGCCGCAAATAAAACTCGACATTCCCCTGGTCGTGTGGATAGCCTGTGCAATGAAAACCTAGACCCCTACGAGCGCGGCAAGTTACCCACCAAGACCTGAAGCGAGGCAACCCCCTTCAGCAAAGTGAATGGACCATCCAGCACTTCATGGAATCCGATAACTTGAGCACCCCTCCTTGGGTCAACCTGTACCCCCTACGAGTGCGGCGAATAGCCCGCCAATTTTAGAGTGAAGCCCCCTCCGTCCCAACGCCATGAGATGCGGGCCCGTTGCCCTCTAGAACCCGACTATCCGTGCACCCCACCGCGGGGTAATCCTAGTACAGAAAAGAAAATATATATAACGGGTATATCGACCTCAACCCGGTAGTGCCCCAAAAGAATAATATACAAACAGACAGTGACGGCAGTCCACATGTCGGACGCTCGCCCCGCAATATCAAATGTACAAATAAATCCAAACAGCACTACCATTGCACAGGAACTATCCACCACTATAAATCCGCAATACCACAGCACAACACAGAACATCAACGTGAATGTCACGTTCGCAAATCCGTCTGAAAGGACTATAGCAATTAGACAAGATTTACCGCTCGAATGACATTCACGGTCGCAGATATAATGTAAGTATTGTTAACTAACATATTTAAAATTTTGATCGACACAATTTCCCGAAGTGGGCCCCAAGTACAAATTCAACACTCAAAATAATCTGGACCAAAACTAAAAATTCCAGAAACCGCATTTCCACATATAAGACCACCACAAGAAAAATTGTGCAATGAAGCCCCAGAACTGCGGCGGAACCGTGGCCAAAACATGGGTAAGGTCGCGGTTCCACGGCGTTAATGTGAGACCATTCTACAAAATTTCTACAGTGGTCTTACAAAAGCCTGCCTGTTTTTCTGAAACAATCAAAATAATTTTTTGACGACAAAAAAATTCGACAGAAACTTTAGAACTGAAATTGCGGTTTCGGAAATTTTATTCGATTGATATTTTAAACATGTTAGAACAAGCTAGTCTAGATTAATGGCGTGGCTCTGATACCATGTTGGGCCACGGCAGCGTCCCGGCCGTCAAACCGACGCCAAATGTGGAACAAAAACTTTTTACAAAACCGGCACCACCGTAACCCACAAAACCCGGATCGTTCCATTAACCGTATTCTAGCAAACTGTAAAGAGTTTGAAAAGATTATACCGATCGATCCGTGTCCTTCGGTCTTTAATCTCCGCACCAAACTCCCGCTGCTGCGCCGACGAAGTCCGCTTCTCGATCTTGCACGTCGAAGTGGCACCACGTCATTGAATCTTTATACGGGCTCCCGCTTCTGTACCGAGGCAACTCGGACATGAAGTTTGCTAGTCGACATGTCCAAGAATGAAGTAGAGAGAGTGTAGGATCTTTTGTCTCAAGATACCTAAGCGATTGGGTAGAGGTAAATTGGAGTTGCCAAGTGAGATAAGCAAGTGAGCATATGGAAAATTGCTTGTGAAGCCAAGGGCATTTGCAAGTGAAAAAACACACAAAAGGGCTCGGCCAGCATCCCCAGGGAAAGAAAATGCTCACTGTGGTTTTTGCCAAGGATAGATGGTCAAATCTGAGTGTTTATTTGTCACCGCAAAAAACCCCTCCATTTTGTGGCTGCCCCGGAAAATGCAGAAACCCCCCTCCCCCCCAATGAAAATCAGCCACCCCCTCCCCCCCAATGAAAATCAGCCACCTTAAAAACAAAGCATTGTCTAAAAGAAAATGAAGCCTATGCCTATGCCCATGCTGTCCCCATGTGAAGCCCATGCCTATGCCCATGCTGCCCCCATGTGAAGCCCATGCTGTCAAAATGGGCAGCCCCGGCAGAGCAAGAAATTCAGTGCAAGGAGAAAATGGTCAAAGGCAAGGTCAAGGGAAAATGGTCACATTAAACAAGGTGTTTAAAGACCGGAAAAGAAGCTGGCAACTCCGAGATTAATCCCGTAACAAAATACGAGATTACCCCTCAACTGTAAATACATACCCGCATTTGTATTCCGACCGAATACGAATGCAATGAGACAAAAATATTGCTACAGTAAAATACTAGGATCCGGCTTAAGCCAAAGCCCGCTAGTATTATCCGTCCGATCCTAATCCGTGCACAAGTACATGAATATGATCGAACCCTACCATAAAATCATACGGCCTCTACAACGTTTCACTCGAACTTGGGAAACTGTCTTTGGGGACTCTAATGACTCATCAATACACTGGCACTGGGTATAACCATTAGCACGTCAGAGGTACTAGCTGTACGTAACGGTTGCCTATGTATTGAAAGAAGGGGAAGCTGATGAGCGAACTCATCCTGAAACCCTACTGAGCCTGACAGTGACAATATCCGTACAGTCCGGTCCGTTCGTCTATGAGTATCGCATATAGGGCCTAGGGGGCTGGTAAATGTCAGACCCCCAATAGCGGTATAAGTTGTGTCAGAGAGTAGCCCAGAACACCCTGAGATACTACTGGAATACCTACCAGTAAATCTCGATTAACCTGGCCAGGGATTTCGTGTAATGGCTCTCCTAAATACAGCGCGATCTCACCCCCAATACCGGGAGAGACGAATCCCCGACGATCCGCTTACTGCCTTCATATGGCTCGAGACTGTACCCAACTAAAACCTATTTGCACGACTCCTTTGAGCCGTGGTAGGGTAGTAATCAAAGCACAATGGGAACTCACACGAGACAAATGACGATCTCAGGTCGACAGACTAACCTGTACACATGTCACCTGGGAACTGCTATCTGACGATATGTATAATACCAATTAGCAAGTTCCCGACGAGTCCTGTCCGGTGTACTCATAACCCAATGAGCACATGTATACATCTTAGGTGAACCAACTGACACCAATGGCTTGTGAGACCGGCCATCGCCCCTCGTCGGGGTCTCAACTGTATACACTAGTCTACTCTCGAGTATCGATGCCCTGTCTCGAAACTCCCACGACTAGGGACACTTTAAGGATGTGCTTATAGACCCCAGCTCCCACGTATATGATCACCATCATACTGCTGGCAGTCAAGCAAGAATCCTACGGGCTTTATCAACATGCAATAGTGAACTAAAGCATGTATACGATGATAAAGACAAACCAGATAGCATACTATCATCTCGAGCAAGACTGTCCTATCGGTATAGCTCCTCCCTCAATCATTGCAATCACGTACCTGCGATCCAATAATTGACTTTGAGGGCACTATATCCAACATGCAGCATAGGAAACTCATTTCCAGTCAAGAGTATGTCATTTACATACAATACAAGGAAGACAATCATACTCTCTACAACCTTCTTATATATATTCAAGGTTCATCTATCTTTTTGAAGAAGTCAAACTCTTTGACTGCTACATCAAAACAGATATTCCAACTCCACGATGCATGCTTCAACCAAGCAGCTTGCACACCTTTCCGCTGCTCCCACTGTCTACGAAGTTCTTTAGCTGTCATGTAGACGCTCCCTTCTAAATCACCATTTAAAAAAGCGGTCATGTCGTGCAACTGCCAGATTTCGCAGTCATGGTATGCAGTAGGTAGGATCCAAATGGACTTAAGCATAGTCACTGGAGAAAAAGGTTTCATCATAATCCACACCTGGTCGTATGACGAAAACTTTTTTGCTACAAGTCTAGTTTTGAAAGTCTCAACTTTTCCATCTACACCAATTATCTTTCTCAAAGATCCACTTGCTCCCGTTGGGTTTTACCCCTTCAGGAGCAACATGCAAAGTCCATACTTTGTTGGTGTACATGGATTCCATCTCAGATCGCATTGCATCCAGCCATTACACAGAGTCCCTACTCGTGATGGCCTGCCTGAATCTAGTTGGGTCATTATCATCTTGCATGATGCAATCCTCGCTCTCACTATCACTGAGAAACTGTAGTATCTCTCAGGTGGATGAGGATCCCTACCAGATTCGCGAAAAGGCTGAGATTCGTTGGAAACTATCGAATACTCTAGTTCTACGTAATCATCAGTCGTAGTTTGTATAGCTGGAACTCCTTCCAGTTCTATCTCATGACCACTAATTTTTTTTCCCAAGAAATTCATTTTTCTAAAAAGGTGGCATATTGAGAAACAAAACACTTTTGTTTCTCGGCTTGGTAGAAGATATTCCCTCACGAATGTTTGGGATATCCAACAAACTTTCAGAACCGACCTTACCTCGAGTTTGTTTGGATTTTTCTTTTCAACATAGGCCTAACAATCCCATATTTTAACTTGCTTAAGATATGGTCTCTTCCTATACTATATCGCATATGGGGTGGTAGGCATTGATTTGGTGGGAACCCTATTCAATAGGTATGCAGCTTCTCAAGTGCATAACTCCAAAAAAGAAATAGTTAACTCGGCAGTACTCATCATAGAGTGTGCCATATCTAATAGGGTACGTTTCCTCTGCCCCGATACACCGTTGTGCTGTGGTGTATACGGAGGAGTAAGCTGGGAGATAATCCCATTCTCTTTTGTTTATTCCAGGAATTCCATACTCAAGTATTCTCCTCCTCGATCAGATCGAAAGATTTAATACTTTTACCCGTCTGGTTCTCAACTTTACACTTATATTCTGTGAATTTCTCAAAAGTTTCAGACTTGTGTTTCAACAAGAACATACGTCCGAATCTTGAGAGATAATCAGTGAATAAAAAATAAAGTATGAGGAACCAACCCATGGCATGTGTAGACATGGGACCTTATATATCACTATGTATCAGTCACAAGAGTTCAGTAACTCTTTCTCCGTTTTCAGTAAACAGAGATTTAGTCTTATCTTTGAGACATGACTGACAAGTGTCATAAGATGAAAATTCGAACGGATTCAAATATCCATCCTAATGTAACTTAGCGAGTCGTATCGCATTGATATGACCTAGTCTACAATACCACAAAAAGGATTCGTTCATTTCTGAAGTTGTCCTCTTGTGTGTGTTCCGTATACTTAGAACTGTAGTTTGATTTAGAACGTATATGCTATTATATAATGTGCCTGATCCAATCAACTTTTGATTTAGGAAGATGTTGACAACATTATCCTGCATTACAAAATTATATCCTTCTTTAACATAATAAAGAGACTGATATAATGTTATATATCATATTCGGTATGCAATAATATTCATTCAGAATTAATGTATTTGATAATACAAGGTGATATTTGCCAACTAGTTTGGCTTCAACAATTGCACTATTACCCGATCCCAGTTCTCCACCTATCTTAGCCTATGTAACAGATTATATATGTGGGATCCTGATCCGGTATCAAATACCCAGGACGTAGAGTATACTGAGAAACAGTTCTCGGTAATGAACACACCTGAAGAAGATGCATCGACATGCTTATTCGACGCTGAAAACAGAGACGGAACCGCGTAGGTTCGTCTTGCCTGAATTTGGGGGCAGATGCTATTTGGTTTTATCCGTCCACCTCTCCGAAGATGCCAAATTGATTTATGGCACCATGTATCGAAAGTTTAGACGGATGCAGCCGATGTAGCAGACTTTGTCAGATTCCCCCTCATTGTGAGGGTTTTTTTTGATTGTGGGGACGCTCTTCCCTGCAGACACAAGCCCCTGCAGTTAATTACGTTACCGCATCACGGTAACCACTTTCTCTTTCTCCAGATGGTCACTTCGTGTCGTGTATGTTTGTTTTGTTTTTGGTTGCCCGTGGATTGTATACGGAGACTAATTTATGTTGTCTCCCGTAGGGCGTGGATTAATCCAAATCCGTATTTTCTTAGATTTGGTTTTGGATTGGGTTTAAGGATCGTTAATCTCATTTGAGACTAAGATCAACTTAAACGTTTGTTAAGAATAAGTTAGTATAATTTTAGACTAAGATCTACTTAACAGGATCATTTAGATCCAACAAAAGAGCATTTGGACTCTATTATTTTAGTTTAGGGACATTGCGGTCTATAAGTTTAAGAACATCATAGTCCGTGATAATTTAAAGACGTCATAGTCTGGAATGTTTAAAGACATCATAGTCTATGAGTTTAACGACCCCACAGTCCATAAAGTTTAAGGACATCATGGTCTATGAGTTTAAGGACCCCACAGTCCGTAAAGTTTAAGGACATCATAGTCCAGTTTAAAGACGTCATAGTCTGTGTGGTTTTGGTTCAACCATTTAGGGATGCACCAAAACTTATTGGTTATTGAGACCCTCCATCTCTCTGAAGACGTTGAAAAATTACAACGACATATATCAGAGGTATGAAGAGATGTACCCTTGAACCAATGTCGGTTGGGAGATCTGTGGTCAAGTTTGGGACTAAGATCAGTTAAAAAGATTTATGAGCATATGGGCTCAATTAATCTAAATGAGAGATCTGTGACCAACTTGGGTTCGGCCCACTCAGTTAAAATGTTGAACATTTAGCAATACTGAGCATTGGTTTGGATTCTGACAAACTTTTTTGTCTTTTATTGAGTGTTGAGCACTCATTATAGCTCTGGGGCTTTTATTTAAAGAACGGTTTATATTCTCTCAGCGCACTCGTGAGGAGCACGTGGTGCGCTTGGCGCTAAGCGCCAGTTAATGAGTGCAGAGCACTCCTTGTGAAATAGCGCACACATGAGGAGCGCGTGACGCGCTTTAATGAGTGCAGAGCGCTCCTTGTGAAATAGCGCATACGTGAGGAGCACGTGGTGCGCTTGGCGCTGAGCGCCAACCTTGAAGCGCTGGGCACTTCTTTGAATTGGAGCGCTAGGAGCGCTGTGGCGCTGTGCACCATTCTTGGAGCGCTAAGGCGCTTCTTTTTAATTTGGAGCACTAAGGCTCTATTTTAGGCAATTTTGATCAGTTTTGCGCTCTGAGAATTAAATTCTCGTTTATAAGAGACCTTGTCTCGTGGGTCTAAGAACAAAGTTCTTATTTTTATAGGAAATGTTACAATCTCTTATTTTTTTGTGAAAGACTTTGCCTTTATGGATCTGTGATCTTAAGGGAATTGAATTCTTCTTCTCCCCCCTTTTATGATGAGATGTTATGACCTCTTTTGTGAAAGACGTCTGTCTCATAGGTCTATGATCTAGAAAAAGAAACTAAGTTCCTCTTCATTTGATGAGATATTTTGATCTCTCTATTTTATTTACCTTGAAGAAATTCTTCTTCTTCCGAGAGCTTGCTCTTCTCTCTGAAATTTCTCAAAGTTTGTGCGGGGGGTTCCTCTGTGTGTAAGACTTGAAGTTTTGGGTCGTTTATATATGGGAGGTTGATTTGTTGAATCAGTTAAGGAAACCTCTCATTGAGAGATCTCCAATTGATTTGTGGAATTTATCCACCGTTGGATTTTTGATCCGAGGGCTTCTATTTTACAGAAGATAGTTTTCTTGTTAATAACAAGATTGGGAAAATATCTTCCCATACAGAATTTGTTCTGTACCTTGGTGATTTTTAATCACCAATGAATCTTTGATCCAACGGTGCTCTGATTTACAGAGCACAATCTTTTCTGTTTGGAAAATTTCAACAGAATTTTATTCTGATAATTTGATAATTTATTCATCTTAGTTGGATTTTTGATCCAATGGTGGAGAACATTTAGTTCTAGCGCTTGGCGCTCTTGTACTTTGCACTTGAGCGTTGTTTCAGAGTCTTTGACTCTTAGCGCTGGCGCTCTCGTACTTTGCACGTGAGGCTCTGCCTTAGAATCTTTGACTCTTTAGCGCTGTCGCTCGGCGCTCTCGTGCTTTGCACATGAAGCGCTGCCTCAGAGTTTTTGACGCATAGCGCTGGCGCTCGGCGCTCTCGTGCTTTGTACGTGAGGCGCTGCCTCAGAGTATCTGCAACTTTAGCACCAGCGCTCAGCGCTCTCGTGCTTTGCACGTGAGGCGCTGCCTCAGAGTTTTTGACTTATGGCGCTGGCGCTCAGCGCTCTCGTATTTTGCACGTGAGGCGCTGCCTCATTACTGAAGGTGTCTTTTCACCTTCTTTCTCCACTTTTCCTGAGTCAAGCTTCTCTTTCCCAGAGCTTGGAAATAATTCCATCATGCACAACATTTTATGTGCCTAGACTTAAATGTCTCCCTTCATAATCTGAAGCAATGTTTCTTTTCTCTCTCATTTTCAGAGAATCATTTTAACAGAGAAGAGCTTTGGCTTGTAATCGCCCACATGCTCGCCGTCAGCCATGGGAGGTGCCCATTGAGGAAATTGTTCCTCGTTTTGCTGCGTGCTTGGTGAACCCCTATTCTTACGGATGATCAATGCGGCACGGTGCTGCACGAGCTCTTGACTCGTATAGGATCTCGTTTCCACATCGGCTCCATTTGGCTCTGGATGGTTTTCTTATCTGTGATCAATGATATTCCCCCTCCTCCGGCGGAGATGACTCCGGCAATGCTCGACACCGCTGAAGACAAGATCGAGTGCTTCCACGAGACACTTTTGATCACCGCAGCTCTGAGGGATAGCTCTGTCCGGCTGCTAAGCCAGATACGGGCTCAGCAGGTCGTCATGTCTGCCTTTGCTGATGTGTGCGGTGCTGACCGATAGGTAGCTACTCTTCGTGAAGATCACCGCTTTGTCATGTTGGAAAAGGCAGAGAGGGAGTTAGATAATTTTATCCATAGTTTTGTGAATCGCTGTACTTTCGATCCCATGTTTGGTGATCTATTTCCTGTAGAATAAAATGTTCAATTAAATACTTTGTTTTTGTCGTTGAACACCTGTTCTTCCTCTGATGTGTGCATGTGCGTATATGAATGAGCCTAGTTTCACACATATCTGTAAACGAAACTTAAGCCGGCATAAACAGGAACAAATAGCTCTTGGCCGAAGATTTTGGAGGGACAATGCTCTTCTTCGATCGGACGGCATGGGAATTCTGGCATACCCCTATTTCCTGCTCATTCTTATAACAATTTATAAGGAAGAGCGAAACTAAAGTTCCCCAGCCCAGTATAATAATCAGGTTCGGTCAACATATCCATATTATTATCTTGATTAAGGCATGTCACGGTTCCTACCAGGAGAGAGAGAAGAAAACATTCTGCGTGCGGTCTTTGTAAGATTAGATTGGTTATTTATTTTATCTAATCAGGATGGCTCCCACTGTTTTTATCAAATCTTCCTTCAAATCCTAAAAAGAAAAACTAGTCGGGATTAATTACACCTTACAAGTTCGCTAACCATTCAGCAAGGCCAATGTCGGTACTTTAAGGGAGGTTTCCCGTGCTTTCGCACGGACCTAATTAAAGTAAACCTCGTTTTCCCAGAGGCATAATCTCGTTGACACCTTTCTAGACACCTAATAGGTTAGCTAATTGTAAAGTGCAAAACTCTTCCAGGAGTATCATTTACTCGCAGTGTGTATCGGGATCCAACTATCGCATAGAAGGTAAGTAATCTCATTGCAAATTTCAAAATTTAGAGAAAGAGTTGTTCTTTGGACAAAAAAACAAATAAGTCTATAGAAAGAAAAATCGTTTGATTTAGGAAATACCTATCTGAAATTGTTTTTTTTAGTCCGGTTGCGAGGTCTGAATAGTAGGTATGAATCATAGTTCAAATATTTATTTTCTTAATCTATTTTATAATATTTTGTGCTCCGGATATTAGAATAAATATCCGAAACACTTGAAACTCCCGATAATGGTTTTTACCCCTAACATTTATGACCTTAACTATGGTCAACATATTATAAGCACTACTCAAGTTCTACCTGTCATTTCATGATTAATTAAACCCACTCACATGACCCTCAACTATAGTCAACATAATCACATGAATGTCCTAACTAACCGCATCATATGCTGCGTAGGAAGACATCACTTAGCTACCGTACACTGCGTATTAACTATAGTCAACATACGCAGTACGAATACTAAGTACTCTACTTCCTAAAATGACGGAGGGTTGCGGATGGTTTTTAAGAAAACCTTTAACGCTTTGAACTTGATATCGTTGTAGAATCAAATAGTTTTAAAAGGAGTGGCTTAAGCTCCGCATTTTAAAACTTGCTTTTTCATAAAAAGGCCGAGTGAGTTTCAAATTCGATTCTGCAGCATCTTTTGGGTTTGTTTTCTTTCATTAATCTCATTAATGAAGTCCCATCATTTATGCTTGCTAAGCAACACAGATAATGAAACGAAAATAGAACGTACGCTTATGACATCCGCGTTCGCCATAGTGTCCCGTTATGCACCGTTAGGTTACTTAACTAATGGCATAGCGGGGCGGGACTAGCGCATGTGCAAAACATAAGCAACGTTTATTATATATCATATATATAATATGCCATTCGTCTCAGAATATCAAGTGATCACATCACATAATATCAGCAGCGGAGAACAACATATGAAATATTGGATATACTAGGATTTCCGTGTTTTAAATTAAGCCAGAAAAAAAACACGGATCCCCCGGTCGCGATGAATAACAAAACCCGCATCCCTAGACCCCTACAAGAGCGGCAAGCAACCTTACCAATTTTAGAGTTAGGAGACCCGGTCTCGACTTCTCGAGATGGTCTCCGATTGGACCCTAGAACCCGGTTACTTGTGCTTCCCACCTTAGGTCTATCCTAATGCAAAAAAGTAAATAATATATATCAATGGTGATATTATCCTCAATCCAGAAGTATCCTAATAAAAGAATATTACATACAAGTTTTACATGAATGAAAATAAAAAACTCTTATCTCACATAAAAAAAACCCGGCTATTCAAACACGACGATCCAGTATAACATATCACAACAACACGTAATATCACATGTCATCAACGTAAGTAAATATGCATATCCCAATTGTCGTTGACATATAGCAACGAAACCGACAATACCCTATATATTACACTTACGGTCGCAGAAAAGAAAGTGAGAAACTACAACAATTGGAATCTGCAACACTTTAGACATTATAAACCCGAAATATTATATACTTCGGATTTCATGCCTGACTAGATGAATTCCTTAGACATAAACCCGGAATATCTCATATTCCAAATTTCATGCCTAACAATTATAAACCCCGCATTTTAGTCTCGTTATTGAAAACACTTTACAATAATAAGTCGGCCAATTCAACAAGATTCCCAACATCCTGATCGAATACTCATTGAAAACTTTAGTAGACGGCCGCACCCCCGATGTCGTCGACCAAGTGCACTTAGGCGGAACACCGCGGCCGCGAGCACCCGGACGGATGCTTTTGGTAACGGGATTCTCCTACAGTCACTTAGTCGGGGCTATGGGGCGTGGCTATCTAGTAATGTTGCCCGGCGAGTATCCGCATACACTACGTAATTGCGACGGAGTTTTGATTCGAATCAAAATCCCGCCGCAACCGATCAAATGAGACTAAATTGCTAGATTTATAAAATTCAAATTAGTTTTCACAAAACTAATTATTGTGGATTCTAAATATTGTATCACAATCACAGATCGCTAGGCGGTGTTAAATAATTCGATTGAATCAACGAATTCCCAAAATTTTCCAGAGAGCTCAACACTTGAGCAGAGACAAAAATACTCAGAATCCTATCACAGTATCCACGGACCTACAGCAGAAGGCCCGTCCCAAGCCTCTCTATTGGCGCCACGGAACCGCAGCCAAAGCCATACTTTGGCCGCGGTTCCGCGGTCAATAGGACGAGTTAGGGGGTCGTTCTTCTAGTGGGCCCATAGAATTACCTACATGATTTTTTGAGTATTTTTAACTTGGAAAAATCCAACTTTTGGAAAAATTTCCAGAGAGGTTGCTTTTTCGGGTTTTCTGTGTTCGTTCGGATTTCTAACCTCGTCTAGACAACTCCTAATGCTCAAGCTCGGCTCTGATACCACTGTAGGGTTCTTTGGCATAACCACAAGGTCTCGGAAGGCATCAAATATACCGTATTTAAAAAATCTAGTGTGCCAAACAGCCTTAACCTAGGATATAACTAGAGTTTTAGGAGCAAACTAAACATATAATCAAACATTACACTAAATGAAAGGAAATACAATCTTTGTAGACCGGTCTTTCACCTCAATAGCTCCGTGTAGTAGTAGTCCCTTCGCTCTAAGTAGTGATCTCCCGGACTGAAGATAGGCTTCACAAAGCGAAATGAATGAGCATGCTTGTAGTCTTTGAGACCAAAAATGATCCACGTTGAGAAGACTCTAGCTCAAGCTATTTCTTCATTAATTAGGGTTTAGTGAAGCAAACAACCTATACAAGATGGCTAGTATAGTGTAGCTTGATGAAGTAAGAATTTTGCTCACTTTAGATTAATTTTTCTCACAAGTTTTCATTATCTCAAGAAAACCTAGAGAGCTTTCTTGAAATGAAGAAGAAGATGAAGTGGAGAATCGAATGGTGAATGAATTAGTGAGAATAGCAACCATAGGTGAGACTATATCTCGTATAACCCATGTAGAGACTTAACCATGACTAAAAATAATGATTGGGTTAATAAATATCTCAAATAAAACAAAATTAATGGACTAAGTTAATGGTTGTCACAAGCTTCTCCAAGCTTCCAAGCAGGACTAATTTCCACCTAATTTTGAATTACTTGATTAAATAAAAACCTAATTATTATCCTAAATATGGTGTGAGTCTCATACACCCATGTTATATATATAAACAAGCATGACACAATAATATATATCACATATATATTAAATATGCACAAGTGAGAAAAAGAAATGTTTAAGTGAGCTAATATTAGTTAATGTATATTAATATATCAAATATATAATTATACATTAAATTATTAAATCAACATTTGATTTAATAATCCGGCTATATCACATATAGCCGACTAATATCATTTGTATCAACTTATCGAATCAACACTTGATTCGATAACCCGGTTATATCACATATAACCGACCAATATCACATATCGCGATATTAGAATACGGTATCATATACACATATTAATCTCGGTCTCGCATATATCACATACGTGCTCCTACTTCGTTTCGCCTGAGCCAGGAAAGCTCTATGTAGGACTCTAAAGACTCGTCAATACGCTAGCAGTAGGTAGTGATCATATCACATACCTACAAACCGTCAGCGGTATTAGCTGTACGTAACGGCTCCCAGGTATTGAGCAATCAGAAGATCAACAAGTAGGCTTACTCATACTCCCGTGAATCCAATAAATAACACTACCGTACAGTCCGGTCTCTTCGTCTGATATGTCGCATATCCAGCTTAGTGGTGGTAAGACGTCAGACCCTAATAGCCTGATACGTCATGCCGATGTGAGGCCCATAACGGTTCGACAAACTACTGGTAACATTTACCTGTAAATCTCAACAACCCTGACCAGGGATTTCCTGTTATGGCCAATCGAGCACAGCGCAACATCAACCCCCAATACCGGGAGAGAGGAAATTCCATCATATCACTTATTGCCTCCATGTGACTCGGGACTGTACCCAAAAACCATCTGTTTGCACGACTCAGTAAAACCGTGGTAGGTGAAAATCAAACCACGGTGGGAGACATACAAGATTCTGTGACGATCTCGGATCGATAGACTAATCTGTACCAGTGTCACCAGAGAACTGCTATCTGACGTGAGGTATAATACTATCTAGGAGTTCTCGACGAGTCATGTTCAGTGTACCCAGTCTCCACTGAGCACCCGTATACAATCTTTGATGTCAAACACCAATGGATGTGAGATCATCCATCGCCCATCATATGGGTCAAGAAACGTATACGCTACTCTATTCTGAAATATCAACGCCCCGTCTCGATACTCGCTCGATTAGGAACAATTAAAGGATGTACTTACGGACTATCTAGACCCCACTAGTATGATCTCCATCATAATTCTGGAAGTCAAGTACACATCCTAAGGCTTTTATCAACATGTAACAGAGAGACAGTGATTGTACATATTAAGATATAGAGTAACCAGATAGTATACTATCATGTCGAGTAAGAAAGTCCTCCCTATATATGTTAAAGTCTCCATTATAACATAAAATCATGTATAATAATGGCCTCTAGGATATACATACAACTAACAAAAATAACCTGCCCAAATGTACAGCAAATGAAAATTATGGGCTCAATCTTAGATCTACACTTGATCCACAAAAAATAATTAGGCAGCCCCTGAAAACTAAAAAAATAAGTTTGACAAGTTGTTTTTCAATCTCTCTCTCACATCTCTCCGAGGATCTATGTTTTCTTATTCTTATAACTTTCTCAATAGTCAAGATCAACTGTTTTTGGCGAGCAAGAAGCGAATACTCATCATAAAAACACCTCAGATCTAACGATGAAGGATTATAGTGATCACAATAACATCAAAAAACGACAAAAATAATAGGTATTTAAGATTTCGGCCGAAACCTGATTGTATGGTTGGTTTCGTATCGGTCTCCACCGAAACCTATACGAAACGATCATGTATCGGTAGTTTCGGACGAAACCTCTCATCTTGGAAATTACTCTCGATGTGGCGTGTGCTATGTCGACCTTGAGAAGTTATAAGAGAACTAAGGGGAAAATTTCATTACTATTTGTAGTGGTGACTAGAGAAGAGCTGCACTTTTTGATGCTATTTGTTATCTTTTTATGTTGTTGTTTTTATTTTTAATTTTTATCACTTCTACATTACAATTTAAAAACACTAAATCCAGTGATATTAAATATATTGGTGCTTTGCATAATAATTTAAGGTCCTCTATTCTTCTTCCAGATCCCAACAGCGAGAGCAGAGTGGCAAATGGAGATTTTTATGTGCCTCGAGATGAGCGGTTTGGACACCTGAAGCAATCGGATTTTCGTGAAGAAATCATCGAGGCACTCGCCAAATCGTTGATCCCACTTCTCAATACCATAATTAATCCGACCCCCAACGAGTTCGACTCGTTCGAAGACATATTGAAAATGTTCGAGCAAGGCCTGCCCGTTCCTAATATACCTCTAATTGATGAGGTCAAAGATAGCATCCCGTTTCCTTTGCTCAAGAAGATACTCAATTTGAATAAGAATGGCGAGCGAACAATCAAGTTCTCAATGCCTCATGTCGTTCGAGGTTCTAACTCTCTTAACTTTGTCGCTCGCTAGTTGCTAAAATTTTAGTTTAAAAAAGATAGAATTGCAGGAAACCCCCTTACTTTTTCCCGATTAGCAGGAAACCTGCAATTTGGCGCTTGTTCTAAGTTCTAACAATAATCGACCTATTCCATTTCTAATAATTTTTATTACCAAAACACCCCTTGGCTAAAATATTTATTAGAACTAATATAATGAAACAATGGCAGATAAATGATAGACGTTTAAGGGCATTTGGCAAATAATTTTAGATCGGAGAGGTAAAATGCAGGTTTTTTTTATAACTAAGGGGCGTTATCTCCTATTTAGCCTAAAAGACAGGTTTTTAATTACTTGGTTGCGGGATTATCAGAAAGCTGAAATATTTCTTGTTTCCGGATCAAAATCAGTGAAACGGATTCATGAAAATTCAAAGCCCGCAACTCTAGAACTTATAACTAGTTTAATTCCAGATTTAGCTTAAATTACAAATTATTTTATGATACCTGTCTTTATGTGCTGCTCTCATCTTTGCAGCCGATCCGCTTGCTTGGAAGACGGATGATGAATTTACGCGGGAAATGCTTGCTGGAGTGAATCCTGTAGTGATCAGCAAACTCAAGGTAGCCGTTTATACCCTTGTGTTTTCTTTTTCCTGGATTATATTTTTGTTAGCACCTAAATCATTTCCTTTTTTCGGGTGCAGGAATTTCCTCCAACTAGCAAGCTTGATCCTGTTAAATACGGCAACCAGAACAGCTCAATAACTGCAGCACACATTGAGAAAGACCTTGATGGGCTGACAGTTGAACAAGTAAGGCTTTCTTGATTGAAAATGTATGTCGATATAATAAATTTGTTTTGGCTCTATATAGTTTGTTCTTTTGGTAATTCTTTGATGCCACGTTGTTGTGGTTGACAAATTATCAATGGAAGATATGATATGAAATGGTAATTCTTTTTGTTCATTCTCCTTGCAATCCAAAATAACACCATAAATCTATAATGCACCGACACTTGCAAAAAGAGTTTTGTATGATACATGTCTGGCACCGACACGCATCTGACACGCCTCCAAAACCATATGAAATATGTTGAAGCCAAGTCCAAGTCTGGCAAATATATGACTTGTTAACTGATGGATATGATTGAAGGAGCCAACTCTGTGTACATATATACATATCTATGTTTAACGTACATATGCATGCATTAATGTATGTATTCATGTCCTATTTTTTCACGCAATCGTTGTGTCCAGTGTTTTTGTCATCTCCCATACCCATGTCTGTTTCTTTGCACCTTAGCCACTCGTTGATAGGATAACAAGTCAGCTTAATGATTTTTGCTGTTGATCTGCTTGCAGGCACTGAGCAGCGATAAGCTCTTCATCTTGGACCACCACGACTCCTTGATGCCATATCTAACCCGAATCAACGCTCTACCGCAAAGTAAGATATATGCTACGAGAACTCTTCTCTTCTTGAAAGGTGATGGTACTTTGAAGCCACTGGCAATCGAGCTCAGCTTGCCGGACCCAAAGGGAGAGCAATTTGGCGCATTGAGTAAAGTCTTCACACCTTCTCAAACCGGCGTCGAGGGTTCTATTTGGCAGTTGGCTAAAGCATACGTCATTGTCAACGACTCTGGTGTTCACCAGCTCATCAGCCACTGGTACATAACTGAACAAATAATTATAGGTTAAACTACACTGAAATTCCCTACCTTAATTTTTTTTATTACAGGACACTCCTTTATTGCAATATACCAAGGGTACTAAAATGAAAAGAGAACTCCCTTAAAACCAAAGTTTGCGGGAGTTTAGTGTAATTAAAAAATAATTTAAGTGAAGTTTAGTGAAATTTCAGTGCAATTAAGCCAAATAAAGAAAAAATCTAAGCGATTTTGAAAGCAAACTTGGTTTGATTTCAGGCTTCTCACTCACGCGTCAATTGAGCCATTTGTTATTGCAACGAATCGGTGTGTTAGCAAAATGCACCCGATCAACAAGCTTCTTCTCCCGCATTACCGTGATACCATGAACATAAATGCCCTGGCGCGGAAGAGTCTTATAAATGCCAATGGCATCATCGAGAAAACTTTCTTCCCCGTACAGTACTCTATGGAAATGTCATCGGCGGTCTACAAGGGTTGGAACTTCGTGGAGCAAGCCCTCCCAGCTGATCTCATCAAAAGGTGTGTTTGGTTACAAACATAAATTATACAATTAGGAAACTATATTATATGTGTTAATTGAACAAATTGGCGATTGTTTATGAACCATGAAGCATAGACGTGTTCACTACTTACGGACATAGAAAATTCGTAGAAAAAAATAAAAAGTAGAGCATGCGGATACAGAAGACATATGTAGAGATTTAATTCCATCGAGAGGATGCAAAATTAACTTTAGACCGAATTAATACACTTTACTCGCCGTGCATTTCAACATTTAGATCATAGGTCAGTGTCCAAATCACACAGTGGTCCCAGTAAGGCTGAACCATTAAACCATTTATAAATTGCAAAATTATATAAATACATAATTTATAAGAAAATGCATGCCGGAATCATGCCGATGTGGCAACATTCTATTGGATGGTAATATAAAGTGGTATAACATCTGTGTCATTATTAAATTTTAACATTCACTTTACCCTCGACACATTGTAGAGTGCACAATACAGTGATACTTGAGCCCTCAATTCCTCTTCAAGGAATGGCTATCTATATAAATTTGAAAGACTCGAACAACTTGGAATCATATTCCCGCCTTCTAATACTAGATTTTTCTTTCCGTGCAGGGGAATTGCAGTCGAGGACCCCATGAGCCCGAATAACCTCCACCTACTCATCGAGGACTACCCTTATGCAGTCGATGGGCTCAAAATATGGTCGGCGATCGAGACATGGGTCCGGGAGTACTGCTCCATTTACTACCCCTCCGACTCCAAAGTCCAATCCGACACCGAGCTTCAATCTTGGTGGATCGAAATCCAGTCCAAAGGCCACGGCGACATGAAAGACAAACCTTGGTGGCCAAAATTACAAACAGTCCCCGACTTAATCCAGACTTGCACAATCATCATCTGGGTCTCATCGGCTCTTCATGCCGCCGTAAATTTCGGGCAGTATCCCTATGCAGGCTATTTACCAAATCGCCCAACTTTAAGTCGAAAATTCATGCCTGAACCAGGCTCAAACGATTACAATCGCTTAACAACTAATCCTGATAAGGTTTTCTTGGAGACGATCACTACGGAGTTGCAATGTATAATTGAGATTGCTCTGATTGAGATATTGTCGACGCATTCTACTGATGAGGTGTATCTTGGGGAAAGGGATAGTAAAGAGTGGACTAAGGATCAGAAGGCTTTGGTTGCGTTTAAAAGGTTTGGGGCCGAGTTGCGTGAGATCGAGGTGAACATCGCTGACATGAACGGAGATGCAAAGCTGTTGAATCGGAATGGATTGGTTAAAATGCCATATAATTTGCTGTACCCGAGGAGCGAGCCCGGGCTCACGGCTAAGGGGATTCCTAATAGTATATCGATCTAATGCTCGTTTCTTTTTAGTCATATTTTCCTTTTGTTTTTAGTTTTTCGTTGTGATCGTAAGTTTGAAATAAATTACTAGCTCAAGATGTTGTGCTGGTAATCGACGATGATCTTTATAGATGAATACAGGGTTTCTTTGATTTTGAAATTTGCGTCTCTTCATAGTGTGGCGCAATGTGCAACAGTAGAAAAAGGAAATTTTGTGACGAACGCTGCTCCGAGATATGTTTATTTAGCAATTTACAGGTTAATAGGAAAATAAACCCATATCATTAGCGTGCGAGGATTCTATTTTCTTTTGACGTTTCAATTTTATTCCTTTATATTATTTTGAATCAATTTATTTATTTCTATATGTTCCTCAATGTTAGGTTATTTTGGTAAATTAGTAATGCTATTAATTTTTCTTTAGGCATATATTGGCCTTGATTTTGGTAAATAAACCTGGAGGAAAACTCACTTTTAAGAGTATTGTGCCCTGAATTTTTTTATTTTATTTCTTACAAAAATATTTTTTATTGTAGTATATTTTTTATATTCGGCCCCTTGAGGTATAGGGTGCTTTGATTTGTGATTTTGTGCATGAGGTGCTGCCGGTTGAGGAGATGGTAATATCTACTTCCATTCTGATACGGATATGGTAACACTTAGATCCGTTCCACATCCATATCTGATATTAAAAATAACAACTTTTTTACTCGTATAATTTTTATATTTATTTTATATCTGACTTTGATTAAATATGGATAGTAATCATTATTTTTGATAACTATATCTATATTTGGATCCATTTACGACTATCGGATATGGATATGATAGTAACTATATCCAATTCGTATCTATGCCATTCACATCCCTAATAAAAAAATGTTTCTGTAATAACTGGATGATCATAAAAGGAAAGGGTAAATTACACTAAAAGACCGTCAACTTTGATGATTTTTCACTAAATTTCTTTTATCCCAGTATAATACATTAACTGCTACTTTTAAGGGTTTTTAAGTGAGAAAATCCCTTGAAAGCCATGATAGTTTAAGGTATTATACTACAAAAGTACTTTTAAGGTATTTAGTGGAAAATCATAATATTTTAGGGTATTTTCGTGTTATTTGTTTTTTGCAACACAAACCCAACAGCTCATCCTCGTTGGAATCCAAGCCCGAAGTAAAAGAAAGAAAAGGAATCGAGGGAGCGTTTTCTCGCTTACTCGCCATCTGAGCTGAGATCTTCACCGGAGCGACGTTTCAAAGTAAGGAAATTTTTTGCTGAATTATTCAAATCTTTGATTCTTTTCTCTAATTTCGTGTTCTACAGCATCGATTTCGTCTTTGCCCTATGTATTTTCATTCGTTTAGTCACCAGATCTAGGGTTTGGGAGCTACTAGGTTTTTTTTTGTTGGTTCCTAGTTAGATCGAAAGGTGTGTGCATGTTACCATTTTGTGAATGCAATTTGATCTCATGGCGGTCTTTGATGAGATGCTGGGATTCTAAAATTATGAAGCTCTGCATTTTAATATGAACTTTTGTAAGCAATTTGCTTGATTCTGTAAGGGATATTTTTTAATTTCTTAATTTTTTCGAAAACGAAGGAATTAGATCATAGGATCCATTTCGTTCGATAAATTCGTGTAAACTAGATAAATTCTTTTTATTGCATGAAATTTTCCTAAGAATAATAGTGGCAAGTTGTTGTCTTTGTGTGTTCTCTTCCTTGAAGATCATAAAAACCCAAACAGTCAAACCTTTTTGAATGATTTTGTAAATGTTGTATGCAAATAATTACTTGTTTATGGATGAACTCACTGCCACTCATCATCCTCCCACTTGCAACCATGGCCCTTTAGCAAGCTATGTTTTGATTCTTCTTGAATCATCTTCCAACAAAAACATTTTTTATGAATTCTGGAAGAAAATGTTAATTATTTGAATATGAATAGCCTCTTGTATTTTGGTGCAGATAGATTTGTATTGTTAGCATTTTGACAATGCCTTCTCAGAAAATTGAAACAGGTCACCAGGATGTGGTCACGATGTATCAATGGACCACTACGGCAAGCGGCTAGCCACCGCCTCCTCCGACTCCACCGTCAAGATCATCAGCGTCAGTGGCTCCTCCCACCACCACCTCGCCACCCTCACTGGCCACCAGGGCCCTGTCTGGCAAGCTTTGTGGGCCCACCCCAAGTTTGGCTCCATGCTCGCCACGTGCAGCTACGATGACCGTGTCATCATATGGAAGGAAGGCGCCAAACCTGAAGAATGGACCCAAGCCCATGTGTTCACCGAGCACAAGTCCTCGGTCAACTCTATAGCCTGGGCTCCACATGAACTCGGCCTCTACCTAGCCTGTGGATCATCCGATGGAAACATCTCTGTTTTCACGGTTCGATCTGATGGAGGCTGGGATATAACAAGGATCGACCAGGCACATCCGGTTGGGGTCACCTCTGTGTCTTGGGCCCCAGCAACTGCACCTGGCGCCCTTGTCGGTTCCGGGCAGCTCGAACCGGTTCAGAAACTGGTATCTGGTGGGTGCGATAACACAGTTAAGGTTTGGAAGCTTTATAACGGTGGATGGAGAATGGATTGTTTTCCAGCGCTTCAGATGCATTCCGATTGGGTGAGGGATGTGGCGTGGGCCCCAAATTTGGGTCTTTCGAAGTCAACTATTGCTAGTGCTTCACAGGATGGACTGTGGTTATATGGACCATGACTAAGGAAGGCGGTCAGTGGGAGGGGAAGGTCTTATGTGATTTCAAGACGCCGGTGTGGAGAGTGTCGTGGTCGTTGACAGGGAATATTTTGGCAGTTGCAGATGGTGATAATAATGTGACTTTGTGGAAGGAAGCGGTTGATGGCGAGTGGCAGCAGGTGACAACTGTCGAGCCATAGGATGTGTGAATCTGAAGTTAGTGGTCACGATTTCAACTATCTACCAAGTAATCAACATCCTTTACTTTTTAAAAATGTCTTGCTGATAGGAAAATTTGACATTTTTCTTTAAATGTGTGTTTGCTAGAAAGTTTTCTTGTTCGGTATTTGCTTTTATGCGCTGTGTTATTCTTATTTTGTTGGAAACAAAACATACTTGTCAAACTCGTTGAATGACCGAGGGTTCTTATCTGAAATCTTATGTTATGGTTTCACTTTGTTAGTTCTTAGAAGATGCTCTATTCACGAGTCTTGGGCTGTTGAGTTGTCATAGATGCATCATGCGAGGTTGATGACATTTTACTTACTGAACAGAAGCTGATATGTCCCGAACATCAAGTAACCACAGTATTTTCCAAACTTGGTCTGGGGGGGTTACAATTTCGGTCATCCACCTAGTAATTGGCACGTGACAGCCCTTATCTTTTTACATGCATTGCCAGTAGGAATGATTCAGATTTTCTTTGAATACGCGTTTGCCGGAAAGTTATTGATATTTGGTTCCTAGTACTTATATATCCTTCTTTAGTTAGAAACACATATTACGATGTAGGATTGTTATCAAACTTCTTGAATGAACACATCGGATAACTTGCAAGTTTTTTAGTGTCTTGTCATTTCATTATGTTCTTTCTTGCAAGATGCTCTTTTCATGAGTCCTCAACTTTTGAGTCTTCATAAATGATAATACGAAAAGTTGATGGCATTATTAACATCTAATAGAATGACACTGATAGTTAATGTGCCAATTAATCATAGTATATATCACCTAACTTGCTCCTCCCTCGTCTTTTGTATATCAAATGGGGAGGTCTAATAATGGCCCCTGTGATGATTGAATGTATGAGAGACAATAAAGTCAATCATCCCATGAGTAGGCTTCTCACATGAGGCGATTCTGGTGCAACGAGCAAATGACCCTTTTCTCCCCTTCAAATTTTCATCTCCTACATGAATGACTGTATATAAGGTGATTGGTGCAACATCGTTGTTGAACTGTAACATTGAGCCATCCTAGAGGAGATGATAAACATTGCGAATCTAGTCTGACCAATTTTTCTCATCCGTAGAGTCCTACCTTTCTTCCAATATCCTAAAGCACAAAGCTGTGTTTAGGTTCATTGGTATCTGGTGCCACTGCCAACTGCAATGTTTGATGATGAACATTGTGAGTTTTGAGTGTTTGCTAAGGGGGTGTTAGTGCCGAAAAATTACTTGAGCGGGTAAAGGTGCTTTGTGGGGGGTAAACCACAGGTTTTTTTTTTGAGTGATCAAGTTCTTGTTACTCTGGGAAGGTGGATTTTTTTTCTGTTCTAGCCTAGCCAGGAATCTGGAATAATGCTTGCTTAATTATTCTAACTGAAGAGTATTTATAGCCATTCAAGCAACTGCAGTTTCATATAATTGGTCTTCAAAGCTCCAACAATTCAAACAGGGGATATTAGATTTTTTGGTTTCTGTTTGGAGGACTGCTCATTTTCACAACTGATTTTGTTTGTTGAGGAAAGTATTTATGACCATAGCGGAATTCTTGTGATATGTATTCCTTGAATTGCCATTGTTATGGATTATTCTTCAACTAATCAAATATTTTATTCATCACTGTGACTGAACCTATACTTTTTTTTTTGAAGCTGAAAACCCCAGCTAGGAATTTTATTTCATCACCAAGTTTTTTACAAACTGGGCTAAGCCCAAATAAAAGCCGACAGAGACTCATATATACACACATTATAAAGCCCTAGGGTTCATATCTCCTTTCTCAGCCGCTGAGAGCTGCGATTCTCCTTCTTCGTCTCCTTCTATCTCAAAAAATCGAGTTTTAAAAATCTTCGTTTTCCTCCAAAAAATTATAAAGAGTTGCTTTACCCTTTAGATCTACTTCATTAGCGTCGGCAAGATCAAAGTGCATGTCTTTTTACTTGATTTTGCAACTGGTACCCATGGAAACGTGCCAGATCTACAATCTCTTCTTAGAGATCCATTGCTTTCTCCTTTTAAAAATCTCCCAAACAAGTAAGCGAAGCATCAGGCCATCAAAAGGCTACTTTATGTTTTTCATACCATGCAAGTCTTCAGATCTGCGTGTTTCATACCTGAGATCAGTAATCTCCACATAAATCTTCTCAGATCGCACCAGTTTTCTTCATGTTCTATGCATCTCTCTCACAATCTGCACAGTTAAGCATCAGAAGATCGAAAAGGTCCCAGTTTCATGCCTGAGATTTCAGATTTTTGTATAATCTCTGAGGTCAATGATCTCCAACTATAAACATTGCAATCAAGCCCTTTTCCTTTTTCATATTCTGCTCGCATCTTTTTACATGTTGCTTCAGGTAAAACAGTGTTCTGGATTTCACGACTTCTCATTTACTAGCACAAACCAGCTCTAATTCTTCATCAAGCTCTCTGCAGGTGCAAAAAACTCATTTTTCCGAGGCAAACTTCCCCTTCATGATTAATTCCATCAGCAGCCCCAAGCAAAACAGCTACCTTTTGCATTCCCAGGTAATAATTTTTTAAAGCCAATTATTTTCCCAAAACGCAGGTATAACTTTCTTCTATTATGCTTTAGCTTTTTACTTTTACCACTCTGAACTTTGGTAAAGCAGCTATGGCCAACTTGGCTATAAGTTCTTCAATTGAGTTGGAAGCTTAGCAGTAAAGTAAGAACTTGAACACTGTGACTTCAAACCCTCTTTAGCTGCATAGTCTGCCATTCTATTATTTTCTCTGTATGTATGCTGAATATCTGCCGTCACCTTTTAGAAGCATGCATTTAATAGCCTTTACAATGTACATAATTTTCCAAGGAACCTTGCTGTTACTTTTGATAAAATCAACTAGTGACTTTGAGTCTGATTCCACTTCTATATTGTAAATTTGCTTGTAATAACATTGTAAAAGACCATCCAAAATATCTTTTGCTTCAGCTTCAAGTATATCATATTGACCATAAAAGAATTTTGTTATAGAAACAATTTCACCCTTCGAATCCCTAAGTACAGCTCCACCTGCAGCATTTGTAGTTTCACCTGACTGAGCTCCATCAGTATTCAATTTATATTTTTCTGAGGGAGAAAGAAACCATTTAATTGTAATAACTTCTCTTGTCCTTTGAGCTGCTACCATAGTATCCCTTAAAGATAAAGCTTCCAGAATAACAGTACTTTTGGAAGAGAAAGTCTGCTTTTTGTGTATAACTGCCAAATTCCTCAAGTCAGATAGAAAATTATTCCATACTGCTTCAACAGAAACTGAATTCTCTTGATATTTTACTGCACATCTTTGTTTCCATATATTCCAAAGCAGTAAGTGGGGAATCCACTTGGATATGATATTAAGAATTTTATTCTCATACCAGAAACTAAAACACTTAAAAGCTGAGCTCCAATCACATTTATCAGCACTAATCTGGTATGTTGTTAAAACCCTGGACCATAAGAGTTTTTGCTAACCCACTACCAAAAAACAATGCTGCAAATTTTCTTGTGATGGGGAATCACAACAAATGCACTTACCTGGAAGTGAATATCCTAACCTTTGTATTGCAGAATCCAAAGGCAAAGTGTCATTGAAGAGCCTCCAGGTAAACAAAAGTAACTTGTTTGGAATTTGAGTATTAGTCATAAATCTTGATTGCATAGAAAAAGGATTAGAATTTCTGGATATGTGCCACAGGCTGATTTGAGAGTAAATTGACCTTGTGACCGTGGCTTCCAAACAAGTCTGTCTTGTGAAGAATCAGTAACATAATTCCTTGATCTAATGTCTTCAATCAGACTTTTTGGAATGATGTGCTTCTGAAAAATTCCACTCACCATTTATTAGTATCTCATTTATTTTTAAAGGCTGAATGAGGCCTGATGCATAGAATTTAAGAGGGATATCATCATGCCGTATACTATCCCAAAAATCAATATTTCCAGTATCTATTTGCCATTTAGAATTCCTTTGAATGATGAGCAGTATTTTGAAAATTTGTTTCCAAATAGTAGTTGATGCCTGTGGTGCAATAAGAGAATTGTTTTTTGTGTACTTCATAAAATCTGCCCATAATGAATTGCCAATCTCAAATATCCATGCTTTCTTCATAGTGTATGCCAATGATACCTCTTTTAAGCTTCCAACACTTAAACCTTCCTCTGAAATAGGTCTGCAGATCTTCTTCCAGGAAGTCTAGTGATAATGCTTTTCAGAATTTTGGCCATTCCAAAAGAATCTTGCTAGTAAGGTATTAATTTATTGAGAACAATTTTAGGGGGGTTGCATGCTGCCATTATATGCAGAAGCATAGAAAGTAACACATGTTTAATGAGAATGAGTCTACCAGCACTTGACAGAAATTTGTTTTGCCAGCCTTTGACCTTGTTTCTAATTTTTCCAATGATTTCCTCATAGTAAATTGCTATATTTCTCCCTGTGTAAATTGGAGCTCCCAGATAAAAGAAAGGCCAGCGTCTTTAGAACTACCAGTTAAATTTGCAATTCTGCTACTTGTATCATCAGGGCAGGGTCTGGAAGAATAAAATGTACTCTTGCTTTTTTTTTCACCCTCTGGCCTGAGCAGCTTTCGTACAATTTTATAAAATCAAATAGGGCTTTAAGACTTTTACTCCCCCCGTTGGCAAAGATGATAGTATCATCTGCAAACAAAGATAAGATACATTAGGACAACCACTCTTGCTTTTATAAGGAGTGATTTTACCGGTTTCTAAAAGCTGTGTGATTCCTCTTCTTAAAAACTAAGATGCCAAGATGAATAAAGATGGAGATAAAGGATCTCCTTGTCTGACCCCCTTTGTTCCTCTAAAGTAGCCTCCTGGCAGCCCATTCATGAGAATAGTAAAATGTTGATTTTGCAAGCAACCCCTCACTAGCTTTTTATGAAATTAGCAGAGAACCCAAAGGCTTCCAGTACTTGAAAGATAAACTCCCATTCTAACTTATCAAAGGTTTTTTCCATGTCAAGCTTGAAGATGATGTGTCCTCTGACCTTAGTTAAATCTTGCACCAGTTCCTGAGTAAGTGCTGTATTATCTGAAATATCTATGTTTTTAACAAAAGCCCCTTGCTGCATAGAGATTAGTTTTGGTAAGTAGCATGCAAGCCTGTCGTTCATTAGATTTGTGCAAATTTTATATAAAACACTGCACGAACTAATAGGTCTGAAATCTGTTATCATACTGCAATCCTTCTTCTTTGGAGTAAGGCATATCAAGGTGGATTTCACTACCCTTGAAATTTTGCCTGTCTGAAAAAAAAAAATTGGCAGCCTGCAACAAATCAGTTTTTACGATCTCCCAAGAAGCTGTGTAAAATTTGCTTGAGAATCCATCTGGACCAGGTGCGCACTCTGAATCCATAGAAAAAGCACAGTTTTTTAATTCATCCTCGGTTGGTTCAGCTAGTAGGTAAGCATTGTCTGCATCTGTAAGTATTGAGGGTGTAACATCACTTACATTAAAAGTCGTATTTCTTTCTTGAGAACAAAAAGCCTACTCAAAATGATCAGCAGCAAGTTTGAGAAGTTTCTCTTGCTCTCAACCCAGTCACCTACTACACATTGCAACTGAACAATTTTATTTGTACAATGTTTTACTTTTGTAACATTATGAAAATACTTTGTATTTCTGTCCCCAGCATTAAGCCATTTAATTCTGGACTTTTGTTTCCGGAATAATTCCTCTTGTTTCAAAACCATCTCCATGTTGCCTTTAATATGCCATAAAGTCTGAAAATTTTCATTTGATGGACTTGCATCATAAACATCTTGTGCTGCTTTTAAGTTGTCTTTACATTCTTTTACTTTGTATTGGACATTACCAGAAACACTCTATTCCAATTTATGAGAAACACCTCTATTCCAATTTATGAGAAACACTTTTAAGTCTTTTGAGCTTGACATGCATTTTGAATATAGGGTAATACTGGAGTATCAACTGAAGAATCCTGGCAACTTTTAATAGCTTCTATGCAAGAGTGATGTGTAGTCCACATATTCTGAAATTTAAATGCTTTTGGCCCCCTTGCATGGTCTTCAAAGTAAATACTAAAGGTAAATGATCAGAGCAGGTTCTAGGCAAGATGATATACTTGAAAATCAGAATACTGATCCAGCCACTTTTGATGAATTCTATTCTCTTATCATCACAGTCATTCTCACAAAGTTTTCATCTCAATCAGGCAAGAGAAAGGTAGTATATGATGCTAGCAATTTAGAATAGAATCAAAGCCCTAATCTTTGAACTCATCAGCAGCTAAATAGATGGATCATCTTGCTAAGAACATCAAGAATGAAAATTAGAAGAGATTGAGAGTCTACCTGTCGTAATCCCCTCTTGCAATTAATAATATTTCCTCTTTCCCATAATTATAGAGTCCTTTTTTTGGACTCCCTAGGCATAGAATATATATATATATATATATATATATATATATATATATATATATATAAGAAATAAAAGCATTATGTACAATAGAAGCATCAAATTCAAAAATACTTCTCTCTACAAGTTGAAGACTTAGGTAGGCAGTGCTTCCATTGCAAGGCTCATTGTCTACTCCACGATCTTCTTATCCCGAGTATCTTACCGGTGATTGTATGGAAACTCGGCGGATATCCGGAGAATACCGTTCGAAATTATATGATAAGATGGATATGAGGACCAATCAGAGTGACGGCGTCTGAGATATTGGAATTTTGGGTGTCGTTGATGGACACCGGATTTCTATGATGATTTATTGATGATGACTCTGTTTTATCCCACACTCAGGACTTTTATGATGCACTCTGTACATATAGTGGTTGTATCCCGATGTAGTACCTTGATTATGATTATACCGCATCTCATATTATTATACATATGTCATCATGATTGCACACGTAGGATTGGTTGTTTATCGTGTATACTTGTGATTACCTGTATGATGTTATTTACTACTCACGAGCTAGCAACTCATCTCTGTTGTGCCACAGTGTTTTGCAAGGTTGACTCTCAGTGTAGTCGCGGTAGGGCTCCTTATTGCATCTGTTTCTACGGATACTGCTACTTTTGAGCGCGTGATTTTTTGTAGGTGGGTTTTGCGAGTATCCGTATGATTCTACTTGTATATTTTATTTTGTATCTTGTACTCTTCATCTACCACCTGTATGTATTTGACTTAAAGACGACACTGAGAGATGCGATATTGTATTTTATGCGACTCTGGGTGTTGTGCTCGTGTGAGCCGGTTTTATTTATGTTGCGATGTTTTATTTCTTATTTGCTTATTTTTCCGCCTACGGCGTCGTATATACATGTTGTGGTTGCGTTCCGCCTTTAGGCGTGAGTTGCTCCCGATTGCGGATGCCTCTTTTTATATTCTATATTTTGTATCCGTTTGGGACTGGTTTTTACAAAGGAGACGTTGCCGAAGTTTTAAGAAATAACTTGAGATTTTTAAAAGACGTGATGTTTTAAAACTAATGTTTTACTGTTTTTCCACTCTATCTTTTTATGATTTAGATTTTTGGGTTTTTGGGTTTATTTGAATCACGTTGCGCTTTTAGATGCTGCGAGATTTAAGTGCTGGCCACGTTTCTGATTTGGGTCGTGACAGAGTTGATATCAGAGCGGAGGCGAGCGGCTCTTTGTCGTCATTCTCCACAAGCACGCAGCTTTTCTAAGCCTGAACAAGGGGATATGTAAAATATATTCAGTTGATAAATTCCAGCACAAAAAAGAATCAAAGGAGATATATACAAATTTACAAGTCATAATACAATAAAATATGGAACAGAGCTCTCCTAACATCACCAAAAGCTGGGCCAAAAATATTAGCCAAAAATAATAGCTTCTCCCATAATAGCCTGCAACTTGACTTCCAAACTGTAAAAGAATTCCTTTTCATTCCTCATATAGTAGGCATCATTTCAATTAGATTTGGCATTTGATGGATGCTTATGAATGCTTATGAAGGGAATGAGGTCAACACCATGATGGAATTTAACTTCTTTGTTCTTGAAGCCGTGCCTGTCTACAAATGAAACAAGTGAAAAATGGAAAACAACAGTTCATCTTTTCCTTTAAGTTTAGAATTGTGTCCACCAATGAAACAAGTGAAAAATGGAAAAAAAAAACAGTTCATCTTTTCCTTTAAGTTTAGAATTGAATACTCGATCATTTCTCCCTAGCCAAAGGATCCAGCAAGTAGAAAAAGTACAAAACATGCCATGCAGGAGTTAAAATGTAGTTGGCAGAATTGATCCATCTTGAGAAAAAAAAAATCCTCAACCAAGTTCGGGTTGGTTTGAACTCCAAATAAAGACTTAATATCATCCCAAACTGCTACAGAAATTGGACAAGCAAACAATATGTGAAAAGGAGTTTCGGGGTTGCAATCACAAGAGAAGCATTGAGCATTTTCTGTCAATTCCCTATGTGTTAGTGATATATGCCCTAGAGGCCATTATTGTATAATACTGGATTGTATATTACATTTTGGAAGCTTGGGATATACACAGATATAATAACAGTCTTTCTTAATATGATAGTATACTATCTGGTTTGATTCTATCTTAATATGTGTATATGTTTCTTTTAGCATATCGCTAATACATATTGATAGAGCCCTTAGGATCTTTGCTTGACTACCAGCGTTGTCCTAGAACTCACCTGAGAAAGAGAGAAGAAAGAAAGAAGCTAAGTTATAGGGATCATTACCTCAACTCTTAAGCTAGGATTATTTGTGCTTGTGCATCTTTGAAGGAGCCTTTCAGTTGATCTTCTAGATTGGTATAAGTTTCAACACTGTAGATTTATAATTCAGTACTGTTCAGTTAGAATGTTTGATATCGGTAATATCGTATTTGGTTAAATTGTGGCTCTGTTTTGAATCTGCTATAATTTACTTAATCTATAACAAAAATCAAGTAGTACAGTAGCCTTATAAATTGGACCTAGAATAACCACAAGAAATACGGACCCATTCCTTGAACTTTCGACCGGCGACATTCCACAATATTCCGAGCTTGCCAGTTTTCCTAGGGATTGGGATGTTGAGTTTTCTAGGGTAGCTCTCTGTTTATATTTTAGGGTGTCTGGTATTGTTAGTTTATGTTATATATTCAGTATATAAATCTGGAAGCAAATATCTGTTTTGTGGTAAAATTCTAAATACGATACGGATATTTCGTGTCACGATTCTGTTTTTCCTGTTACGAACAGCGAAGGGTTAGATCAGCTTGGTATAGGTTTTAGATAGTTCATAATATTCGCGCGTAGCATGTTTAGTATGTAAATCTTGTAGTTTCACGTTTTCCCCGTATCGGAGTTTAGCCGTTTCTTATACGCAAGTTAATTTCGATGTTAGGTTCGACCGCGGGGACTTCGGAGACCGCACGGAAGGAAAAATGATTGATGACATCCGAGTAGCTTCGACGTATTCCGGTGAGTAGATTAAATATTTACCGGGGGATTTTGTATGGATGGCGTAATACGCCCGTAATTAGAAGTTTGGCTAATAATTTCCTTTGCATTGTGTATATGTTTAAAACTAAGAAACTTTATCGTATGCATTCATATCTATAAAATTCCATTGTCTAACACTTGTTAGGACACTGCACTAATTATCGATGAGTCATGTTGCACGTGCACATATCTACATATTACACTACACCTCATCGGTAATTGACATGTCACGTATCACTTAGAACTTGCCATATCTTATATGATTCCCTTCATACCATAAGCATCATTATTAGTGGTTGTTTGCATAATTATTATTAATTGATATCTATCATGTCTTACTTTCAAATTGTTATAATTGTAGCACAAGATGTATTGGATTTGAGAATTTCTGGTTTTGAGTTTTATATAATATTAAGAGTTATATTCATTGGTTTTTTATGATTGATGTAATATGTCTACCATGAGATGTGGTTTTTATGATTTGGATTTACTCCGAACCGAGTGGGGGGGGGGGGAGGGCTATACGGTTGCGGATTTATACGTAATCCAGACTGAATTGGGGGGGGGATATACAGTTGGATACATGGTGGACCCTGTTGGAGATAGTGCCCTCAGAGTCAATTATTGGATCACAGGCACGTGATTGCAATAATTGAGGGAGGACCTATACCGGTATGACAGTCTTACTCAAGATGATAGTATGTTATCTGGTTTATCTTTATTATCGTGTACTGCTTTAGGTGACCTTACAGATCACTATTGCACGTTGATAGAGCCCTGAGGATTCTTGCTTGATGGCCAGCAGTATGATGGCGATCATATACGTGGGAGCTGCGGTCTATAAGCACATCCTTAAAAGGTCCCTAATCGTGGGAGTTTCGAGACAGGGCATCGATACTTCAGAGTAGACTAGTGTATACAGTCGAGACCCCGACGAGGGGCGGTGGCCGGTCTCACAAGCCACTGGTGTCAGTTGGTTCACCTAAGATGTATACAGGTGCTCATTGGGTTATGAGTACACCGGACAGGACTCGCCGGGAACATGCTAGTTGGTCTTATACCTGACGTCAGATAGCAGTTCCCAGGTGACATGTGTACAGGTTAGTTCATCGACCTGAGATCGTCATTTGTCTCGTGTGAGTTCCCACTGTGCTTTGATTACTACCCTACCACGGCTCAAAGGAGTCATGCAAACAGGTTTTAGTTGGGTACAGTCCAGAGCCACATGGAGGCAGTGAGCGGATCTGCAGGGGTTCGTCTCTCCCGGTATTGGGGGTGAGGTCGCGCTGTGTCTAGGAGAGCCATTACACAAAACTCTCGGCCGAGGCAGGAGATTTACTGGTAGGTATTCCAGTAGTATCTCAGGGTGTTCTGGGCTACACTCCGACACGATTTATACCGCTTTTGGGGGTCTGACTTTTACCAACCTCCTAGGCCCTCCATGCGATGCTCATAGACGAACGGACTGGACTGTACGGATATTGTCACTGACAGGCTCAGTAGGGTGTCAGCATGAGTTCGCTCACAGACGTCCCTTTTGGTCAATACCTGGTAGCCCGTTACGTATGACTAATATCTCTGACGTGCTAGTGGTTAAATCCACAACCAAAGTATTGACGAGTCTTTAGAGTCCCCCACAGACCGTTTTCTCAAGTTTCGGGCGAAACGCTGTAGAAGCCGTATGGAGATATGGCAGGGTTCAATCTTATACGTGCGGTATTGCACGGATCAAGATCGGACGGATAATATTAGCAAGCTTTGGTTTAAGCCGGATCCTAGTATTGTACAGGTAGATTTTGTCTCATTGCATTTGTATTCGATCGGAATACAAATGCGGGTATGTATATACAGTCGCGGGGTTTTTCTGTAATTTATTACGGGATCAGTTTTTTGAAGTTGCTAGTTTGTATTCCGTTTCGGCCAGTTTTCTTTTGTTCCTTCACGGCCGGACTTTTATGATGGAGGGGTTAATTTGCATATTTGCAAATTAGCAATTGTGGAGGGTTTATTTATAAATGAGGGATTATGATAGATATAGCACCTTTGCTTTTTTCTTCATAATGGTTTGCATTAATTGTGATGGGTTTTGAAAGGATGTGGGTTGATGTTGATGTGACATTTTTTCATGATCACACATTTTATCCTCTTGCTTTTGATTCCATTTTTTCCCCCTCATCTAAGAAAGAGAGGCCGGCCACATCTTGGTGGGGAGAGGAATTCTTTTGTGGTGGGAAAATTGTTGATCTCATTTTGCTTGCATCTAAATTCTTTAACCTCTCTCCAAAGTTCTTTTCTCCTCCAATCTAAAATGGCAACTTCAATCATCCCATAGAGACAAAGCATTCTACACTTATCCTACAGCACCCTTGGGCACGTCGGCTCGCCAACTTCATACCCGAGTTGCCTCGGTCCAGAGGTAGGAGCCCGTAAAAGAACCCGGCGATGTGGTGCCCTTTCCGACGAGGAGGTGAAGACCGGAGATTCCGCGAGGAGATCGGGACGGAGGCCGAAGACCGAAAGACACGGATCGCTCGGTATAGCTCTCTACCCTTTCTCTTGTTTGCTAGCATTAGGTTAATGGTTACGATCCGGGGTTTTAGGATGCGGTAGCGCCGTTTTCAAGTCAAGAAAAATTTTCGTTTCCGCATTTTGGCCTCGGATAGACGGCCGGGACGCTACCGTAGTCTTACATGGTATCAGAGCCACGCTATTAACCTAGTCTAGCTTGCTCTAACGTGTTTACAAGTTCGATCGAACGGATTTTCTAAAAACCGCGTTTTCATGTCACAGTTTCTGTCGAATTTTTCCAGTGCTCTAAAAATTATTTGGTACATTGTAAAAATACGAGCAGGGTTTTTTAAGCATTCTGTGAATATTTGGTCGGGTGACGTCACTGTTCCACCGCGGAGCCACGGCCAAACCCACGCATTGGCCACGGTTCCGCCGCCACTTTAACTCTTCACAGCACCAAATTTTTACAGTGGGCTTCTGACTTGGAAATAGGGTTTTTGGTATATACTGTTTGGGCCCAGATTTTCTTTGAGTGCTACAGTTATGCTTGGGGCTCACTTCGGCAAATTTAGTCGATCGAAAATTTTAAACATGTTAGTTCACAGTATTTACATTATATCTGCGACCGTGAATGTCATTTGATCGGTAAATCCTGTCTAACTGCTATAGCCTTTTTAGACGGATTTGCAAACGTGACATTCACGTTGATGTTCTGTGTTGTGCTGTGATGTTGCGGATTTGTCGTGGTGGATAGCCTGGATGCAATGGTAGTACAGTTTCGTTTTATATGTACATTTGATATTGCGGGGCGAGCGTCCGACATGTGGACTGCCGTCACTGCCTGTTTGTATATTATTCTTTTGGGGCACGACCGGGCTGAGGTCGATGTACCCGTTGTATGTATATTTTACTTTCTGTACTAGGATTACCCCGCGGAGGGGTACACGGGTAGCCGGGTTTTAGAGGGCAACGGACCCGCATCTCATGGCGTTGAGACGGAGGGGGCTTTCTAGAATTGGCGGGCTAATCGCCGCACTCGTAGGGGGTACAGGTTGACCCAAGGAGGGGTGCACAAGTTACCGGATTCCGTGAAATGCTGAGTGGTCCATTCACGTTGTTGAGGGGGGCTACCTCGCTTCAGCTTCTGGCGGGTAACTTGCCGCGCCCGTAGGGGTTTAGGATTTTATTGCACAGGCTATCCACACGACCAGGGAACGTCGGGTTTCAGTAGCGGCTCTATGAAACCCGGGGATCCCAGATATTTGTATTGTTCTGTGATACTTATTACATTTCTGTGATGTTGCATTTTGTCACGCCTTGAGCGAATATTATATATTGATATATATACTAGTAGATGTTGTATATGTTTTACATCCGCGCTAGTCCAGTCCCCGCTCTGTCGTTAGTTAAGTAACCTAACGGGTGATGACGGGACCCAGTGGCGAATGCGGATAGTATATACGTACATCATTATTTTCATTCTTTTGTGGTGTGATCAATTGATGGGACTGGGTTGATTCGGATCAATGCAAGCTAAACAAACCTATTCTGATGTTGTTGGAACAATTTTTTCTAAAAAGCTGTTATTACAAGGACGTTCTCTTTTGTTTTGCATAGTGGTATTCGGTTATGAATATCCAGCACCTCAGTCGACGAGGCAAGGGCCGAGATCCCTTCACCGGGAGTGACCCCTTGGACAGAAGTTTGCGTCAGGGTAATAACTTCACTATAGCTGATTACTTTTTGCTTTGCATCGTGGTATTCAGTTGGAATATCCTGCACCTCATTCTACGGGGAAAGAGCTGAGATCCCTTCACCGGGAGTGACCTCTTTAGCAAAGGTTTTCGTCACTATATTTTTATAAAAAGTTATCCGGTTCCTTTAACGATATCAAGTTCATTACGTTAAAGGTTTTTCGCCAAAAACCAGCCGTAGCCCTCCGTCATTTCAGATTAGTATTGCTTAGTATTCGTGCTACGTATGTCGTGCTCAGCCGAGGCGTAGTGTGCGGTAGCTCTGTAATGCTTTTCTGTCTTATGGATATGTGATTGGTTAGGACAGTCGTACGGTCATTTTGGCTCAGTCAAGGACTCGTGCGGGTGGTCTAATGCAATCAAGATAATGACGGGTTGAACTTGACTAGGACCCTTTGATATGTTGGCTCAGTCAAGGTCACTTGGGTCCTAGGGGTAAAAGTCACATCGGGAGTTTCTAAAGAAACTGAAACTTGCCAGGTATGCGCATACCTTCTGGAGTGTGGTGACGTGAGTGGATTCCTTCACGTTATCATGCAATGATAGTTGGATCCCGATTTCCACTGATGAGTTGGTTTACTCCTCGGGTGATCCCGACTAATTCTTCTTTCAGGTTTGGAGGAGAATTTGACGGTACAGTGGGAGGTTTTCTGATTAGATAAATTGGTAACCATTCTGATCTAGGTTTGAGTGCACGCTGAGTGTTTCTTTTCTCTCTCTCTTTGGCAGCGACCATGACCCGACCCTTGACTATGACTCAGTGACCAGGTTGACCGAACCTTTTTAAACACTAGCTTTTGGATTGTCAGAATTGCAAACCTCATTGCCACTCCTACTTTTACCCTTTTCTCCAGAACACCCCGTATTACTACGAACGTCCACTTCCATTGGATAAAACCATCGTATGGTTATATACGAACTCGAAGGAATTCATTCGAGGATAGTTTCTAGTTCTGGAGAAAACGAATAGGACTATTCAGTTGTCTTTTCTTTTTACCGTCTCTCAGGTTGCGAGTGCTCCTTGGTTTAGGACGGTACACCTATTACACTAATTGGATAGTCTTCTTCCAAACCATAGGCAGGTGCCGACCGGTAGGGAATGAAGAAAACCATTTAGCCTAAAAGGTGTACAGAAGGTATTAAGTAAAGACATATCAAGGGATTAGTAAAAGGGCAAAGTAAACTGCGACTGCTATTCACGACCGAAAGCACTGTAGGGTTACTAGGCACTCTAACAAGGGTTAAGGAAGCATCAAACATACCCGTTTAAAATTTTAGCCGTGCCGAATAACCCTAAACAAAATCGTTGCTAGAGAATTAGGGTTTCATATGCTAGTAAACTATGTTTACGACTAAGTGAATACGAAATAAAACCTTTGTAGATCGGTCCTTCACTTCTAGGGCTCCTTGTCGTAGTCCCTCCGCTGCAATCATGGTTCTCCCAGGCTCTTGTATGGCTTCACGAGGCGAAAGATGCGTCCTTGCTTAAAGTCTCCGAGGCCGAAGATGATCTACGTCGAGGGAATTCCGACTCAAGCTACTACTTCACTAACTTGAGAATTAGTGAAGCAAACATCCTCTAACCAAGTATTTCATTACCACTCCCACTTCACCTTTGTATTTCTCCAGAACATTCCGCATCACTACGAAGATCCACAGTTATTTGGATACTCTATCGTATGGTTATATACGAACTCGAAAGGAACCTGTTCCAGTTCGGGGATGGATTCTGGTTCAGGAGAAATAGGAATAAGGTTTATTCGGTTGTCTTTTATCTTCATCTTCTCTCGCATTGCGAGTGCTCCTAGGATTAGGACAGTACACCCATTATGCTTATTGGATAGTCTTCTTCTAAACCATAGGCTGGTGCCGAACGGTAGGGAAGGAAGAAAACCATTTGGTCTAAAGGGGTGTGCAGAAGGTAACGACTAAAGACATATAAAAGGATTTGGAGAGGTGGCAAAGAAATATACGGTTACAGTTGTGAATCTGGATAATGGAAGAGGCATTACTAGGAATACCCGGATACGCCTACGAAACATTTCAATGTTTCAGTTTCACTGTGTACTGTTAAAAAAAAACTGATTTCCCAATTAGTCCTTACTCCAGGGTATGTATTTATCAGGTATGATTCTCACATCTGTATGGTTTTACAGATGATGAGTGGGAGTAAGTTATTGGGAATTAGGTGATCATCCTCATTATATCGGAATTCGTTGTAATTGGTGATGTTTGAGGAAATCGCCCGGGTTGTTTGCCGGACGGCAAATATTTGGTTTTGAATATCCGCTGCTATGCACCAATTTCAAATTGATATATCTGTACGTCTATTTTATAGAGTGAGATATATCTTTTTGAAATTATGTCTATGACATTTACCTATATCAGTGGATGGTTAGGTAAGGAGCATTAAAATAGCGGTGTAATTCTTCTTAACCATAAGTACAGTTTTCAACCTACGACACACAGCGATTGAGTCACTAGACTCAGGGGACTTATACAGAGTATTGTATATTGTCCAGTGTCCATTAAGACAGAGGGGTTGGTTCTCGTTCTATATTCGGTTTACTTATGACTTCTCTAGTTCTTAGACAGGTGTTTCGTAGAAACACAGGGTCCAAGTTTTGAGAAGTTATAGGTATATGAATAAAGTAGAGAACCAGGTGTTGCAAGTATCGGGATTTTTCGAGGTGATCGAAGATATAGATACTTGTGTATGGTATTCAGTTGATAGTAATGATTAAGAGAACATGCTTCTCTTTCAGGTTACTCATAATTGGATGTATTCCTAAGTTGAGTAATGCTAATCGGCCTCTCTCCATTTAGTTGACATGCACTGGAGACAGCTGCATGATTTGAATCTGGTTCCAATTAAATCAGTGCCTCTGTTTCTATATTGGATATAGAACGGTTCATATCTTAACGATGTTAAGGTACAGGGAGTTGTCCAGCTTATGCTTAAAACCAGACTCTGGATAACTCAAGGCACGTTTCTGTAATGTCTGTTTGTGGGTTGACCCGGGCTATGACGAGGGTTAACATTCTATCATCTGGAAGATCAATAGTGATATTGTTCTTGACTCACCACAGTTTTAATAAAAATGGATTTTTTCAGAAAACAGTAGTGGGAGTATGGTAGAACTGGAAGTAATTCCAGAACCGCAAACGATTACTGAAAATTTGATAAGAACCTAAAGATTCAATCTGATTTGACATTTCGTTTGCCACTCCGCAGATATGGTGGGTAACCTCAAGCACCTGAGAGGTACTTCGGTAGCCTCAAGGACGGTGACAGGGAGGTTCTTGTTTACCCAGACTTGCCATTGCTGTTGTTCCAGACTGTGAGACCCGGCAGGAGGATGAGTATAGCGTCGTTCTGAACTGGTTTTAGAAGTGCACGTGTATATGACTCTGCCAGAGGGTTGTCGTGGTCAGTGGGAGCAGGGGAAGCATAGTGGACAAGTGGCTTATGTCTATTTATAGACTTAAGCAGATATAGCGGAGATAGATCATCTATTTCTGATATGACAGTCATAGGTTTGACTTCATCAGAATAGGGGATGGATCTGTTAAGAAGGTAGTAGGGTGTGATGTCCTGGTATTAGGATGACATACACAGAATAGGAAGTGAAATTCCTATACCACGGTCGGTTATACTTTGGTTGTCACACAGTGGTTTCTCCACATAGGATATTAATCCAGTCCTAGAGAAACATCGGAAGCAGTTTTAGAACATAAGTGGATGTTCTAGGGATATGATAACGGCATCCTCCTTCGGGAGACAGTTATCACTCCAGGCTTCCAAGGTGACCTGGATGACAGAGTGTCTGTCAGAGTTATAGTTTTCCCTCTGACGAGGGGCAGTGTTTTGGACAGGTGGTCCAAGAGGATACTGAGGGAGGCATGGCGCAGGATACTGATTAAGTTCAGTTGACGATACAGTCTGAGAAGTTTGGATTTGGAGTTCATTTATGAACTAGGTCCCGTCAGATATCCAGACATACTCTAAGACAGGTATCACTCATTTCGGGAGATGGATTTCTCCGCGAACTTGAGAAAAAGAGAGACATAGAAAGAAACATCTGAGCGGATCCACTCACTTAGGCTATTTCTCGAACGCAACAGTTTCGCAAACGGGTTTTGTGAGACTGATTAGTAGAGGAGTTGGGTGTTCGGTATCACACGGGCTGTGAGTATACGACATCGTAATAATTAGCCTTGAGTGCAAGTGAGAGATTGTTGGAGATAGTGCCCTCAGAGTCAATTATTGGATCACAGGCACGTGATTGCAATGATTGAGGGAGGACCTATACCGGTAGGACAGTCTTACTCAAGATGATAGTATGCTATCTGCTTTATCTTTATCATCGTGTACTGCTTTAGGTGACCTTACATATCACTATTGCACGTTGATAGAGCCCTTAGGATTCTTGCTTGACGGCCAGCAGTATGATGGCGATCATATACGTGGGAGCTGGGGTCTATAAGCATATCCTTAAAAGGTCCCTAGTCGTGGGAGTTTCGAGACAGGGCATCGATACTCCAGAGTAGACTAGTGTATACAGTCGAGACCCCGACGAGGGGCGGTGGCCGGTCTCATAAGCCACTGGTGTCAGTTGGTTCACCTAAGATGTATACAGGTGCTCATTGGGTTATGAGTACACCGGACAGGACTCGCCGGGAACATGCTAGTTGGTCTTATACCTGACGTCAGATAGCAGTTCCCAGGTGACATGTGTACAGGTTAGTTCATCGACCTGAGATCGTCATTTGTCTCGTGTGAGTTCCCACCGTGCTTTGATTACTACCCTACCACGGCTCAAAGGAGTCGTGCAAACAGGTTTTAGTTGGGTACAGTCCCGAGCCACATGGAGGCAGTGAGCGGATCTGTAGGGGTTCGTCTCTCCCGGTATTGGGGGTGAGGTCGCGTTGTGTCTAGGAGAGCTATTACACAAAGTCCTCGGCCGAGGCAAGAGATTTACTGGTAGGTATTCCAGTAGTATCTCAGGGTGTTCTGGGCTACATTCCGACACGACTTGTACCGCTTTTGAGGGTCTGACTTTTACCAACCCCCTAGGCCCGCCATGCGATGCTCATAGACGAATGGACCGGACTGTACGGATATTGTCACTGACAGGTTCAGTAGGGTGTCAGCATGAGTTCGCTCACAGACATCCCTTTTGGTCAATACCTGGTAGCCCGTTACGTATGGCTAATACCTCTGACGTGCTAGTGGTTAAATCCACAACCAAAGTATTGACGAGTCTTTAGAGTCCCCCACAGACCGTTTTCTCAAGTTTCGGGCGAAACGCTGTAGAGGCCGTATGGAGATATGGCAGGGTTCAATCTTATACGTGCGGTATTGCACGGATCAAGATCGGACAGATAATACTAGCAGGCTTTGGTTTAAGCCGGATCCTAGTATTGTACAGTGTAGATTTTGTCTCATTGTATTTGTATTCGGTCGGAATACAAATGCGGGTATGTATATACAGTCGCGGGGTTTTCCTGTAATTTATTACTGGATCAGTTTTTTGAAGTTGCCAGTTTGTATTCCGTTTCTGCCAGTTTTCCTTTGTTCCTTCACGGCCGGACTTTTATGATGGAGGGGCTAATTTGCATATTTACAAATTAGCAATTGTGGAGGGTTTATTTGTAAATGAGCGATTATGATAGATATAGCATCTTTGCTTTTTTCTTCATAATGGCTTGCATTAATTGTGATTGGTTTTGAAAGGATGTGGGTTGATGTTGGTGTGACATTTTTTCATGATCACACATTTTATCCTCTTGCTTTTGATTCCATTTTTTTTCCTCATCTATGAAAGAGAGGCCGGCCACATCTTGGTGGGGAGAGGAATTCTTTTGTGGTGGGAAAATTGTTGATCTCATTTTGCTTGCATCTAAATTCTTTAACCTCTCTCCAAAGTTCTTTTCTCCTCCAATCTAAAATGGCAACTTCAATCACCCCATAGAGACAAAGCATTCTACACTTATCCTACAGCACCCTTGGGCACGTCGGCTCGCCAACTTCGTGCCCGAGTTGCCTCGGTCCAGAGATGGGAGCCCGTAAAAAAACCCGGCGATGTGGTGCCCTTTCCGACGAGGAGGTGAAGACCGGAGATTCCGCGAGGAGATCGGGATGGAGGCCGAAGACCGAAGGACACGGATCGCTCGGTATAGCTCTCTACCCTTTCTCTTGTTTACTAGAATTAGGTTAATGGTTACGATCCGGGGTTTTAGGATGCGGTAGCGCCGTTTTCAAGTCAAGAAAAATTTTCGTTTCCGCATTTTGGCCTCGGATAGACGGCCGGGGTGCTACCGTAGTCCTACAGACCCGATCGAGACCGAGGGGCAGGATCGCCGCATTTGAGACGGGGAGCCTAGCGAGGATACTCGATATCGGAGATAGTTGTAAAACACGGTGGATATCTGGAGAATACCGACTGATGTTGTGGATTGACAGAATCGTTCGGGAAACGATATCTGCTAAAAACAGAAGATTTGTGTCGATATTGGACATGAAAAAATGAATCTTATCTGGAAATTTATGATGTTGGAAATACTTGATGAGATTTCAGTGTTGTTTTATATATTTAGTTAATACATATTCATGCTTCTACATGTTATTATACATTATACTTATCTTTATTGCTATTAACTATTGTTCATCATACTTATATTATCAGCTGTTAGATATTAGTTTTATTGATTGAGTTGGTAATTCACCCCCGTTATGCCTTAGTTCCTTATAGGAAACGCGTGGACGCATAGCAGCAGTGCGGATCCACTTGTCAGTTTATATCGCTTATTTTACTAGGTGGGTTACCTAAGTAGTAACCTCCTATTTTGGTATATGTATTTTGGATCTAGTAATTCTCCATCAGATCTTGTATATTTGATTTAGAACGAAATATGTTTGTATATGTTTTGTTTTGATCGAGTGAGATCGTTTAGTTGTGTTAAGTTATGTTTCCTTTACTTATGCATGAAATTCTCCGCTTGAGCGTCGTATTGTTGTTGCATATTGATTTCCGCTGTTTGGCGTTATTTTGCTCCCAACTAGGGACGCAACTTATTTAAATATTGTGTAACCGCTTTTATTAACGATTAAAAAGGAGGTGCTGTCGAAAATTTTAAATGCTAAAAAAAATCAGTTGTTTAGATTTCATTTCTTAAAAATCATTCGACATGCTACCTCATTCTTTTACTTAAAAACTAAAATTTCCTTAATTCCGCAAATGGATTTTTGATCTTGGTTTCTGGCTTACTCAGATTGTGTCGGCATCTTTAGATGTCATACAATCTAAGTGCCGGTCATGTCCGAATTTCGGGTCGTGACAAAATTGGTATCAGAGCTTAGGATTAATTTTACGGAACCGAGTAGTGAATTGAAGTTAGTAGGCTTTAATTTCGTTGTGTAGGTTGACCCTTGGTTTGATGGAGTAGGAGATTTAGGACGAGTAGAATACCGTACATATGTTCCGCGGCATATTTACGCTACGATACTCAGCCTAAGTAACCTTAGAATGTATATCTTGATAAATCCTTCCTTTGAATCCCTATTATTGCTGTTCTTATTCGTACGCCTTATCAACTCTCATTTCTTGTTCCAGTTGCTATGGCTACGCGAGCTAGGCGAGCCGCAGGCAGGGATGCAGCTCGGACAGATCCGCCTGTGACGGAGATTGATGCGTAGGGCATTCCGACGGTACCAGAGCATCTTGATCCTCCTCCTCCAGATAGACTGACTAGGATAGAGGAGAGCATGTTAGGCTTACAGCAGATGGTGGGGCAGTTGACTGAGGCCACCCGTGTTCAGAGACAGGATCAGGCATCGACGATGGTAGAGCCCGTTGTACAGCCTATGCAGACCGTTGCACTTGTAGACTCGAGGGTTATGGAGGTATCACTTTCGGAGTTCATGAGGTTGAGGCCTCTGGTGTTTACAGGGACAGACGCAGCAGAGGATCCTTAGTCATTTCTTGATAGGATGGATAGGATCGGCAGGTCATTGAGATGTTCTGATGCGAGGTCGGTGGAGCTAACCAGCTTTCGATTAGAGAGACTTGCACAGACATGGTGTGAGTCGATGGAGAGAGGGAGAGCCACAGGTCTTCCTCCGATGTCATGGACAGAGTTTTCTGAGGTTTTCCTTGCCAGATTTCTTCCACAAAGGGTAAGAGATGCTAGAGCCAGCAGTTTCGAGGCGTTGCGAAAATCTGCAGATATGCCGGTGGCAGAGTATGACTTGCAGTTCACCCAGCTATCACGCTATGCTCCATACTTAGTTTCTACGGAGGAGCTCCCGGTGAAGAGCTTTGTGAAGAGTCTGGATACACAGCCGTTCCTTGCTATAGGCTCCCAGCATTTCGATACTTATACGTAGGCCATGGACGCAGCTATGCGAGTAGAAGAGCGTCTGAACGAGACATCGATCGTTCCGGAGACAAAGCGGACCAGACCTATTGGGTCAGTTACCAGGAAGTTTGGGAGAGGTCGAGGCAGACACCTTCCAGGCCGTAGTTTTGGTCGAGGTTGGGCTCAGAGCCAGATGTTCAGCTTGTACCCCATGGAACAGAGGCCCCCATTTACATGTTTTAGTTGCGGGCTTCCAGGGTTTGGCTAGAGAGTGTAGACGCCATGGAGGGACTGTTGTTCCGCAGACTGCTTTACCCCCTCCACCTTCTACTTCGATGGCATTACTTCCTCTACCAGTTGGCGCTATGCGCCAGGCCGTTGCACCGCGAGGTCGGGGTTTTGCAGGACGTTTCCAGAGAGGATGAGGAGATCAAGGGAGAGGACGTCAGGATGCTGGTAGGGGCCAGGCTCGGGTTTTTGCTTTGACGTCACAAGATGCCCATGCATTCAATGCAGTTGTGACAGGTACTCTTTCCGTATGTTCCTTAGATGCACATATTTTATTTGATCCTGGTTCTACACACTCTTACGTGTCTGCACACTTTGCACTTTCTCTGGGTAGAGAGTCATCGTTATTAGAATTACCGCTTATTGTGATTACTCCTGTGGGAGATTCTTTTATAGCCCGACACGTATTCAGGTCCTGTTCAGTACGTATTGGTGATAGGGATTCGTTAATCGATTTGATTCTCCTGGATATGCTAGATTTTGATGTACTTCTCGGTATGGATTGGCTGGCCGCTTGTCATGATTACATTGATTGTCGGGGGAAAGCGGTCAGATTCTGTTTTCCAGGAGAACCAAAGGGAGACTACAATATAACTCCTGCCAACCTGATTTCTGCTCTTTGTGCGGGGCGGCTCTTGAAGAAGGGTTATTGTGGGTTCTTAGCGTTTATTCAGGACGTGGGAGCCGCTGAGGTCCCGTTAGACCAGGTTCCGATCGTACGAGAATTTCCTGATGTGTTCCCTATTGAGTTACCAGGATTGCCGCCTGATCGCGATATCGAATTTTGCATTGACTTGATTCCGGGTGCGGGGCCTATTTCTATACCGTCTTATCGGATGGCTTCAACGGAGCTGAAGGAGCTCAAGGGTCAGTTGCAAGAATTGCTTGATAGTGGGCTCGTTCGTCCGAGTGTATCGCCGTGGGGAGCTCCTGTCTTATTCGTTAAAAGAAGGACGGCAGCATGAGATTGTGTATCGACTACAGGCAGCTGAATCGAGTTACGGTGCGAAATAGGTATCCATTACCTCGTATTGATGACTTATTCGATCAGCTGCAGGGAGCTGGCTATTTCTCGAAGATCGATTTGCGGTCAGGGTATAACCAATTGAGAGTTTGGAAGGATGACATTTCGAAAACTGCTATTCGCACACGATACGGGCATTATGAGTTTTTGGTGATGTCGTTCGGGCTCACCAATGCCCCAGCAGCTTTCATGGATATGATGAACCGCATCTTCAGGCCGTTTCTTAATCAGTTCATTATTGTATTCATTGATGATATTCTTGTATACTCCCGTAGTCGAGAGGAGCATGAGTAGCACTTGCGAATTACATTGCAGATTTTGAGGGAACACCAGTTGTTCGCTAAATTCTCCAAGTGTGCTTTTTGGCTGGATAGTGTGGATTTCTTGGGTCACGTAGTTATGAGAGACGGTATATGTGTGGACTCAAAGAAGATCGAGACAGTACAACACTAGCCCAGATCTGTATCAGTTATGGAGATTCGCAGCTTCTTGGGTTTGGCCGGTTACTACCGACGTTTTGTGCAGGATTTTTCTCGTATCGCTGCACCGCTGACCGGGTTGACCAGGAAGGAAGTTCCATTTCTTTGGACAGAGGCATGCGAGCAAAGTTTTTAGCAGTTAAAGACTCGCCTGACGACTGCACCAGTCTTATCTTTACCTTCTGGGTCAGGTGGTTTTGTTGTCTATTGTGACGTCTCTCGAGTGGGTTTAGGCTGTGTGTTGATGCAGCACGGCAGGGTCGTCGCATATGCTTCTCGGCAGTTGAAGAAGTACGAGCAGAACTATCCCACTCATGACATAGAGATGGCCGCGGTGGTCTTCGTACTCAAGATTTGGAGGCATTACTTATACGGTGAGTCATGCCAGATATTTACAGACCACAAGAGCTTAAAATATATCTTTCAGCAGCGGGATCTGAATTTGAGGCAGCGTCGTTGGATGAGGCTCGTGAAGGACCATGACTGTGAGATTCTTTATCATCCGGGCAAGACGAATGTTGTGGCAGATGTTTTGAGTCGGAGGCCAGGAGGTAGCTTATCTTATTTGAGCACCGTGCAGAGACACTCTTCTGCAGATTGGCAGATTTTATGTGATAGCCGAGTACAGTTTGAGTTTACGTCGACCAGAGGACAGCTTGCTCATATCCGCATCCGTCCATAGTTACTTGATCGCATCCGAGAGGCACAGCCCGCCGATGCTCGTTTGTCCGAGATCATAGAACAGGTTAGAAAGGGTAGAGATTCTGAATTCGTGATCGATGACCATGGAGTGTTACGGTTTGGGACTCGTCTTTGTATGCCAGATTCTGAGGGACTGAGATGTGGGATCTTAGAGGAGGCGCATCGGTCAGCATATAGTATTCATCCGAGTTCCACCAAGATGTATCATGACTTGAGAGATGTTTACTGGTGGGAAGGGATGAAGAGAGATGTCACGGAGTTTGTTTTGAGATGCTTGACTTGCCAGCAAGTCAAGGCTGAGCACCAGAGGCCGGAAGGAGAGTTACATCCCTTGCCCCTTCCGGAGTGAAAATGGGAGTAGATCTCCATGGATTTCATTGTGGGTCTGCCCAGATCCAGCAGAGGGTATGATTCCATCTTGGTGATTGTTGATTGATTGACAAAAGCAACTCACTTTCTTCCGGTGAAGACGACTTATGGATACGCGCAGTATGCCCAGATCTATATTGACGAGATTGTGCGATTACATGGAGTTCCGACTTGCATAGTGTCCGATAGAGGCGCACAGTTCACCAGCTGACTATGGTAGAAACTTTAAGAGGCTTTAGGCACCCGATTGAGTTTCAGCACAGCTTTCCATTTGCAGACCGACGGTCAGTCAGAGCGGACCATACAGACTCTTAAGGATATGCTCCGAGCTTGCAGTCTAGATTTTGGGGGCAGTTGGGATCGTCACTTGCCCTTGATAGAATTCTTTTACAACAACAGTTTTCAAGAGAAGATTCAAATGGCACTCTTCGAAGCTTTGTATGGGAGAAAGTGTCGATCGCCCGTTTGTTGGACTGAACTCAGCGAGAGCAGCATTTTGGGACTGCAGCTAGTGCAGGAGACTACATAAAAGATCTAGTTGATATGGGACAGGATTAGAGCGGCCCAGTGCAGACAGAAATCTTATGCTGATTGACGTCGTCGCAGACTTGAGTTCGATGTGGGAGACCATGTGTTCCTCCGAGTCTTTCCGATGAAGGGTGTGATGCGTTTTGGGAAAAAAGGGGAAGCTCAGTCCCAGATATGTCGGACCTTATGAGATTCTGGAGAGGGTGGGTGCGGTAGCTTATCGTTTAGCACTTCCACCAAGTTTTTCAAATGTACATCCAGTGTTCCATGTGTCTATGCTTCGCAAGTACCTTCACGATCCCTCTCACGCGATCCAGCATCAGAATTTACAGCTTGAGCGGGATTTATCCTAAACTGAGCAGCCGATAGCTATTCTAGACCGGCAGGTAAAGAAACTAAGATCAAGAGTACTTCCATCCGTAAAGGTTCTTTGGCGAGGAGCAAATAGCAAGAAGGTCACTTGGGAGGCTGAGGATGACATACGAAAGAAATCCCCACATCTTTTTGAAGGTACGTGTACTTAAGTTTTAAATTCGGGGACCGAATTTTCTTAAGGAGGGAATATTGTAACATTTTGAAATATTTTAGATAATTAATTATTTTATTTATTTAATTAAAAATGTTATTTTAATTTTATTGTAATAAAAAGACCTTTTAATATGTGGTAAACTAATTTAGTAAAAATTGTAGTTTGTTTATATAATAATAAGTGTCATGAAGGGTTTTGTGGAAAGCTTAATTCTTTATGGAAATTGGATATTGTGTGAGGGTGTTTATGAAAATGTGTTAGGCTATGGTTTAGACTAAGTTAAACCTCATATATACCACACCCTAGGCTAAACCAAACACCTACACCTCCTCCTTGCATGAATAGCACACCATCCTTCATGGTGACACCTCCTCCTAGCCTTATCATTCCTTATTCCTATCTTGTTCAAAATTGTTCAGTTGATATATCAAGTTGGAAACAATTTGACTAACTTAGAAAAAGAAATCCTAAAACTCACCTAAGAAAGAGAGAAGAAAGAAAGAAGATAAGTAATAGGGATCATTACCTCAACTCTCAAGCTAGAATTATTTGTGTTTGTGCATCTTTGAAGGAGCCTTTCAGTCGATCTTCTATGTTGGTATAAGTTTCAACCCTGTAGATTTATAGTTCAGTACCATTCAGTTAGAATGTTTGATATCGGTAATAACGTATTTGGTTAAATTGTGGCTCTGTTTTGAATCTGCTATAATTTACTTAATCTATAACAAAATTCAAGTAGTACAATAGCCTTATAAATTAGACCTAGAATAACCACAAGAAACACGGACCCATTCCTTGAACTTTCGACCGGCGACATTCCACAATATTCCGAGCTCGCCAGTTTTCCTAGGGATTGGGATGTTGAGTTTTCTAGGATAGCTCTCTGTTTATATTTTAGGGTGTCTGGTATTGTTAGTTTATGTTATATATCCAGTATATAAAATCTGGAAGCAAATATCTATTTTGGGGTAAAATTTTAAATACGATACGGATATTTCGTGTCACGATTCTGTTTTTCCTGTTACGAACATCGAAGGGTTAGATCAGGTTAGTATAAGTTTTAGATAGTTCATAATATTCGCGCGTAGCATGTTTAGTATGTAAATCTTATAGTTTCATATTTTCCCCGTATCGGAGTTTAGCCGTTTCTTATATGAATGTTAATTTCGATGTTAGGTTCGACTGCGGGGACTTCGGAGACCGCAAGGAAGGGAAAATGATTAATGACATCCGAGTAGTTTCGATGTATTCCAGTGAGTAGATTAAATATCTACCGGGGGATTTTGTATGGATGGCGTAATACGCCCGTAATTAGAAGTTTGGCTAATAATTTTCCTTGCATTGTGTATATGTTTAAAACTAAGAAACTTCATCGTATGCATTCATATCTATAAAATTCCATTGTCTAACACTTGTTAGGACACTGCACTAATTATCGATGAGTCATGTTGCACGCGCACATACCTACATATTACACTACACCTCATCGGTAATTGACATGTCACGTATCACTTAGAACTTGCCATATCTTATATGATTCCCTTCATACCATAAGCATCATTATTAGTGGTTGTTTGCATCATTATTATTAATTGATACCTATCATGTCTTACTTTCAAATTGTTATAATTGTAGCACAAGATGTATTGGATTTGAGAATTTCTGGTTTTGAGTTTTATATACTATTAAATTATATTCATTGGTTTTTCATGATTGATGTGATATGTCCACCATGAGATGTCGTTTTTATGATTTGGATTTACTCCGAACCGAGTTGGGGGGGCTATACGGTTGCAGATTTATACGTAATCCAGACTGAGTGGGGGGGGGGATATACAGTCGGATACATGGTGGACCCGGTGGAGACTGAGGGGAAGGATAGCCGCATTTGAGGCGGGGAGCCTAGCGCGGATATTCGATACCGGAGATAATTGTAAAACACGGTGGATATCTGGAGGATACCGACCGATGTTGTGGATTGACAGAATCGTTCGGGGAACGATGTCTGCTAAAAACAGAAGATTTGTGTCGATATTGGACACGGAAAAATGAATCTTATCTGGAAATTTATGATGTTGGAAATGCTTGATGAGATTTCAGTTTTGTTTTATACATTTAGTTAATACATATTCATGCTTCCACATGTTATCATACATTATACTTATCTTTATTGCTATTAACTATAGTTCGTCATACTTACATTATCAGCTGTTAGATATTAGTTTTATTCACTGAGTTGACAACTCACCTCCTTTGTGCCTTAGTTCCTTACAGGAGACGTGTGGACGCATAGCAGCAGTGCGGATCCACTTGTCAGCTTATATCGCTTATTTTAGTAGGTGGGTTACCTAAGTAGTAACTTTCTATTTTGGTATATGTATTTTGGATCTAGTAATTCTCCATCAGACCCTATATATTTGACTTAGAACGAAATATGTTTGTATATGTTTTGTTTTGATCAAGTGAGATCGTTTAGTTGCGTTAAGTTATGTTTCCTTTACTTATGCATGAAATTCTTCGCTTGAGCGTCGTATTGTTGTTGCGTATTGATTTCCGCTGTTTGGCATTATTTTGCTGCCAATTAGGGACGCAACTTATTTAAAAATTGTAAACTGTTTTTATTAACGATTAAAAAGGAGGTGCTGTCGAAAATTTTAAATGCTAAAAAAAATCAGTTGTTTAGATTTCATTTGTTAAAAATCATTCGACATGATACCTCATTCTTTTACTTAAAAACTAAAGTTTCCTTAATTCCGCAAATGGGTTTTTGATCTTGGTTTCTGGTTTACTCAGATTGTGTCGGTATCTTTAGATGTCATATAATCTAAATGCCGGTCACGTCCGAATTTCGGGTCGTGACAGTTGTGATGGAAGTCACACTAGTGGAGGCTGGGTAGTTTATAAAGACATCCTTAAGCTTGTCTCTAATTATAGGATTATCGAGACAGGGCATCGGTACTCTACAGTAAACTAGTGTATATGCTTCTTATTTCCAGTCAGGGGAGGTGACCTGTCCCGCAGCCATTGGTATCCGATACCAAAGATAGTATACAGGTGCTCAGTGGGGTTTGAGTTACACTGGACGGATTCGATGGGAATTGCTGGTTGGTATTATACCTATCGTCAGTTAGCAGTTCCCGAATGACATGCGTACAGATTAGTCCGTTGACTTGACATCACTATTCGTCTCGAGTGTGTTCCCACTGTACTTAGATTGCTACCCTACCACGGGTTAAATGAGTTGTGCAAACAGGTAGTGGTTAGGTGCAGTCCCGAAACACTTGGAGGCAGTAGTGGATAGAAAGGATTCGTCTCTCCCGGTATTGGGAATTGATATCGCGCTATGTTCGGATAGACAATACATAAAGTCCCTGGCCAGGACAAGTGATATTTACTGGTAGGTACACCCGTAGTTTCTCAGGGTGTATCGGGCTCTACACCGACACGACTTATTGCGCTATTAGGGGTCTGACATTTACCATCCCCCTAGGCCTGATATGCGATACTCTTAGACGAACATATCGGACTGTACGGTGATTGTCACAAATAGGATCAGTAGAAGTTCGGATGAGTTTGCTCGTCGTCCTTCTTATCGACAGATACCTGGGTACCCGTTACGTACAGCTAGTGCCACTGACGGACTTGTGGTTAAACCCACTGCCAGCGTACTGTCGAGTCTTTAGAGTCCCACATAGAGGGTTTCCCTGGTTCAGACGAAACGATATAGAGGCCGTATGGTTTTACATGCAGGGTTCCGATCATATAAGTGCACTAGCTGCACGGATATTGTTCGGACGGATAATACTAGTGGGTTTTGGTTTAAGACAGATTCTAGTGTTATATTATTGGATTATTATTATCTCATTGTATTCGTATTTTTGCAGTACGAATACGGGTATGTATATACGGTGAGGGCATTCTTGTAATTTCACAAGATATGCTTCTAGAAGGGGACACTTTATTATTGGATTTATCTATTTTTGGAAATAGATTAATGAGGTGGAAACATGCCTACTCTTTTCTTTGTTCAACTGGGCATGTTCGCAACGGAGATATTTGTTGCATGATGAAGCATGGCTTATTCTATTATTTTATGTGTTTGGGTTTAATATTGAAGCATGGTTATTTTGTATTGAAAATAATCCATGCTTTATGTGAGATAGAGAATGAGCCATCCTTGACTAGCACAACACTTAGCTCATTTGATATTTTCCTTTCTCTCTCCATTTTTCCTCAAGACCCTATCCCTCACATGAGTTGTGAACTATTGGGTCCTTTGAGATTAAACACTCCAATAAACACTTTACATCTTCTAGGCTATCTAGTTTAGCGAACTAGGTACTTTAGTTACCTCAGTTTAGAGGTTAGAGCTTGAACCATAGACCTTCGGGTTGATCGTCTTTGACACGAGGAGACCGACGATCAAACGCGATCCAGACCTTCGAGGAGCTCAAGGAGAGAAGAAGAAGACCCGAAGGACAAGTTTAGGAGGTATAAAACTCTTACCATGTAGTTAGAACCTCCAAATAGTATAGCTAGTTAAGGTTTCCGTAAAGATCCTGTAGATAGGTCGGTGTTGCAAGTCAAGAAATTGGTTTTTTGTAAATTCCGCCTCCCCACAAGTGTGTGGGGTGTGCGATATCGACTTACAGTGGTATCAGAGCCTACTAAAACCTTAACTAGCTTGTTAGCAAGCAATTAGAAGTTTGATCGATGGAAAAATACCCGAAATTACATTTCCGATGCATGCTTGCTGTTCAATTTTTAAAACCGTTCAAAAAATTATTTCAGAGAACTTAAAAATACATGCAGGCTTTTCTAAGAACAAGAAAAAATTTCGAAAACATAATCCATTAACTAGACCGTGGAACCGCGGCTAAACAGGTCTGTTAGCCGCGGATCCGCAGCCGAGTTATGACCGATTTGCTCTTAATTTTTTCTGTGGTCTACTTTTGGGAAATATGATTTTTGGCAAAATTTTTTTGCCCAGATTTGTTTGTGTACTAATTTATGCATGGGGCAAATACGGATAGTTGTAGTCGATCGAAATTCTAAGTTCTTGATAAACAGTGTTTTGTGTTTGTATATATGTGTTGCTAAATGTCTACTAATTGCTATATGTCGATTAGTGGGGATTGCATATATCTTGTATCTTCTCGATGGCTTGTGTATATGAAGTATTGGATTGTCATGAATGTGAAAGTGTACGTTAGCACCACCACTGGGTTTTACTAGCATCAAGCATGCCGTTTTCAAAATTTTAGGGGTGCTAATCTACACTAACCAAAATCTTAAACTAGATGATTAGGGTTTAATTAAGATATCAAAAACTAAACTAAGAGATGGATGGCTACAACCTTTGTAGACCATGTCCTTCTCTTCTAAAGCTCCGGGTTGTAGTCTACGCGACTCCACTAGGCTCTACTTGAAGGTTGAACGAACTTACTCCGATGACCTTCGTGCCGAAAATGATCCACCCGAAGTCCGCCAATCCAAGCTACCTCTTCACTAAACTCTTTAGTGAAGTAAACATACTACACCAAAACGCTAATCTAGTGTAGGATGGTGAAGTAGGGGTTATGTTAGCTCACTAGGGTTCTCACAAGCTCAAGGGTTCACAACTCATGTGAGGAATTGAGCTTGGAGGCGGAGGTGAGGAAAAGGGAGAGAGTTAGAGAGAAAACTCATCACATGAGTTCATCTCAAGAAAAATGGCTAAGTGTGGAATGAAGTGTAGAATGGCTCATCTATTATTGAAGCATACAATTTTTAACACTTAAAAATTGTAGCCATGCTTCAATAGTGCAAGCAAATGAATATAATACAGAATAAGCCATTCTATGCCCATGCCTCCAAAGTCTCCCCATTTATCATCTCCTTTTTTATTTTCTAAAAATAGAAAAACCATGCCATGCTTCATGTGTGTGTATATATATATATATATATATATATATATATATATATATATATATAAGCATATAATTAGTGAGCAATAATATTAGTCAATATACAATTATATCAAATATAAATATATATTTTATTATTAAATCAACACTTGATTTAATAATCTGGTTATATCACATATAAACGACTAATATCATTTATCTGTATATCACATTATCAAATCAACACTTTATTCAATAATCCGGTTATATCACATATAACTTAACTGATAACAAATAGCCGCCGGATTACAATACGGTATCTCATACTCGTATTTAATCAGGTCCCCGCAGATATCAGCATATGTTCCCTACTTCGTTTCGCTTGAACTAGGAAACTTCTATGTGAGACTCTAAAGACTCATCAATACGCCAACAGTAGATGATGATCACATCAGTCACCCACAAGCCGTCAGCGGTACTAGCTGGACGTAATGGCTACCCAGGTATTGAGCGAATAGAAGATCAACAAGCAAGCTTGTCAAAACTCCCATGAAGCCTATAGGTTACCGTACAGTCCGGTCTCTTCGTCGGATATGTCGCATATCGAGTCGTGGGGTGGAATCGTCAGAACCAATAACTTGATAAATCATGCCGATGTATGGCTCATAACGGTTCGAGAAACCACTGATAACACTTACCAGTAAATCTCATCAACAACCCTGGCTAGGGACTTACTGTTATAGCCAATCGAGCATAGCGCAACATCAACTCCCAATACCGGGAGAGACGAAACCCCTCCTATTGCTCATTACCTCCATATGACTCGGGACTGTACCCAAAATCCACCTGTTTGCACGACTCCTTTGAGCCGTGGCAGGGAGGAAATCAAAGCACAGTGGGAACCACACAAGACTCTATGACGATCTCGGGTCTACAGTGTAGGGTTAGCTTAGCACCATGTTAAGGTTTTGGCAAGCATCAAACATGCTATTTTAAAATTTTGGAGTACTAAACAAACCAACCAAGTAATCGAACTAGAGAATTAGGGTTAAACATGATATGTAAACAACTTTACATCTAAGTGAATGCGGAATACAAACTTTGTAGACCGGTTCTTCACTTCTAAAGCTCCGTGTAGTAGTCCCTTCGCCCCTAGTAGTGAACATCCGAACTCTAGTAAGGATCACATGAAGAAATGAACAAGCTTGCTCAATGCCTTCGAAGCCGAAGATGATCTACGTCGAGGAGACTTAAGCTCATGCTACCTCTTCACTAATGGTAAGATTAGTGAAGCAAGCACCCTAAACTAAATGGCTAATAGTAGAGGATGATGAAGTAGGAATATTGCTCACTTTAGATTTGGTTTTCTCATTTTATTTCATCACTTTGTCAAAAGCTAGATTGCTTCAAGAGGAAAAAGAAGATGAAGTGATGAAGTGATGAAAGAATAATTCATAAGGTTAGAAATGCAACCATGGGTGAGTATATCACATACACTAACCAATGTAGAGAGTTAACCATTGTGTATTGTTAATGGTTGGGTTGATAAATATCATAAGAAAAACAAAAGAGTGGAATAATTCAATGGTTATCTTCAAGCTTCTCCAAGCTTCCAACCATCAAAATATCTCCACTAATTTGTAATTACTTAAGAACAAATATTAAACCCTAATATTAACCCTAGCATGGTGTGAGTCTCTTACATCCATGTTGCATGTGTAACCTAACATGTCACAACAATATATATCATATATATATTATTTGTGAACAAAAGAAAATAATACAATTAACATATATCACATATATATTAATGTATCATAAATGAGAAAAATGAATACTTAAGTGAGCCAATATTAGTTAATGTAATTTAATATATCAAATATATAATTACACATTAAATTATTAAATTAACACTTGATTTAATAATCCGGTCATATTACATATAACCGACTAATATCCAATGTATCAATTTATCGAATCAACAACTTGATCCGATAACCCGGCTATATAACATATAACCGATTGATACACAAATCATGAGAATAGAATGCAGTATCACATACACGCATTAATCTCGGTCCCACACATATCACATATGTTTTCCTACTCCGTTTCGCATGAACCAGGAAACCTCTGTGTAGAGCTCTAAAGACTCGTCAATACGCCGGCAGTAGGTGATAATCATATCAAACACCCACAAGCCACAAGCAGTCTGCTAAACGTAACGGCCACCCGGGTATTGAGCGATCAGAAGATCAACAAGCAAGCCTGCTATAACTCCTGCGAATCCAATCAGTAACACTATCGTACAGTCCGGTCTCTTCGTCAGATATGTCACATATCAGAGCCTGGGGGTGGTATAACGTCAGACCCCAATAGCCTGATAAGTCATGCCGATGCAAGGTCCATAACAGTTTGAGAAACTACTGATAACACTTACCAATAAATCTCAGCAACTCTGGTCAGGGATTTCATGTTATGGCCAATCGAGTATAGCGCAACATCAACTCCCAATACCGGGATAGACGAAACCCCTCCTATCGCTCATTGCCTCCATGTGACTCGGGACTGTACCCAAAAAAACACCTTTTTGCATGATCTCTTGACCGTGGTATGGTGGAAATCAAAGCACGGTGGGAATCACACAAGACTCTATGACGATCTCGGGTCTACAGATTAACCTGTACCAGTGTCACCAGAGAACTGCTATCCGACGATAGGTATAATACCATCTAGGAGTTCTCGGTGAGTCCGTTCAGTGTACCCAGTCTCCACTGAGCACCCGTATACCTTCTCTGATGTCAAACACCAATGGATATGGGATCATCCATCACTCATCATATGGGTCAAGAAGCGTATACCATAGTCTACTCTAGAGTATCGATGCCCTGTCTCGATACACCCTCGACTAGGAACAATTATAGGATGTACTTGTGGACTACCCTGGCTCCACTAATATGATCTCCATCATAGTCCTGGTAGTCAAGTACATATCCTAAGGGCTTTGTCAACATGTGAGAGCAAGACAACATTATGTATACAAGTCAACATGTTAAGACAAAGGGCAACCAGATGGCATACTATCATATCGAGAAAGAAAGTCCTCCCTATATATGTCCAAGTATCCACTACAATATACATCCCATATACAGTAATGGCCTATAAGGCATACATATAACTAACAATCTCCCACTTGCACTAAGGCCATCTGTTGTAGTATCCAATACCAAATAATATAGCAGTAGTTGTAGTATCCCATACTCAACCATCCCAAAATCTCTCAAATAGTATTTGGGGAAGCAGGCCTTGGTGAGTGGATCCCCCGTGTTAATCTCAAAATCTACTCTCCTTACCTTGATCTCTTGGAGATCAACCATCTTCCTGATCAGGTGATACTTGCCTCAGAATTTGTCTGGAACGCTGATGGGACCTTCGTTCCTAAGCCAAAACCACAACTCCATTATTGTTATAATAACAGTTATTGGATGCTCAATGGTAGAACCTTGTTCATCTCATGAACAAGAAATGCCCAGATAGCCACTTTGGCAGCATCATTGGTAGCAATGTATTCAGCCTTTATCGTCTAATATGTCTCGGTATCTAGCTTGGAACTCTTCCAACATACCGTCCCTCCACTGAGGGTAAAGACAATGCCTGTAACTGACTTTCAGTCGAACTTATCACTCTGAAAGCTGGAACCAAGAACTTTCTTTTAGTGCTTCTCAAGTACTTAAGAATGTCCTCCACAGCTGTCCAGTGATTCTCCCAAGATCCGATTGATTCCTAATCACTACACCTAGTGAGTTAGCTACATCTGGTCTGGTACATAACATCACATACTCTGATAGAGCCTACTGCCGAAGCATAGGGTATCCCTTGCACGCGAGCTCTCTCTAAATCAGTCTCGGAAGATATCTTTTTGGAGAGAGTGATTCCTGAGGTAGTTGGTGAATCACCACGCTCAGAATCCTCCATACTAAACACCTTTAGTATGGTGTTAATGTACCTGGATTTGGGAAACTCCCAATATCCACTTAGATCTATCATCATAGATCATAATCCACAAGATGTAGTAGGTATCATCTAGATCTTCTATTGAGAATCCTTGTGATAAGAGGAGCTTGACCGAGTGTAGCATAGGAAATCATTTCCTATCAAGAGTATGTTATCTACGTACAATACGTAGAAGACAACCTTTCTCTCTACAACCTTCTTGCATATACAAGGTTCATCTACCATTTTGATGAATTCAAACTCTTTGACTGTCACATCAAAACAGAAGTTCTAACTCCGCGATGCTTGTATTGATCCTGATGGATTTAAGCATAGGTTTGAAAGTCTCAACTTTTCCATTTACACCAAGAATCTTCTCAAGATCCAATTTGCTCCCAATGGGTTTTACCCCTTCAGGTGTCATATTCAAAGTCATACTTTGTTGGTATACATGGATTCCATCTTTGATCGCATAGCATCCAGCCATTTCACAGAGTCCCTACTCGTGACGGCCTGCCTGAACCTTGTTGGGCCATCATCTACCATGATGCAATCCTTGCTCCCACTGTCACCGAGAAGACCGTAGTATCTTTCAAGTGGATGAGGAACCCTACCAGATTCGTGGAGAGGCTGAGCTTCTTTGGAGACTATTGAATCCTTTGGTTTCACCAAATTATCAGCTGTTAGTTTGTCAAGCTGGAACAATTTCCAGTTCTACCCCATGTCCACTAATTTCTTCACAAGAAATCTCTTTTCCAAAAAGGTGGCATGCTGAGAAACAAAACAACTTTTGCTCCTCAGAGTGGTAGAAGATATTCCTTCACAAATGTTTTGGATATCCTAACAAACTTATACAGAACTGACCTTGCCTCGAGCTTATCCGGATTTTGCTTTTCAACATAGGACGGACAACCCCATATCTTAACTCGTTTAAGACATGGTCTCTTCCCATTCCATATCTCATATGGAGTGGTAGGCACTGATTTGGATGGAACCCCATTCAATAGGTATGCAGCTTCTCAAGTGCATAACACCCAAAAAGAAACAGGTAACTCAGCAGTACTCATCATAGAGCGCGCCATATCTCATAGGGTGCGATACCTCCGCCCGATACACCGTTGTGCTGTGGTGTACTCGAAGGAGTAATCTAAGAGAGAATCCTATTCTCTGTTTAGAAAATCCAGGAACTCCATGCCGAAGTATTCGCTTTCTCGATCACATCGAAGGACTTAATACTTCTACCCGTATGGTTCTTCAACTTCAAGCTTATATTCCTTGAATTTCTCAAAAGTTTCAGACTCATGTTTCAACAGGAACACATGTCCGAATCTTGAGAGATCGACAGTGAATATAATGAAGTACAAAGAACCAACCTTGGCATTTGTAGACTTAGGACCGTATACATCATCATGTATTCGTCCCAAGAGTTCACTAACTCTTTCTCTGTTTCCAGTAAACGGAGTATTGGTCATTTTACCTTTGAGACAAGACTGGCATATAGCATAATATGAAAATTCGAACGAATTCTCATATTCATCCTTATGTAACTTAGCTGGTCGTGTCGCATTGATATGACCTAGTCTACAATACCACAAGAAGGATTCGTTCATTTCTGAACTACTCCTCTTGTGTGTGTTCTACAAATTTTGAACTGAGGTTTGATTTAGAACGTATATGCTATTATTTAACGTGCCTGATCGAATCAACTCTTGATTCAGGAAAATTTTCACAACATTATCCTCCAATACAGAATTATATCCTTCTTTAATTCATTAAAGAACATGATGTAATATTGTATATCAGGTTCGGTATCTAATAACATTTGTTCAGAATCAATGTATTTAATACAAGGTGATATCTGCCAACTGACTTGGCTGTAACAATTGCACCATTCTCTAACTCTTAGAGATATATCACCTATTCTCAGTTCTCTACCTTTCTGTAGCCCATGTAACTCTCACATATATGGGATCCTGATCCGGTATCTCATACCTAGGACGTAGAGGATACTGAGAAACAGTTCTCGGTAATGAACACACCCGAAGAAGGTGCATCAACATACACTTTCTTCGATTGAGTCGCATGAGAATCCGAATATTCCCCTATTTCCTGCTCAGACTTATAACAGTTATAAGATAGAGCGGAACCAACGTTCCCTAGCTCAGTATAATAAGCAGGTTCGGTCAATGCATCCATATTATTATCTTAATTAAGGCGTGACATGGTTGCTACCAGGAGAGAGAGAGAGAAAAGAAAACACTCTGCGTGCGCTCTTTCAAGATTAGATTGGTTATTATTTTATCTAATCAGGATGGCTCCCACTGTTTTAGTCAAATCTTCTTTCAAACCCTAAAAAGTAAGACTAGCCTGGATTAATTACACCCTACAAGTTCGCCAATCTTTCGGTCGGGCCAGTGTCGGTACTTTGAGGGAGGTTCCCCGTGCTTTCGCACGGACCTAATTAAAATAAACCTCATTTTCCCAGGGGCGTAACCCCGTCAACACCTTTCTAGATACCTACTTGATCGGCTAGTTGTAATGTGTAAAACTTTCTCAGGAGTAACTCTTACTTGCAGTGGGTATCGGGATCCAACTATCTCATAGAAGGTATGCAATCTCATTGCAAATTTCAATACTTGAAATTCCCTATAATATTTTGCCCCAAGCGATCTATGACCTTGACAAGGTCAACAAACTATAGATCGCATGTCAAATTCAACCCATCATTTCCTGATTGAATTAAACTCACCCGCACGGCCCTTGACAAGGTCAACAAGGCCGCACGACTACCCTAATCCAATCGCATCATATGCTGCAGATAAGCACTAGTTAGCTACCGTACACTACTTCTTGACAGAGGCCAACCTACCGTAGCACGAATACTAAGTACTACTTATCTGAAATGACGGAGGGGTATGTAGGTTTTTAAGAAAACCCTTTGCGTAATGAACTTGATCTCGTTGTAGAATCGAGTGATTTTGAAAAAGGAGTGTTTTTTAAGCTTTTACTAGTTTTGTTAAAGAGGTCACTCCCGGTGAAAGGATCTCGGCTCTTTCCTTATCGAATAAGGTGCAGGGTATTTCACAAATACCACTATGCAAAGCAAAATTATAGAAGCAATCAAAAGACAAACCGAATGGGTTGTAGTATCTGCTAGTTTCGCTAAAGAGGTCACTCCCGGTGATGGGATCTCGGCACTTTTCTTATCGAATAAGGTGCTAGATATTCTATAAGGAATACCGCTATGCAAAGCAAGAACTAAAGCTACCAGTTTTTAAACAAGTTTCTACAATATCTTTAGGTTTCTTTTTATTTCATTAATCTCATTAATGAAGTCCCATTGGTTATGCTTCCTAAGCATCATTGAAGAAACGAAAGAAGTAATATTAAAATATCATATATATATAGTATAAGCATTCATCTCACGCATATAAAATGATTACATCATAAAATATCAGCAGCAGAAGATAACATATGAAATATTGGATATACTAGGAGTTCCGTGTTTTATTTTGAGCCTGTATAAAACACGGATTCTACAGTCGCGATGAATAGCCAAACCCACATCCCTAGACCCCTACGAGAGCGGCAAGCAACCCCACCATTTCTAGAGTTAGGAGACCCGGTCTCGACTCCTCGAGATGGTCTCCCACTAGACCCTAGAACCCGGTTACTTGTGCTCCCCGCCTTGGGTCTATCCTAATGCGGAAAAGTAAATAATATACATCAATGGTGACATCATCCTCAACCCGGAAGTGCCCCAATAAAAGAATATTACATACATTGAATTTTACATGAATGAAAATGAAAAACTCTCATCTCACATAAAAACCCCGGCTATTCAGAACACGGCGATCCAATATAACATATCACAACAACACATAACATCATATGTCATCAACGTAACTAAATATGTGTATCCCAATTGTCGTTGACATATAGCACCGAAACCGGCGATACACCACATATTAGACTTACGGTCGCAGAAAAGAAAATGTCAAACTACAACATTTGGAATCCACAATCACCTTAGACATCATAAACCCGAAATATCACATATTTTGGATTTCATGCCTAACTATATGAATTCCAAATATTGTATCACAATCACAGAAAGCTAGGCGAAGTTTAAACAATTCGATCGAATCAACGAATTCCCAAATTTCCTAGAAATCTCAACACTTGAGCACTATTAAAGTTAACCAAAGACATACCACAATACCTACGGACCTACAGCTGAACGCCCGACCCAAGCCTCTTAAGAGGCGCGGCGGATCCGCCGCCAAAACCATGTTTTGGCCGCGGATCCGCGGTCACTTAGACGAGTTAGGGTTTCGTTCTTCAGGTGTGTCCATAGAATTCCCTGCATGTTTTTCTGAATATTTTTAACATGGAAAAATCCAACTTTTGGAAAAATTTCCAGAGAGGGGGATGTTTCGGGCTTTCGGGGTTCGATTGGAATTCTAACTTCGTCTAGACAACGCCTAATACTCTAGCTTGGCTCTGATACCACTGTAGGGTTAGCTTAGCACCATGTCAAGGTTTTGGCAAGTATCAAACATGCTATTTTAAAATTTTGGGGTGCTAAACAAACCAACCAAGTAATCGAACTAGAGAATTAGGGTTAAACATGATATGTAAACAACTTTACATCTAAGTGAATACGGAATAAAACCTTTGTAGACCGGTCCTTCACTTCTAAAGCTCCGTGTAGTAGTCTCTTCGCTCCTAGTAGCGAACATCCGAACTCTAGTAAGGATCACATGAAGAAATGAACAAGCTTGCTCAATACCTTCGAAACCGAAGATGATCTACGTCGAGGAGACTCAAGCTCATGCTACCTCTTCACTAATGGAGAGATTAGTGAAGCAAACACCCTATACTAAATGGCTAATAGTAGAGGATGATGAAGTAGGAATATTGCTCACTTTAGATTTGGTTTACTCATTTTATTTCATCACTTTGTCAAAAGCTAGATAGCTTCAAGAAGAAGAAGAAAATGAAGTGATGAAAGAATAATTCATAAGGTTAGAAATGCAACCATGGGTGAGTATATCACATACACTAACCCATGTAGAGAGTTAACCATTGTGTATGGTTAATGATTGGGTTGATAAATATCTTAAGAAAAATAAAAGAGTGGAATAAGTCAATGGTTATCTTCAAGTTTCTCCAAGCTTCCAACCATTAATATATCTCCACTAATTTGTAATTACTTAAGAATAAATATTAAACCCTAATATTAACCCTAGCATGGTGTGAGTCTCTTACATCCATGTTGCATGTGTAACCTAACATGTCACAACAATATATATCATATATATATTATTTGTGAACAAAAGAAAATAATACAATTAACATATATCACATATATATTAATGTATCATAAATGAGAAAAATGAATACTTAAGTGAGCCAATATTAGTTAATGTAATTTAATATATCAAATATATAATTACACATTAAATTATTAAATCAACACTTGATTTAATAATCCGGTCATATTACATATAACCGACTAATATCCAATGTATCAATTTATCGAATCAACAACTTGATCCGATAACCCGGCTATATAACATATAACCGATTGATACACAAATCATGAGAATAGAATGCAGTATCACATACACGCATTAATCTCGGTCCCACATATATCACATATGTGCTCCTACTCCGTTTCGCATGAATCAGGAAACCTCTGTGTAGGACTCTAAAGACTCGTCAATACGCCGGCAGTAGGTGATGATCATATCAAACACCCACAAGCCGCAAGCGGTCTGCTAAACGTAACGGCCACTGGGTATTGAGCGATCAGAAGATCAACAAGCAAGCCTGCTATAACTCCTGCGAATCCAATCAGCAACACTATCGTACAGTCCGGTCTCTTCGTCAGATATATCGCATATCAGAGCCTGGGGGTAGTATAACATCAGACCCTAATAGCCTGATAAGTCATGCCGATGCAAGGTCCATAATGGTTCAAGAAACTGCTGATAACACCTACCAGTAAATCTCAGCAACCCTGGCCAGGGATTTCATGTTATGACCAATCGAGCATAGCGCAACATCAACTCCCAATACCGGGAGAGAAGAAACCCCTCCTATCGCTCATTGCCTTTATGTGACTCGGGACTGTACCCAAAAAACACCTTTTTGCACGATCTCTTGACCGTGGTATGGTGGAAATCAAAGCACAGTGGGAATCACAAAATACTCTATGACGATCTCGGGTCTACAGACTAACCTGTACCAGTGTCACCAGAGAACTGCTATCCAATGATAGGTATAATACCATTTAGGAGTTCTCGGCGAGTCCGTTCAGTGTACCCAGTCTCCATTGAGCACCCGTATACCTTCTCTGATGTCAAACACCAATGGATATGGGATCATCCATCGCCCATTATATGGGTCAAGAAGCGTATACGCTAGTCTACTCTGGAGTATCGATACCCTGTCTCGATACACCCTCGACTAGGAACAATTATAGGATGTACTTGTAGACTACCCTGGACCCACTAATATGATCTCTATCATAGTCCTGGTAGTCAAGTACATATCCTAAGGGCTTTGTCAACATGTGGGAGAAAGACAACATTATGTATACAAGTCAATATGTTAAGACAAAGAGCAACCAGATGGCATACTATCATATCGAGCAAGAAATTCCTCCCTATATATGTCCAAAAATCCATTACAATATATATCCCATGTATAGTAATGGCCTTTAGGGTATACATATAACTAACATACAAACTAATCTGTACCAGTGTTACCAGAGAACTGCTATCTGACGATAGGTATAATACCATCTAGGAGTTCTTGGTGAGTCATGCTCGGTGTATCCATTCTCTAATGAGCACCTGTGTACAATCTTTGATGTCAAACACCAATTTTATATGGGATCAACTATCACCCCATACAGGGTCAAGAAATGTACACACTAGTCTACTCTGGAATATCGATGCCCTGTCTCGATATTCTCTCAACTAGGAACAATTGAAAGATGTGCTTGTGGACTACCCAGGTCCCAGTAGTATGATCCGCATCATAGTCCTGATAGTCAAGCCTACATCCTAAGGGATTTATCAACATGTTATAAGAGGCAGTATAATAATAATACCAGTGAACATGTTAAGATAAAGGTAACCAGATAGCATACTATCATGTCGAGCTAGAAAGTCATCCATATATATCTCCAAGCATCCACTATATCATACAATAATGGCCTCCAGGGCATACATATCACTAACAATCTCCCACTTGCATTAAGGCCAGTTATTGTAGTATCTCATACCCAACATCCCAGAAAGTCTCTTGATTATCATCTGGGGGAGGGCTTTGGTGAGTGAATCCGCCGTATTATCCTCAATGTCAACTCTCCTGACCTCGATCATCCGGAGATCTACTATCTCCCTGATCAGGTGATACCGCTTAAGAATATGTCTGGATCGCTGATGGGACCGGGGTTCTTAGGCCAAAACCATAGCTCCATTGTTATCACAATACACATGTATTGGATGCTCAATGGTAGGAACCACACTAAGTTCATTTATGAATTTGTTTTTCCAGACAGCCTCTTTGGCAGCATCGTTGGTAGCGATGTATTCAGCCTCCATCGTCGAGTCTACTACGGTATCTAGCTTGGAACTCTTCCAACATACCGCCCCTCCATAGAGGGTAAAGACAAAACCCGAGACCGACTTATTGTCATCCTTATCACTCTGGAAGCTCGAATCGGTAAAGGACTCTACATGGAGTTCACCGTTACCATACACCAAGAACATCTCTTTAGTCCTTCTTAAGTACTTAAGAATGTTCTTCACAGCTGTCCAATATTTCTCCCCAGGATTTGTTTGATACCTACTCACTACACCTAGTGAGTAAGCTACATCTGGTCTGGATTGGGACAATCCCAACATCCGTTTAGATCTATCTCTATAGATCTTAATCCCTAGGATGTAGGAGGTATCACTTAGATCCTTCATGGAGAACTTGTGTGATAAGAAGAGCTTGACCGAGTGTAGCATAGGAAAATCGTTTCCTATCAAGAGTATGTCATCCACGTATAATACGAGGAAGACAACTTTACTCTCTCTACTACCTTCTTATATATACATGGTTCATCTTCATTTTTGATGAAGTCAAACTCTTTGATAGCTTCATCAAAACAGATTTTCCAACTCCGCGATGCTTGCTTTAATCCGTAGATGGATTTAAGTAGATTGCACACGCTTTCGCTGCTCCCACTATCTACGAAGCCCTCTGGCTGTGTCATGTACACGCTCTCTTCTAAATCACCATTTAGAAAAGCGGTCTTGACGTGTAACTGCCAGATTTCGTAGTCATGGTATGCAGCAATGACAAGTAGGATCCTGATGGACTTAAGCATAGCCACTGGAGAAAAGGTTTCATCATAGTCGACACCTGGTCGTTGATGAAAACTTTTTGCTACAAGTCTAGCTTTGAAAGTCTTAACTTTTCCATCTACACCAATTATCTTCTCAAGATCCACTTGCTCCCGATGGGTTTTACTCCTTCAGGAGCAACTTTCAAAGTCCATACTTTGTTGGTGTACATGGATTCCATTTCAGATCACATAGCATCTAGCCATTTCACAGAGTCTCCAATTGTGATGGCTTGCTCAAAACTAGTTGGGTCATTATCTTCCATGATGCAATCCTCGCTCCCACCATCTATGAGAAAACCGTAGTATCTCTCATGTGGATGAGGAACCCTACTATATCTGCGCAGTGGCAGAGGTTCGTCAGGGATTATTGAATCTTCCGGTTCCACCTTGCCTTGAGCTTGTCCAGATTTTTCTTTTTTACATAGGAAGGACAACCCCATATCTTAACTCGTTTAAGAGATGGTCTCTTCCCATTCCATATCTCATATGGAGTGGTAGGAAACGGATTTGGTCGGAGTTCTATTCAATAGGAATGCGGCTATCTCAAGTGCATAACCTCAAAAGGAAATAGGCAACTCAGCATTACTCATCATAGAGCGCACCATATCTAATAGGGTGCGATTCCTCCGCTCCGATACTCCGTTGTGTTGTGGTGTATACGAAGGAGTAAGCTGAGAGAGAATCCCATTCTCTTTTAAGTAGTCTATGAATTCCGTGCTCAAGTATTCTCCTCCTCGATCATATCAAAGGATTTTAATATTTTTACCCATCTGATTCTCAACTTCGTACTTATATTCCTTGAATTTCTCAAAAGATTCAAATTTGCGTTTCAACAGGAACACTTGTCCGTATCTTGAGAGATCATCGGTGAATATAATAAATTACGAGGAACCATTCCTGGCATGTATAGACATAGGACCGCATACATCACTATGTATCTGTCCAAGAGTTCAGTAGCTCTTTCTCCGTATCCAGTAAACGGAGATTTGGTCATCTTGCCTTTGAGACATGACTGGTAAGTTTCATAAGATGTAAATTCGAATGGATTCAGATATGCATCCATATGCAACTTAGCTAGTCTTGTCGCATTGATATGACCTAGTCTACAATGCCACAAGAAGGTTTCATTCATTTCTGAACTGTTCCTCTTGTGTGTATTCTGTATACTTAGAACTGTGTTGTGATTTAGAACATATTTACCGTTATATAATTTACCATACCCAATCAACACTTGATTTAGGAAAACATTCACAATATTTTTGGTACGAAATAACAGTCGCTCAGAATCATTGTATTATTAGTTGGTAACACTAAGTGATATTCGCCAACTGATTTGGCTGCAACAATTGCACCATTCCCTACTACTAGAGACATATTACCCTTTCCCAGTTCTCTACCTATCTTTAGCCCATGTAACATATTATATACGTGGGATCCTGATTCGGTATCCAATACCCAGAACGTAGAGCAAACTGAGAAACAGTTCTCGGTTACGAACACACCTGAAGACGATGCATCAACATACTTATTCTTCGTTTTGGGTGGCGTGGGAATCCGGATATTCCCCTATTCCTTGCTCAGACTTATGACAATCATAAGATAGAGCGGAACCTAGCCCAGTATAATAAATGGGTTCGGTCAATACATCCATATTATTATCTTGATTAAGAAGTGTCATTGGTCGCTACCAGGAGAGAGAGTGGGATAATCACTTTGCGTGTGCTCTTTGTAAGATTAGATTAGTTATTATTTTATCTAATCAGGATGGCTCCCACTCTTTTTATCAAATCTTCATTCAAACCTTAAAAGGTAAGATTAGCCGGGATTAATTACACCATACAAGTTCGCCAATCGTTCGGCCAGGCAGATATTGGTACTCCGAGGGAGTCTCCCCATTCTTTCGTATGGAACTAATTAAATAACCTCGTTTCTGCAAGGACATCACCCTGTTAACACCTTTCTTAGACACCAAATGGATCGGCTAATTGTAAAGTGGAAAACTCTCCCAGGAGTAACTCTTACTCGCAGTGGGTATCGGGATCCAACTATCATATACAAGGTATGCAATCTCATTGCAAATTTCAACACTTGAAATTCCCAATATTGTTTTTACCCCATGCGATTTATGACCTTGACAAGGTCAACAAACCATAAACCGCAAGTCAAGTTCAACCCGTTCATTTTTTGATTGAATTAAACCCACCCGCACGACCCTTGATATGGTCAACAAGACCGCACGACTACCCTAATCCAATCGCATCACATGCGGCAGATAAACATTAATCAGCTACCGTACACTATGCCTTGATAAGGTCAACAAACGCAGCACGAATACTATATAGCACTTATCTGAAATGACGGAGGGCTACGTTAGTTTTTAAGAAAACCTTTAGCGTAATGAACTTGATATCGTTGTAGAATCTAGTGATTTTGAAAAGGAGTGGTTTAAGCTCCGCTTTTAAAATCAAGTAGTTTTCAAAAACAAACCGAATAGCTTTTACTAGCCTTTGCTAAAGAGGTCACTCCCGGTGAAGAGATCTCGACTCTTTCCTCATCGAATGAGGTGCTGGATATCCATTAAGGAATACCACTATGCAAAACAAGAACTACAGAAGTTATGATGATAAACTGAGTGGGTTGTAGTATTTGCTAGTTTTGCTAAAGAACTCCCGGTGAAGGGATCTCTGCTCTTTTTTCATCGAATGAGGTGCTGGATATTCATCAAGGAATACCACTATGCAAAGCAAGAACTAAAACTACCTTTTTAAAAACTTTTGATTCTACAGTATCTTTAGGTTTCTTTTTTTTTCATTAATCTCATTAATGAAGTCCCATCATTTAATATTTCCCAAACATCACAGAAAATGAAACAAAAATGGAACGTACGCTTATACCATCTGCATTCATCACGGGACCCCGTCATGTATCGTTAGGTTACTTAACTAACAGCAGAGTAGGGGCTGGACTAGCACGGGTGTAAAACATAAGCAACGTTTATTATATATATATAGCATTTGTCTCACGCAGTTATATGATTTCATCATAGAACCAAGCAGCAGAAGTCAACATATGAAATATTGGATATACTAAGAGGTCCGTGTTTTAAATTAAGCCAATAATGAAAAATGCAGATTCCACAGTCGTGATGAATAGCCAAACCCACATCCCTAGACCCCTACGAGAGCGACAAGCAACCCTGCCAATTCTAGAGTTAGGAGACCCGGTCTCGACTCCTCGAGATGGTCTCCCACTGGACTCTAGAACCCAGTTACTTGTGCTCCCCGTCTTGGGTCTATTCTAATACGGAAAAGTAAATAATATACATCAATGGTGACATCATCCTCAATCCGGAAGTGTCCCAATAAAAGAATATTACATACAAATATTACATGAATGAAAATTGTATAACTCTTATATCACATAAACCCCCGGCTATTCATTTATGACGATCCAATATAACATATCACATCAACACATAACATCACATGTCATCAACGTAAGTAAATACGCGTATCCCAAATTCTGTTGACATATAGCAACAAGATTTGGGATACCCCACATATTACACTTACGGTGGCAGAAAAGAAATGAAAACTACAATAATTAGATACGTTTTCGAATTTAGTGATGAAAACGTACGCGTCTTCAGACTCAAGCCCGTGAAATTTAGGCAATAGATTGATATAGTGGGGTTTAATTTCAAAATTATCCCCGTTGGCTGGTGGAATGGATAGACAAGTAGGAAGGGGACCACGGATAGGATAGCATCTTTCTTGGAGAGAGATGCGCGGTGGATTCTGCTCACCTATGGATAGTGGCAGCATGGTATTATAATTTGATGGAGTGCCGTCCATCTCGGTCGATGTAGTGGGTGGTGGGGGAAAAGAAGATGAAGAAGTACCGACTTCGGAGTCGATAGCAGGAACGCGGACAAAACGGGCACTAGAATCCCGTGTCCAGCCGAGCATGCACTAAGAGGGTTTAGCGCAAGTGGCAGCTTGTGTGTGATTTAAAATTGGTTTGTTTTGAAAAAGTGGGACTTAAGACAAATCACACAAAAATGCACAAACAACCCTGAAACTAAGGTTACCTAGGTCAAGTCTCTAGACCGCTCCTAGACTTCCAAAGGACAAGCTGTAGGATCAATCCTCTACCACCTCTTTACTACTCTTGTGGTCAGGTAAATGCCAGGTAAGTGGGAGGTATCCGCTATACGAATCACCGAAAATAACGGGCCTTAATTAAATAACCACTTGCCTTAGACACACTTGCCTAGGCACCATAAAAGTAATGCGGATAAGCGATAAATTACCCACGACCTTCCTCTGTCCTTATTGAGCGCAACAGTCCTTAGAGCCTTGTATAGATATTTTTTAAATTAATATAGGGTTGATGCAGATGCTCGTTTTGTGATTTGTGGGGCTTAGGAAGGGTGATAAAATCCCTACCTAATCTGAATTTTGGTATTGCCCATTAAAAATCCGTATTAAAATATGAATTAACAAACCAATTATAAAACTTTGCAAAAAAAATTTTGAGCGGCAAATTTTTGCAAAGTATCCTGCAGAAAAGATATTTTATTGGATTTCAGAGGAGAGAGAAAGAGTTGAGAAACTTACCAGAGAAGTTACGACCCCTAACTCCTCCTTTTAGCCGCACTTCCGCCGCTAATGTGCTACTTTTGCCGCGGTTCCGCCGCAAGGAAGAAGAATCAGTTGATGAATTTTTGCCCCGTGGCCTTCTGTACTCCTCTGGATCTCGATGAATATCTCTGTCTTTCTATTTCCTCAAGTTCGTGACTCCAGATCTCCTTGCAAAATTCACACACAAATCGTTAAATATACAATTTGCAGTTTTGTTTTAATTATGATATAAATCGAATAAGAATTCAACACAAATAGTAAGAATAAAAAATTACGCACGTATCCCCGGCAACGGCGCCATTTGATTGACCTGTTTTATGTGTAGTAGTTAACCGCAATCAATAGCGGTGTCGCGTGTAGCTAGACCGAGTTGAGTACGGGTCGTCCTCTGGAAAACGTTGAATTTTTTAATCTTACTTTAGGCGTGTTGAGAAAAAAAGAGGAAGAATAAAGAATGGTGAAGAATGGTTGTAGGTTCTAGATCTACGTCAAACACGGATGCAGAATATAGATCTAGATCAATTACGGATGTAGGTTTTATAGTAGAAGGGGGCGTGTAGGGTTCATTGGGATTTAGTAGTTATGGATGGTTAATTAAACATTACTCTTTTTATCCTTTAATTAAAACTACAACGACAGTGATGCATGTAGATTAGGGTTTCTGGAGGGAAAAGGGTTCCCACTCTTAACCCCTATCTCGACATGGAACTCCGCTCATATCTAGCATTTACCAAAACAATTGTTAATCTAATCTCTAATCACAGTCGAGACTAGCAATGAATTGGTAGCGTGCCCAATTAGGATGTTAATTATTCTTTTGATAATGTTTATAAACTTTATAGGACTTAAAAAGAGTTTAAAGATCTTCATCATCTATTAACCTACCCTAATCCCTTGAACCCTAATAAGCGAAGAATTACTCGCGCATGTTGGGAGAAGAAGAGATGAAGAGGGAAATCATATTAAAACTACAAAAAGATAGAATAAGAAAACAACTATCTTTATTAATCAACAAAATTCATTTACACTTTGTTCCCTTAGAAAATGATTACAAAATGCTAGTTTGCTTCTCGATCTCTTCTAAGGAGGTAGATGAACTGTTGATGATCAGCCTGGATGCGTGAGCCTGTCGTGGACTTCGTGATCTCTTCAGCTTGATGATTTTTCCAAGAGGCTCTCGGTCCTTATTTATAGTCACAGAGCCAGAACCCTAGTTTCCTTATTTGGAAACCAGTGGTTAAGATCCTAACAGAGAAAATCACAACTCCTAACTCATCTAAAATGCTGCGGAACCGCGGCCAATAGGTGGGTTTGGCCGCGGTTCCGCGGCCTTATAGTGTCTTCGTGGGCTCAATCTTCTGAGGCTTCATCTTGATGACACGTGGTGATCTTTTGAATATCTGGAAACTGAAAATCTTCTCTACGTCACTGTCAGAATTGATTTCTTTAGTTTACTTTCTTAATTAGGCAGGTTTGTTTTCCCAACTTTGATTTCCTTGATTTCAGTCTTGAAAATTCTGCACAATAACTCAACAAATAATATTAGTTTGTTTTATGGAGAAATTAACTTAATCATTAAGAATTGGTCAAAGGCTTTTAATAAGGTAAGCATATTTAAATGGGCCAAATGTCACATGGATATTTATGCGTACTTTTTCCTACATAATGTTAATTATAATATATAAACACATGAAAATGGTATTTTTACAGATAAACCTTCATATGTGTCATATATTATATAAACACATTTTATTATATAGATATAGTAGAAAAAATGTCATATTAAATGTGCAGTTTTATCAACTGAACAGGGCTCTTGAAGTGCCTTGATCAAGGAATCTCTCGCCTCTTTAGATAGCAGAAGGGCGTCGAGAATGCTGAGCTGTGAGGGGATCTTCCTCAGGTGTGCCAGAACGTTGTAATGAACTTTGTTTTTCTTGGGTGGATCCTTGGCCGTCAGCTCTTCGACGGCTTGGTCATCGATGTGATATCCTCAGGGACCTTTTCTTTTCCCTTATCGACCCCTTGTTTACGGGTCCGAGATTCTTTTCAGGTAACGTGCGATTGCGCAGCTGAATATTCTCATGGCTCTTTGGTTCTTCCTCTTTTCCTGAGGTGGATTCTTTGAAGAGAGGGCCGAGGGCTATTTCTTCGTCAGAGTCGCTCCTGAAAGTGAGAACTTGTGATCCCCTGCTATCAACCACGTGACAGTTGCCGGCAGCTCTTCCTCGCTCGTCTGTCGCCTTTTTCCGCTGTTGACGAGCTTCACGCTTCATCCTCTTGAAGTGCTGCCTGTGAGCGACATACCCTTGCCACCAATTTTTAAAAGTGTTGCATTCTTCAGTAGGGTGCACAATCTTTCGATGATATAAATAGTAATTAGGATGTACATCCTCTTCATTAAGGTGTATCTCATCAGAAGTGTTTCCTTTGGAGGGTGGCAGCTTCATTACCATCGATATGGCTTTAACGAACCTTTTCCTCGTCTTGAACCTGCTTTTGCTGGCGGCCGAAGTGCTCCTATCTGGTTAGGGTGCTTCAATCTTTCCGTTCAGTCGCCGGTGCTTGGCTTTTTCAAATATGACCGTTTCGCGCACTCGATCAACCTTGCTTTTCAGAAGGGCTTCTTTCAGGAATGCATCAATCATCTCGTCTGATGGTCCTAGAAGTTCCGGCTCAGGATCTGCCCCCGGTTTCTATGCATCCAGAGCTTCTCCACTGTTTATTAACGAGTGAGAGATTACATAGCAGCTTGCCACATAATCCTCAGGTTCATCCGACAAGTCTTCTCCATTGTCATCATCTTCGTCCTCAAGGACGTGGCTGAGAAATTCTTGGAGTGTGACTGGGGTCCGCGCTTTCTGGTTATATTCTTCCAGTGCGTCGATATATTTTTGCAGATTTGTGCGCTTGTCTCCAGGCTTCACGGGCTTTTTGGTCTTTTTCTTCTTCTTCGAAGACTTTGACGGCTGGGTGTGGGCGCTTTAACTATCACCACCAATTTTTGGCGTCGGGCGTGGCTTCAGCATTCCCTTGATGACTTCGGGTTCCAGCGGACTTTTCCATTTGATCGCCGGCCATGTTTGGAGATCCTTCAGTATTCTTTTTATTTTGGCTGAAAGAACGACCTCCCATGGAGCTTCTTCAACAAAAGAGCACGATGCTCCCGGTGTGTCCCCCTTTTAAGAGCGTGTGGTTGAGGCGGGCTTACTTTCCAATTCTCGAATAATGCGAATTTGCTCTGTTGGTATTGGTATTCAATCCAGCCTTTAAAGACGAAGCAATTTTCAATTGGATGGCCAATCGCTTGGTGATAGGGCAATAATTAGGATTATTAGCCTCACCGGGTTGCAATGGGCGTTTTGGATTCGGAAAATTAATGAGCCTGTTGCGCACCGCTAGTTCAAACAATCTCCTCATTTTATTCCGGGGAAACGAATAAGGACGCTTCATTTTCTCATTAAAGAATCGCCGTCTCTCGTCTAGGTGATCGGTTAGTTTTGGGCCACTGGGTTGCTGTTGAGCATCGGCGACGAAGGTCGCTTTCCCCTTCCCTTTTTCATTTCAAGGCTCCTACTTTGAAGAGGAAGGTCTATGACCCATCTGATCCATTTGAGCCAGTTTGTCAATCAAGGCTTGGAAAGTGGTCGGCTTGAAAAACATCATGAATTATGAAATGGTCGTCTGAGGATCAAGAGTACCCACGAGCATGCCTACCGTGGGAGCCTCTTCGATCCGCTGCTCGCACTTCGACCATAAATTCCGCCACCGTATCGCGTACTGGACCCAAGTTTCTCCCGGCTTCACCCTGGTATTGATCAATGCCGTGATTGGGGTACGTTCGCTAGCGCTCGCAAAACGTTGGGTGAATAACAGCTCCATTTCTGCAAATGTTTTGACGGAGTCGTTGGGCAGCTCCGAATACCACTCAAATGCTGTCTCCGACAAGCTGCCAACTAATTGGCGAACTAGTAGCTTATCGTCACCTCCAGTATTGCCGCACAAGGCTCTGAATTGAGCGACATGCCGATGCGGATTTCCCGTTCCCTTATATACGTGGAATTTGAGGATCGTGTATCCCGGCGGGTACTTTATTTGGTCATACCAACCTGGATAGGGTCGTCCAGTTTTAACAATTTGCCCAGCCGCTTCATTCGCTTGATGAACTCGTATCTGCTGAGCGATGTAATCATCCTGGGCAGCTTTTGAGATGGTCTCCTCTTTGGCTGCTGAACAAGCCGGAGGAGGGTTTGACGTTTCTGCTCGGTCGCCTTCGAGGATAATCGGAGGATCTTCGGCTGGAGGATTCGGCTGTATCATCATCCCGACCATGTCTTGGAAGAGAAGCGCCATTCGTTTTATATTAGCCGCTTGTTCTGCTGCTTCTCTATCCTTCTTTTCGAGGACTCTGCGGAGGAAGTCAGCATCGGTTTCCTGTTCATGACGCTGCTCTGATGATGCCTCCGGGCTTTCTTTTGGCCCAGTGAGTGCGTCCATGGATGTTAGCATTTCATGGAGCTTTTGTTGTTGTTGCTCCTGAGCCCTGGTCACTGATCGCATAAGCGGTCGATGACCTGTGGAGATACGACTATCCTCTTTTCCGGATGCCATATAGATGGTGTGCACCACCATGCCCCCAGACTTGGGGCGTTTATGTTTAGTGTCTTTGCGATTTGCTAAAGACGCAGGGATCTGCCCCGGCCTTCTCCTCTTATGGGTGGTCGAAGTTGAGGGGGCCATTGCAGTAGGCACCCAAGTAGCTGTCGCCTTCTGTGGCTTGACAGGGTGGTCCTCTTCTTGCCGAACCTTTATCTTTTTCTGTCGGTGGGAGTAATTTGGATCAATCACCGAGTCTTGGACTTGACGCCAGACCTTGTAAATTTTAGAGTACAGCCGTTGAGGGGGCTGCTCCAGCTTCGCCTTTGGGGTATTCTCCATAGGTAGAGGAGATCTTTTCAGCACAGCAGTTGGCGAATTCCTGCGCACCCTATTAAGTAGTTCAAAGCTGTTCTCAGTTGGAACAGCAGCATCAACTTCCACCATTGGAGCTGGCGGAGTCAATCCAGAAGGGGAATTGCCCCCAGCTTTCCTCACTCAACGCCAGTGGCGACATCGAGCATGTCGTGCGGCCGGGATCACCTCCGCTGTTTGATGAGCTTCTTCATACCCTCTGTTTTGATGAGGGGCTGTTGTCGTCATTAGCCTGTCAAAGACCGATGCCCGGATGGCCAATCTTGAAAAGGCCGATTTTCGTGCAGGGGAAACAGCCTTCATGACTTTGCGTTGAGTAGGAGCTGAAACGGCCAGTCTTGTGAAGACCGGCCCCTTAGCAGGAGAAGCCGCCTTGGGGACTTCAAGAGTAGGAATGGCTATCCGTTTTGGGATAACCTCTTCAGGATTTGTGGGCTTCTTCATGGGCCCATCTGAGCTTCAGCCCAGTCTGTTAAAAACTGAGGCAGTGGACTTAGGCGACCCGCTGAGAAGGACCGTAGTAGTTGCAAGCCGATCAAAGAACAACTTCTTGGGAGCTTCTTGTGATGGTACAGGAGCGCTGAAGCTCGTTGGTGGGATCATTGTCCCGAAGAATAGTCCAGTGGTGGCCTGAGTCACCTGTTCCACTGATGTAGCAAAGATGGAGGCCGCTTGGGGCCCGTAAGTCACTCCTCCGGACGGGACGGAACGAGAGTTACAGTTGCAGCTGGAGCAGTTAGAGGCCATTGATGTTCTTTTTTCTGCACGAGAGCAAAACCCAATCTTAGTACCTCGAATCCAAGGGCAACCATATCAAACAGCGATTCATTCGCGAACACGACACACGAAGTGTGGAGTGGAAAGAGGAAGAGGTCCCACCAGGCGTGCCAGAATCCGTTCTCCGCCGAAATACGGTGACGAGACTGCGTAGGTCCGTCTTGCCTGAATTTCGAGGGCAGATGCTATTTGTGCTATCTTTCCACCTCTCCGAAGATGCCAAGTTGATTTATGACACCATGTATCGAAGGTTTAGACGGATGCGTCCGATATAGCAGACTTCGTCAGATTCCCCCTCGTTTGAGGGGTGTGGGGATGCTCTTCCCTGCAGGCGCACGCCCCTGCAGTTAATTACGCTACCGCATCACGGTAACAACTTTCTCCTTCTCCAGATGGTCACTTCGTGTCGTGGGTGTTTGTTTTGTTTTTGGTTGCCCGTGGATTGTATACGGAGACTAATTTATGTTGTCTCCCGTAAGGCGTGGATTAGTCCAAATCCGTATTTTCTTAGATTTGAGTTTAGGGTTGGTTTTAAGGATGCGTTATTCTTATTTGAGACTAAGATCAACTTAAACGTTTGTTAAGAATACGTTAGTCTAATTTTAGACTAAGATCAACTTAATGGGATCATTTAGATCCAACAAAAGAGCATTTGGGCTCTATTGTTTAGTTTAGGGACTTTGCGGTCCATAATTAGTTTAAGGACATTACGGTCCAAGGTTAAGGACATCATAGTCCATGGGCTTAAAGGACCCCACAGCCCGAGGTTAAGGACATCATAGTCCATGGGTTTAAAGACCCCACAGTCCAAGGTTAAGGACATCATAGTCCATGGGTTTAAAAACCCCACAGTCCAAGGAACGTCTGGTTGTCGGGACCCGTCACCTCTCTGAAGACGTTGAAGGATTACAACGACAAATATCAGAGGAGTAAAGAGATGTACCCTCGAACCAATATTGGTTGAGAGATCTATAGTCCAATTTGGGATTAAGATCAAATATTTATGAGCATATGGGCTCAATTAATCTGAATTAGGGTTCTGTGGCCACTTTGGGCTCCGCACATTCAATTAAAATGTTAAACATTTAACAATGTTGAGCATTGATTTGAGCTTCTGACAATTTTTGTCTTTTATGGAATGCTGAGCATTCATCATAGCTCTAGGCCTTACTTATAGAACAATTTATGTTCTTTTAGCGCACACGTGCGGAGCACGTGGCGCGCTTGACGCTTTGCGCCAGTCAAAGAGCGCATAGCGCTTCTGCTGGGTAGCGCACATGTGAGGAGCACGTGGCGCGCTTGGTGCTAAGCGCCAGATTATGAGCGCATTGCGCTATATTTGGAGCGCGGAGGCGCTGCAGCGCTTTACACTAGATGTGGAACGCTAAGGCGCTCCTGTTAAGTAGCGCACACGTGAGGAGCACATGGCGCACTTGGCGCTGAGCGCCAGTCAATGAGCACAGTGCGCTTTATTTGGAGCGCTAAGGCTCTTTAAAATTAAGAGCGCCAAGGCTCTGCAGCGCTTTGCGCTAGATGTGGAGCGTTGCAGCTCTTTTAAATTAGGAGCGCCTAGGCTCTTTCAACTTAAGAGCGCTAAGGCTCTTCTCTTATGCAACTTAAGATCTATGATCTATGAGAAGAGTTATGTTCTTCTTATTTTATGATGTGATTCTTTGATCTCTTTGTGAAAGACCTTGGTCTTGTAGATCTATGATCTTAAAGAAAGAAGTGAATTCTTCTTTTTAATATGAGATGATTTCCATCTCTCTGTTTATTTTTACCTTGAAGAAAAGTTGTTCTTCTACCGAGAGCTTGGCTCTTCTTTCTGAGATTTCTCAAAATTTATGGGGGGTTTCTCTATATGTTTCTGTATCTCCGAGACTTGAAGTCTTAAGGCCTTTATATAGGGTGAGCTGATTTGTTCAACCAGTTAAGGAGATCTTTTCTCCAATTGATTTGGGGATTTCCCTACCGTCGGATCTTTGATCCAAGGGTTTCTGATTTACAGAAGGCAATTTTCTTGTTTTTAACAAGATTGGGAAATCTTTTCCATACAGAATTTATTCTGTATTTTGGTGATTTTTAATCACCTTTGGATCATTAATCCAACGGTGCTCTGATTTACAAAGCACAATCTTTTTGTTTGGAAAGATTTTGAGGAATCTCTCCTTAACAGAATTTTATTCTGGTTAATTGCTGATTTATCATCTGTATTAGATTTTTGATTTGACGGTGGGGAGCTTTTAGTTCCAGTGCTAGCGCACGCGTGCTTTGCACGTGGTGCGCTGCTTAAGTGCACCGCTCTTAGCGCTAGCGCATGCGTGCTTTGCACGTGGTGCGCTGCTTAGGGCGCATCGCACTTGGCGCTGCTATGAAGCATTGCTTCATTTCAAAATTTGAAATTTTGAACAGAGCTTTGCTCTGATTGGGGGAAACAGTTTGCTTAGCACCCCCTAAATTTTTGTTGTGGCATGTTTGATGCTTGCAAACCCTAGGCATGGTGCTAAGGAAACCCTACAATAATCATATCAGTTACCCACAAGCCGTCAGCGGTACTAGCAGGACATAATGGCTACCCGGGTATTGAGTGATCAGAAGATCAACAAGCAAGCTTACTCATACTCACGTTAATCCAATAAGTAACACTACCATACAGTCTGGTCTCTTCGTCTGCTATGTCACATATCTAGTCTGGGGGGTGGTAAATGTCAGACCCCAATAGCCTAATAAGTCATGCCGATGTGAGGCCCATAACGGTTCAAGAAACTACTGATAACACTTACCAGTAAATCTTAACAACCCTATCTAGGGATTTCCTATTATGGCCAATCGAGCACAGCGCAACATCAACCCCCAATACTAGGAGAGACGAAATCCTCTTCTATCGCTCATTGCCACCATGTGACTCGGGACTGTACCCAAAAACCACCTGTTTGCACAACTCCTCTTGAGCGTGGTAGGGTGGAAATCAAAGCACAGTGGGAATCACACAAGACTCTATGAGGATCTCGAGTCTACAGACTAACCTGTATCAGTGTTACCAGAGAACTACTATATGATATGAGGTATAATACCATCTAGGAGTTCTCAGCGAGTCCTGTTCAGTATACCCATTCTCCAACAAGCACATGTGCACATTCTCTGATGTCAAACATCAATGGTTGTGGGATCAACCATCGCCCCATACAGGGTCAAGAATCGTACACGCTAGTCTACTCTAGAATATCGATGCCCTATCTCGATACTCCCACGACTAGGAACAATTAAAAGATGTACTTATAGACTACCCTGGCCCTACTAGTATGATCTCCATCATAATCCTGGTAGTCAAGTCCATATCCTAAGGGCTTTATCAACATATAACAGAGAGACAGTACAAGTATACATGTTAAGATAAAGAGTAACCAGATAGCATACTATCATGTCGAGCAAGAATGTCCTCCCTATATATGTCCAAGCATCCACTATAATATACAATCGTGTACAATAATGGCCTCTAGGGCATACATACAACTAACAATCTCCCACTTGCACTAAGGCCAGTTGTTGTAGTATCTCATACCCAACGTCCCATAAAAGTCTTTCTTGGGAAAGGCCTTCATGAGTGGATTCGCCGTGTTATTCTTCATATCAACTCTCCTGACCTCGATCTCCCGAAGATCAACCATCTCCCTGATCAGGTGATACTGCCTAAGAATATGTCTGGATCGCTGATGGGACCAGGGTTCCTAGGCCAAAGTCACAACTCCATTGTTATCATAATACTAGTATTGGACGCTCAATGGTAGGAACCAAGTTCATCTCATGAACAAGGAATATCCAGATAGCCTCTTTGGCAGTATCGTTGGTAGCGATGTATTCAGCCTTTTTATCATCGAGTCTGCTACGGTATCTAGCTTGGAACTCTTCGAACATACCGTCTCTCTACTGAAGGTAAAGACAAAACCCAAAACCGACTTTCTATCGACCTTATCACTCTGGAAGCTCGAATTGGTAAAGGACTCCCGCTGGAGTTCACCGTTACCATACACCAAGAACATTTCTTTAGTGCTTCTCAAGTACTTAAGAATATCTTTCACAGCTGTCCAGTGTTTCTCCCAAGATCTGATTGATTCCTGATCACTACACCTAGTGAGTTAGCTACATCTAGTTTGGTACATAACATTACATACATGATAGAGCCTACTGCTGAAGCATAGGGTATCCCCTGCACGCAAACTCTCTCCAAATCAGTCTTGAAAGACTTCTTTTTGGAGAGAGTGATTCTTGAGAAGTGGGCGAATTGCCACTCTTAGAATCTTCCATACTAAACCCCTTAGTACGGTGTTAATGTACCTGGATTGGGAAAATTCCAACATCCGTTTAGATCTATCTCTATAGATCTTAATCCCCAAGATGTAGGAGGCATCATCCAGATCTTTCATGGAGAACCCTTGTTATAAGAAGAGCATGACCGAGTGTAGCATAGAAACACCATTTCCTTTCAAGAGTATGTCATCTATGTACAATACGAGGAAGACAATCTTACTCTCTAAAACCATCTTGTATATACAAGGTTCATCTATATTTTTGATGAATTCAAACACTTTGACTGCCGTATCAAAACAGATGTTCCAACTCCACGATACCTGCTTCAACCCGTAGATTGATTTAAGCTGCTTCCACACCTTTCCGCTGCTCCCACTATCCATGAAGCCTTCTGGCTATCATGTACACGCTCCCTTCTAAATCACCATTTAGAAAAGCGGTCATGACGTGCAACTTCAAGATTTTGTAGTCATGGCATACAGCGATGGCAAGTAGGATCCGGATGGATTTAAGCATAACCACTGAAGAAAAGGTTTCATCATAATCCACACCTGGTTGTATGACGAAAACCTTTTTGCTACAAATCTAGCTTTGAAAGTCTCAACTTTTCCATCTACACAAAGTTTCTTTCTCAAAGAACCACTTGCTCCCGATGGGTTTAACCCCTTCAGGAGAACATCCAAACTCCATACTTTATTGGTGTATATGGATTCCATCTCAGATCGCATTGCATCGAGTCATTTCACAGAGTCCCCACTCGTGATGGCCTGCCCGAAACTAGTTGGGTCATCATCTTCCATGATGCAATCCTCATGCCCACCGTCACTAAGAAAACCGTAGTATCTCTCAGGTGAATGGGGAACCCTATCAGATCTACGGAGAGGCTGAGGTTCGTTGGAGACTATCGAATCCACTGGTTCCACTAAATCATCAGTCGTAGTTTGTGTAGCTGGAACTTCTTCCAGTTCTACCTCATGACCACTAATTTGTTTTTCAAGAAATTCCTTTTTCTAAAAAAGGTGGCATGTCGAGAAACAAAAACACTTTTTGTTCCTCGGTGTGGTAGAAGATATACCCTCGTGAATATTTGGGATATCCAACAAACTTACAGAACTGACTTTGCCTCGAGTTTGTCTGGATTTTGCTTTTCAACATAGGCTGGACAACCCCATATCTTAACTCGTTTAAGAGATGGTCTCTTCTCATACTATATCTCATATGGAGTGGTAGATAATGATTTGGTCGGAACCCTATTCAATAGGTATGCATCTTTCTCAAGTGTATAGCCCCAAAAAGAAATAGGCAACTCAGTAGTACTCATCATAGAGTCCACCATATCTAATAGGGTGCGATTCCTCCACTTCGATATACCGTTGTGTTGTGGTGTATACGGAGGGGTAAGCTGAGAGAGAATCCCATTCTTTTTAAATAGTCCAGGAACTCCGTGCTCAAGTATTCTCCTTCCCGATCAGATCGAAGAATTTTAATACTTTTACCCGTCTGATTCTCAACTTTACACTTATATTCTTTGAATTTCTCAAAAGCTTCAGACTTGTGTTTCAACAGGAACACATGTCCGAATCTTAAGAGATGGTCAGTGAATGTAATAAAGTATGATAAACCATTCCTGACATGTGTAGACATGGGACCGCATACATCACTATGTATTAGTCTCAAGAGTTTAGTAGCTCTTTCTCCGTGTCCTGTAAACGGATTTTTGGTCATTTTGCCTTTGAGACATGACTGGCAAGTTTCATAAGATGTAAATTCGAACGGATTCAAATATCCATCCTTATGTAACTTAGCTAGTCGTATCACATTAATATGACCTAGCTGCAATGCGATAAGAAGGATTCGTTCTTTTCTGAACTTTTCCTTTTGTATGTGCTCTGTATACTTAGAACTGTAGTTTGATTTAGAACGTATATGCCATTATATAACGTGCTTGATCCAATCAACTTTCGATTCAGAAAAATGTTCATAATATTATCCTGTAATTTAAAATTATATCCTTTTTTTCTTAATAAAGAGACTGATATAATATTACATATCAGGTTCGGTATGTAATAACATTCGTTCAGAATCAATATATTACCATTTAGTAATACAAGGTGATATATGCCAACTGGCTGCAACAATTGCACCATCACCCGATCCTAGTTCTCTATATTTCTAAACCCATATAACAGATTACATATATGGGATTCTGATCCCATATCTAATACCCAGGATGTAGAGTATACTGAGAAACAGTTCTCGGTAACGAACACACCTGAAGAAGATGTATCAACATGCTACTTTTTCAATCGGGTAGTATGGGAGTCCTGGTATTCCCCTATTTCCTGCTCGGTCTTATAAAAATTATAAGGAAAAGCGGAACCAACGTTCCCCAGCTCAGTATAATAAGCAGGTTCGGTCAATACATCTATATTATTATCTTGATTAAGGCATGTCACGGTCGCTACCAGGAGAGAGAGAAAGAGAAGAAAACACTCTGCGTGCACTCTTTGCAAGATTAGATTGGTTATTATTTTATCTAATCAGGATGGCTCCCACTGTTTTTATCAAATCTTCCTTCAAACCCTAAAAGGTAAGACTAGCCAGGATTAATTACACCCTACAAGCTAACTGGTCAGCCAGGCCAGTGTCAGTACTTTGAGGGAAGTTTCCCGTGCTTTCACACGGACCTAATTAAAGTAAACCTCGTTTTCCCATAGGCATAACCCCGTTGACACGTTTCTAGACACCGAATGAGTTAGCTAATTGTAAAGTGCAAAACTCTTCCAGGAGTAACACTTACTTGCAGTAGGTATCGGGATCCAACTATCTCATAGAAGGTATGCAATCTTATTATAAATTTCAACACTTGAAATTCCTAATAATATTTTTCCCCTAGACCCTGACGAAGGCCAACAAACCATACGCTGCTAGTCAAGTTCAACCCGTACATTTCGTGATTGAATTAATCCCACCCGCACGACCCTTGACGGAGGCCAACAAAGTCGCACGACTACCCTAATCCAATCGCATCACATGCTGCAGATAAGCACTAGTTAGCTATTGCACACTACGCCTTGACACAGGCTAACAAACGTAGCACGAATACTAAGTAGTACTTATCTGAAATGACGGAGAGCTACGACAGGTTTTTAAGAAAATCTTTTGCGTAATGAACTTGATATCGTTGTAGAATCGAGTGATTTGAAAAGAAGTGGTTTAAACTCTGCTTTTAAAATCAAGTGTTTTCAAAATAAACCAAATGGGTGTAGCATCTGCTAGCTTCTGCTAAAGAGGTCACTCCCGGTGAAGGGATCTAGGCTCTTTTCTTATCGAATGAGGTGCTGGATATTCTATAAGGAATATTACTATACAAAGCAAGAAATAGAGCTACCAGTTTTGAAAATTTGATTCCACAATATCATTAGGTTTCTTTCCTTTCATTAATCTCATTAATGAAGTCCTATCATTTATACTTCCTAAGCATCACAGATAAAGAAACAAAAATACAACGTACGCTTATACCATCCGCATTCGCCACGGGGTCCCGTCATGCACCGTTAGGTTAGTTAACTAACGGCAGAGTGGGGGAAGGATTAGCGCGGATGCAAAATATAAGCAACGTTTATTATATATCATATATAATAATAGCATTCGTCTCACGCGGTTATATGATCTCATCACAGAACATTGTAGCAGAAGTCAACATATGAAATATTGGATATACTAAGAGTTCTGCATTTTAAATTAAGCCAGTTAAAAATACGGATTCCAGGATCGTGATGAATAACCAAACCCACATCCCTAGACCCCTATGAGAGCGGCAAGCAACCCTGCCAATTCTAGAGTTAGGAGACCTGGTCTCAACTCCTTGAGATGGTCTCCCACTGGACTCTAAAACCCGATTACTTGTACTCCCCACCTTGGGTCTATCCTAATACGGAAAAGTAAATAATATACATCAATGGTGACATCATCCTCAACCCGGAAGTGTCCCAATAAAAGAATATTACATACAAGTTTTTACATGAATGAAAATGAAAAACACTCATCTCACGCAAAAAATCCCGGCTATTCAAAACACAACGATCCAATATAACATATGATAGCAACACATAATATCACATGTCATCAATGTAAGTAAATATGTGTATCCCAATTGTCGTTGATGTATAGCAACAAACCGGCGATACACCACATATTACACTTACTACAACAATTGGAATCCGCAACATCCTTATACATCATAAACCCGAAATATCACATACTTCGGATTTCATATCTAACTAAATAAATTCATTAGACATCATAAATCCGGAATATCTCATATTCCAAATTTCATGCCTAATATTATAAACCCCGCATTTTAGTCTCATTATTGAAAACACTTTTCAATAATCAGTCGGGCAATTCAACAAGATTCCCAAAAACATGATCGAATGCTCATCGGAAATTTTAGTAGACGGCTACACCTCCGATGCCGTCGACGAAGTGCATTTAGGCGGAACACCGCGGTCGCGAGCACCCGAACAGATGCTTTTGGTAACGGGGTTCTCCTACAGTCACTTGGTCGGGGCTATAGGACATGGCTATCCAGTAATGTTACCCGGTGAGTATCCGCGTACACTACGTGATTACGACGGAGCTTTGATCCGAATCAAAACCCTGTGGCAGCCAATCAAAAGATACTAAATTGCTAGGTTTACAAAATTCAAACCAGTTTTCACAAAACTAATTATTATGAATTCCAAATATTGTATCACATATCACAGATAGCTAGACGATGTTAAACATTTCGATCGAATTAACAAATACACACAATTCCCAGAGAGCTCAACACTTGAGCATCATAATAAAATACCCAAAACATGCTACAAGAACCTATGGACCTACACAAGAAGGGTCGTTCCTGGCCTCACTAACGGCGTCGCGGAACCGCCGCAAACCCTAGGGTTTGGCCGCGGTTCCGCGGTCATATAGTCGATTTAGGAGTTCGTTCTTCTTGGAGATCCATAGAAAACCCTGCATGATTTTTTGAATATTTTTAATTTGGAAAAATTTCCAGAAAGTATGGAATTATAGGTTTCGGAAAGTCGATCGAGCACTTTAACTTCGTCTAGATAGCTCCTAATACTCTAACTTGTCTCTGATACCACTGCTGGGTTCCTTAGCACCCTAACTAGGTTTCGTAAGGCATCAAACATGCAATTTTATAAAAATCTAGTGTGCTAAGAAACCCGGACCAAGGATCTAACTAGAGAATTAAGGTTTAACTAAGCAAGTAAATATCTTTATTCTAAGTGAACAAGGAATACAACCTTTATAGACCGGTCCTTCACTTCAAAAGCTCCGTGTAGTAGTCCCTTCACTCCAAGTAGTGGCCTCCCGGACTCTTGTTAGGCTCCACTTGGCGAAAAGAACAATCTTGCTTAAAGATCTTCGAGGCCGAAAATGATCTACGTCAAGAAATCTCCAACTTAAGCTATCTCTTCACTAATTGGAAATTAGTGAAACAAACAACCTATACTAAATGGTTAGTCTAGTATAGATTGATGAAGTAGGAATTTTGAAGTAGGAATTTTGCTCACTTTAGAATTATTTTTCTCTCTCTTTCTTCAGCTCAAGAAAACCTAGAGAGCTAAATTGAGATGATGAAGAAGATGAAGTGGTGAACTCATATGGCAACCATGGGTGAGAAAATATCATATATCATCTTTTTAGAGACTTAACCATGGCTAAGGATAATAGTTGGGTGTCACGCCCCGCTTCCCAGTATACGGGCAGAGGACGCGACTGGGCCGCTACGTATTTACTGTGAGGTAAATACGCTAAGCGTATCTAAGCAATATAAAAGTAAATGCATAAGAGACAAGATATAATCAAAACAACAACTTTATTTATTCACATTCTTTCTGTACAATACATGAAAAGTAAATACAACTGATAAAAGCAATGCCTAAACAATGGCATAACAGAAATGAAAAGTACTGAATGGAAAGTGTACAATGAACTAGAGCTCAGGGTCTTCAATGAATTGGTCCAAATCTTCAGCAGTGGGCTCGATCTCTGACGTGTCCAGATCACCTGACGACATTCAAAGAAGAAAGAAAGAGAATATCGTCAGCGAACAGATCGCTCGGTAAGTCCCAAAAATAAGGGAGAAATAGAATAGACAGGGTAAGAAGGTATCTTTTAAAGTTGTATTATATTGTTATAATATTGTGTTAACGCTGTTGTTTGTAGCTTGGTACAGAAGGATACCAGTATATACGAGAGGGTCCCTATATGCCAGAGATCGGGGCAAACGGAATGTACAAGGAACCGTTGGGCCACAGTACAACAGCAACGGAATATAGGTTAGGTGTCTTAATCTTACTGTCTCGTGCCACTTCTAACACCTTCCATACCAATCTACCTCTTAAACCCCGTAGTGTTTTGATTGTATTGTTTGTCTTGTATTGTAACTGTATAGACTGTATAATTGGATGACTAACCGAAACCATGATATCAGTAAACGGATGTAACTGGAGAATCATGTAAATAGAATGTATATCCATGGTTCGGTTCGGTCAAATTGTATAGATTGATAGATTGAATATATGGAATAATAGATTCATGGATTCATGTTGAATTGTAATATTGTAGATTGTAGATTGTAGATTGTACTTGAATCATATTCAAGTCAGATTATAATGAGACTCGCTCTGAGTCAGACAATTAGAAAAGTAAATTGAAGTCCTGATTGTTTTGATATTATCGGTAACCGCTGCACATGAGCGGCAGGATTTGTGTCTTTTTCAATGACGATTACCGTATTGATAATATCGTTGTTAAGTTGTCTACCTTAAATAGGCAAGTATCCACTTCTTCGGCTCCCTGAGGCTCAAGAGATTGGTCCCGCTTAAACCTATGTTTACTAGGGTCCTTAGGGTAATTTATAGAACTTGAGGGGGTTTTATGTAAAAATACTATTATATACTTTTCAAAATACTCCCCAAGTATTTAGTTATCGTCTTTAGAGTTGTAATGAATGTAGATTTTATATTGTGATATTTCTAGTGAAAATATCCTAATTTCATAAATAAATGTATTTATTTGTAATATTGATTTGTAGGGAATTCATGGTATTTTAGTATAAATGATGCTTGTGATATTTTTAGAAAAAGGTGGAATATTTATATTATTACAAAATAGATATTTTAAGGATATATATACATATATTTATATGAAAATAATTTTTAATATATATAATATTTCTAGAAATCTCATTTTCTTTAGATTTTCGTATTTTAAATCTTTCGAGACCGAATGCTCCTTGCGGAGGTCTGTATCTCGCACTACTAAGCCCGAGGATAATCCGCACCATCCCGAACGGATTCCCCAAATGAGTTGTAGCGGCGCTTTACAAAGATTTGTATAAATACTAAATCGTTTAGAAAATGGTTTTATTATTAAAAGGTATTTAAATGAAAAGATGTCGTTTTCCCGTATTCTATGTTCCCGAGGGTATTGTGCTATGTTGCATATGAGTGTGTGAGGAGGTAAGTCATTATCTCATGATCTACTTAAAGGTATAGCAAAGTTTTGGTGGTTTAAATGTAGAAATGAAACTATGTGGTATTTTAATGAAAAATACGGTAAAATGGAAATAGCAATTACATTTGATATGGAACTTGTTCAATATGATTAGTTATTGTTTAATAGTCAACATGAAAGGGTTTAACAAGATTGTATTAAGGAAATGTTGGGTTTTGAGAAAGAACCAAATCGGAAATCGGATTTACTCCGATTCCGTCGGATTTTGAAAGTTCGTATTTCTAGAAGAGAGTAGAGGAGAGAAATTGGGACTTACGGGTTTGAGACTTTAAAGGAGAGGAAGGGGAGATGAGTGGATTCGACGGTCCGTCATTTCGTCGCCGGGAGTTCCTACGGTTGTCGCCGGGTCGCCTTTCGCTCACTTCGATTGCACACTAGGCTTTCTAGAGATTTCTTGAGAGTTGGCTCAGAGTTTTGGGGTGAGGGGATAGAGTGTAGGGGTGGTATTTATAGGGTTAGGCTAGGGTTAGGGTAGATGAAGAGTTTAAATTGAAAAAATATAAAAAATATATTAAAATTCATTAAAATATGGAGTAAATGGGGATTTCAAAGGTCTCTGGAACCGATCTGGGGAATTGAAGTATGCAGGGGGTTGAGAAGACGAAGAGGCATGACTTTGCTGTTGACGACTCAGCCGTTCGGCCGAGTCCGGCCGGCGGCGCCGACCCGAGTCGGCCGGTCCGCCAGCCAACTCTGCCGAGTCGGGCCGAGTCAAGGGGTCGGGAGCCATGTCGTCGTTCCACCTTCTCACTAGTATATTTATTTTATGGAGTGTAGTAGGGTTTTTGTGAGAAATGCACGTGTAAACTGTTGGTATTCTAAAAATCAAAAACAAAATAATATTAAAAATAATGTGGGGTATGGGATTTGAACTCTGGTGGCTTGGTTCAGTAGTGCAAGGTATTACCAATGAGCTACAAGCTCCTTCTTATAATTAAATTGCTAATTAATTATTTATCTTGTACTCAGGCAATAAATACCCCCCTTTCTTTAAATTTTGAAAAATTTGCCCAGAAAGTTGTACATTAAATTTGGGGTTGTTACATTCTACCCTCCTTATAAAAATTTCGTTCTCGAAATTTGTAAAAGGAAAGTGTAACAGATTCAAGAAAAGTTTGGTGACTGAAGTGCTGATAGTGTATGAAAAATAACAATGTGATGCAAGGGTTTAAAAATGTGGAAGAGATTTACTAGTGTTACCTTGGTCAACTGTCTTTGCTTCTATGGCTGCTAAGGTGGAGGCTTGGTGTCTCAGCACATTTTTCTGTGTATGCCGGTACATCAATGCCTAACTGGGTAGAGGTGGTCCATGTGGAGGTGGTGCTGGGAGTGTAGGACGAGTTGCTGGAGCCTGGATAGCTGGCCGCTGCGAGTAGTTGGTGGGTGTGTGAGCTGAGTTACGTCTATAGGGACAATCTCCAATTCTATGATCGGATGCGCCACAAACTAGGCACAGGCCTTTTGCGTGCCTACAGTCCTTCCACAAGTGTCCATCCCTATGGCAGTAGTAACAAAAACCTGGACTTGACTGGTTAATTGTTTCTTTCTTTCTCTTGGGTTCAGAAGGTTGTGTAGTGTAGGCTCCTCTTGCCATCTGGGTGGCAGAGCGTTTCCTGATGGTTGCTTCTGCTTCTGGTCGGTTCAATAATATAGCAGTCTGCTGCTGCAGTCCAACCAGGAGGCTTCAGATTTCCTCAAGCAAAACCGTTTGCTCGTTGAGCGGAGCAGGGACGGCAGGTGTGATTTATAGTGGTGGTGGAGTGTTGGTGATATTTCTCCTGGTGTTGTATGGGGAATCCATAATCTTGAATGAAAAATTTAGGTTAGGACAGATTCAAAGTATATGATTCAAAGAATATGAAATTGATAAGATTCAAAGAACATGTTTGTAAAGAATGTTTTAGTTGCTGGTTCTTGTGTTATATTGCTTAGGTTATTCACGCAGAACAGAACTGCATGGTAGTGTTCCATACAGCTCTGACCTGCATGGGCCACCAACAAAACCTATCACGCCCCGCTTCTCAGTATACGAGCAGAGGACGCGACTGAGCCGCTACGTATTTACTGTGAAGTAAATACGCTAAGCGTATCTAAGCAATATAAAAGTAAATGCACAAGAGACAAGATATAATCAAAACAACAACTTTATTTATTCACATTCTTTCTGTACAATACATGGAAAGTAAATACAACTGATAAAAAGCAATACCTAAACAATGGCATAACAGAAATGAAAAGTACTGAATGGAAAGTGTACAATGAACTAGAACTCGGGGTCTTCACTGAATTGGTCTAAGTCTTCAGCAGTGGGCTCGATCTCTGGCGTGTCCAGATCACCTGACGATATTCAAAGAAAAAAGAAAGAGAATATCGTCAGCGAATAGATCGCTCGGTAAGTCCCAAAGATAAGGGAGAAATAGAATAGACGGAGTAAGAAGGTTTCTTTTAAAGTTGTATTATATTGTTATAATATTGTGTTAACGCTGTTGTTTGTAACTTGGTACAGAAGAATGCCAGTGTATACGAGAGGGGTCCCTATATGCTAGAGACAAGGGCAAACGGAATGTACAAGGAACCGTTGGGCCACAGTACAACAGCAACGGAATATAGGTTAGGTGTCTTAATCTTACTGTCTCGTGCCACTTCTAACACCTTCCGTACCAATCTACCCCTTAAACCCCGTAGTGTTTTGATTGTATTGTTTGTCTTGTATTGTAACTGTATAGATTGTATAATTGGATGACTGACCGAAACCATGATATCAGTAAACGGATGTAACTGGAGAATCATGTAAATGGAATGTATATCCATGGTTCGGTTCGGTCAAATTGTATAGATTGATAGATTGAATATATAGAATAATGGATTCATGGATTCATGTTGAATTGTAATATTGTAGATTGTAGATTATAGATTGTACTTGAATTATATTCAAGTCAGATTATAATGAGACTCACTCTGAGTCAGACAATTAGAAAAGTAAATTGAAGTCCTGATTGTTTTGATGTTATCGGTAACCGCTGCACATGGGCGGCAGGATTTGTGTCTTTTTCAAAGACGATTACCGTATTGATAACACCGTTGTTAAGTTGTCTACCTTAAATAAACAAGCACCCACTTCTCTGGCTCTCTGAGGCTCAAGAGATTGACCCGCTTAAACCTATGTTTATTAGTGTCCTTAGGGTAATTTATAGAACTTGAGGGGGTTTTATGTAAAAATACTATTATATACTTTTCAAAATACTCCCCAAGTATTTAGTTATCGTCTTCAGAGTTGTAATAGATGTAGATTTTATATTGTGATATTTCTAGTGAAAATATCCTAATTTCATAAATAAAGGTATTTATTTGTAATATTAATTTGTAGGGAATTCATGGTATTTTAGTGTAAAATGATTCTTGTGATATTTTTAGAAAAAGATGGAATATTTATGTTATTACAAAATAGATATTTTAAGGATATATATACATATATTTATATGAAAATAATTTTTAATATATATAATATTTCTAGAAATCTCATTTTCTTTAGATTTTCGTATTTTAAATCTTTCGAGACCGAATGCTCCTTGTGGAGATCTGCATCTCGCACTACTAAACCCGAGGATGTGCGATAATCCGCACCATCCCGAACGGGTTCCCCAAATGGGTTGTAGCGGCGCTTTGCAAAGATTTGTATAAATACTAAATCGTTTAGAAAATGGTTTTATTATTAAAAGGTATTTAAATGAAAATGTGTCGTTTTCCCGTATTCTATATTCCCGAGGGTATTGTTCTATGTTGCATATGAGTGTGTGAGGAGGTAGGTCATTATCTCGTGATCTACTTAAAGGTATAGCAAAGTTTTGGTGGTTTAAATGTAGAAATGAAACTATGTGGTATTTTAATGAAAAATAAGGTAAAATGGAAATAGCAATTACATTTGATATGAAACTTTTTCAATATGATTAGTTAGTGTTTAATAGTCAACATAAAAGGGTTTAACAAGATTGTATTAAGGAAATGTTAGGTTTTGAGAAAGAACCAAATCGGAAATCGGATTTACTCCGATTCCGTTGGGTTTTGAAAGTTCGTATTTCTAGAAAAGAGTAAAGGAGAGAAATTGGGACTTACGGGTTTGAGAATTTAAAGGAGAGGAATGGGAGATGAGAGGATTCGACGGTGCGTCGTTTTGTCGCCGGGAGTTCCTACGGTTGTCGCCTTTCGCTCACTTCGATTGCACACTAGGCTTTCTAGAGATTTCTTGAGAGTTGGCTCAGAGTTTTAGGGTGAGGGGATAGAGTGTATGGATGGTATTTATAGGGTTAGGCTAGGGTTAGGATAGATGAAGAGTTTAAATTGAAAAAATATAAAAAATATATTAAAATTCATTAAAATATGGAGTAAATGGGGATTTCAAAGGTCTCTGGAACCGATCTGGGGAATTGAAGTGTGCAGGGGGTTGAGAAGACGAAGAGGCATGACTTTGCTGTTGACGACTCGGCCGTCCGGCCGAGTCCGGCCGGTGGCACCGGCCCGGGTCGGCCGGTCCGCCGGCCGACTCTGCCTAGTCGGGCCGAGTCAAGGGGTCGGGAGCCATGTCGTCATTCCACCTTCTCACTGGTATATTTATTTTATGGGGTGTAGTGGGGTTTTTGTGAGAAATGCATGTGTAAACTGTTGGTATTCTAAAAATCAAAAACAAAATAATATTAAAAATAATGTGGGGTATGGGATTTGAACTTTGGTAGCTTGGTTCGGCAGTACAAGGTATTACTAATGAGCTACAAGCTCTTTCTTGTAATTAAATTGCTAATTAATTACTTATCTTGTGCTCGGACAATAAATACCCCTTTCTTTAAATTTTGAAAAATTTGCACAGAAACTTGTACAATAAATTTAGGGTTGTTACATTGGGTTAATAAATATCTAGAGTAAAAACAAAATTAGTGGACTTAGTTAATCGTTTCCACAAGCTTCTCCAAGCATCTAACCATGGCTTTTTCCACCTAATTTTGTTTATTTCTTAAATAAATAATGACCCTAATTATCTTAAGTATAATATGAGTCTCATACACCCAAATCCAATGTATCATCTAGCATGACACAATAAATAAATACATTAAAATATATCACATATATATTAAATGTATAAGCAGAAAAGAAATTCTTAAGTGGGCTAATATTAGTTAATATATATTAATATATCAAATATATAATTATATATTAAATTATTAAATCAACATTTGATTTAATAATCCGGCTATATCACATATAACCGACTAATATCATTTATTTCAACTTATCGAATCAACACTTGATTCAATAACCCGGCTATATCTCATATAACCAACCGATATCATATATCGCGAGATTAGAATACGGTATCACATACACTTATTAATCTCGGTCCCGCACATATCACATATGTGCCCTACTTCGTTTCGCTTGAGCCAGGAAACCTCTGTATATGACTCTAAAGACTCGTCAATATGCCAGCAGTAGGTAATGATCATATCAGTTACCCACAAGCCGTCAGCGGTACTGGCTAGACGTAACGGCTACCCGGGTATTGAGCGATCAGAAGATCAACAAGCAAACTTGCTCATACTCCCGTGAATCCAATAAATAATACTACCGTATAGTCCCGTCTCTTCGTCTGATATGTCACATATCTAGGCTGGGGGTGGTAAACGTCACACCCCAATAGCCTGATAAGTCATGCCGATGTGAGGCCCATAACGGTTCGAGAAACTACTGATAACACTTACCAGTAAATCTCAACAACTCTGATTAGGGATTTCCTGTTATGGTCAATCGAGCACAGCGCAATATCAACCCCCAATACCGGAAGAGACGAAATCCCCTCCTATCGCTCATTGCCTCAATGTGACTCGGGATTGTACCCAAAAACCACATGTTTTCACAACTCCTCTTGAACGTGGTAGGGTGGAAATCAAAGCACAGTGGGAATCATACAAGACTCTATGAGGATCTTGGGTCTACAGATTAACCTGTACCAGTGTCACCAGAGAACTGTTATCTGACGTGAGGTATTATGCCATCTAGGAGTTCTCAGCGAGTCCTGTTCGGTATACCTAGTCTCCAATGAGCACCTGTGCACATTCTCTGATGTCAAACACCAATGGTTATTGGATCAACTATTGCCCCATACAGGGTCAAGAATCATACACACTAGTCTGCTCTGGGATATCGATGCCCCGTCTTGATACTCCCACGACTAGAAACAATTAACGGATGTACTTATGGACTACCCTAGCCCCACTAGTATGATCTCCATCATAATCCTGGTAGTCAAGTCCACATCCTGAGGGCATTATCAACATGTAACAGAGAGACTGTACATGTGTACATGTTAAGATAAAGAGTAACCAGATAGCATACTATCATGTCGAGCAAGAAAGTCCTCCCAATATATGTCCAAGCATTCACTATAATATACAATCATGTACAATAATGGCCTCTAGGGAATACATACAACTAACAGTAACGGCCACCCAGGTATCTGTCGATAAGAAGGCCGATGAGCAAACTCATCCGAACTCCTACTGAACCTATCTGTGACAATCTCTATACAGTCCGGTCTGTTCGTCTAAGAGTATCGTATATCGGGCTTAGGGGGCAGTAGCCGTCAGATCCTTAATAGCGCAATAAGTCGTGCCGAAGTGTAGCCCAAAACACCCTGAGAAACTACTGTAGTACCTACCAATAAATCTCGCTTGCCTTGGCCAAAGAGTTTGTGTAATGGCTTTTCGAACACAGCGCAATATCAACCCCCAATATCATGAGAGACGAATCCTATCTAACCGCCACTGCCTCCAAATGCTTCGGGACTGCACCCAACCATTACCTGTTTGCATGACTCTTTTGGGCCGTGGTAGGGTAGTAATCTAAGAACAGTGGGAACACACTCGAGGCGAAATAGCAGTGCCAACAGACTATACTGTACTCATATCACCTGGGAACTGCTACCCGACGATAGGTATAATACCCACCAGCAGTTCCCAAACGAGTCTTATCCAGTGTACTCATAACCCAGTGAGCATCTGCATACTATCTCCAGTACGACGTACGGATGGCTGTGGGACAGACCATCTCCTCTGCTAGGATGAGAAGCGTATACACTAGTCTACTCTGGAGTATCAATACCCTGTCTCGATAATCCTACGACTAGGGACTTGTATAAGGATGTGCTTATAGACAACCCAGCTCCCACTAGTGTGACTTCTATCACAATGCTGGTAGTCAACCAAAGATGCTAAGGGCTCTACCAATATGTATATACGATATGCTAAAAACACATGCATATATTGAGGTAGAAACAAACCATACCATTTCGAGCAAGACTATTACTATATCCGTGTATATCCCAAACTTCCATTAAGTAATATAAAAACCAGTATGATACAATAATAGTCTCTAGGGCATATATCTCTAACAACCATCACATGGGATAACTTCCCTGTAATGACGTTTGTGCCACCCAAAAATCAACACGGTTTTCACTAAAATACCATGAACTTTATGTAAGTCTACGTTACCCGTCCCCGGTTCTTTGGGGTTGCGGAAATGGTGAAAAACGATTTTCTACGGTGGGGGTAACATGGACTCAAAAACGGATCTTTGTTAAACTAACTATCTAACAACCTAACTAAGAGTTTTACCTACTCGGTTAGGGGTTATACCTTAACTTGAACTCCTTCTCTTCGACTCCTTGTGATGGTCGGATGGTTCTCTCCTCGTCGTCTCCTTGTGCCGAAGATGGATCCACCCGAAAGCTTCTACCTTTGGCTCCAACCTCAATCTAGAGGAAACTAGAACACTTGGCTTGCTAGACCTTATATACTAGGATAAGTAGAGAAGTGTTTTGGGTTTTTATCTCCAAGGCAAATGGTTCTCAACACATGAGAGGTTTTTGCCTTGAACTAGAGAAAGAGGGAGAGCAAGAGGAAGAGGAGAGCTTTTGCATGAGAGAGAATGCAAATGGTAGAATGAGAAAGACTTTTACAACCATCCTCTTCATAATCCAAAATAATCATAACAAATAATAATAATTGAGTATTATGTGATGGTTGTTATCATATCATATTCTTTCTTCTTCTTCATCATCTTCTTCTTCAAGAAAGCTTGATGCCATCAATGGCAACTTGAGTTCTAAAGTGAGAAATCAAATTCCAAAGTGAACCCACCTCCTATTTCTTCACCCTCTACCTCTTGCCAAGTTGTTTTGGGTGTTTTCTTCACAAGTTTCACAAATTTGTGAAGTCGGAGCTTGAACTTGTGATGCCTCGACGTAGATCATCTTCGGCACGAAGCCGACGACCTAGTCCGCCCATTTCTCCGATCAAGCCGACGATTGAGTCCGGGATTCGAGATGGACAGCGAGAGGACGCCTACGTGGAGCCAAGGAAGTGGATATTCGGATCTACAAAGGTTGTAGCTTCTTATCTTTAGTTAAGTTGTTAACTAGATTCGTATATCGCCTAAACTTCTAGTCAACGATCCGTATTAGGGTTTCTCGGCATCGATAAAATATGAAATTGGCATGGTTGATGCCTTGTGAGACCTCTATTGTGTGCCTACAGGGTTCCTAGGCACACAATAGAGGTCTCACAAGGCATCAACCATGCCAATTTCATATTTTATCGATGCCGAGAAACCCTAATACGGATCGTTGACTAGAAGTTTAGGCGATATACGAATCTAGTTAACAACTTAACTAAAGATAAGAAGCTACAACCTTTGTAGATCCGGATATCCACTTCCTTGGCTCCACGTAGGCGTCCTCTCGCTGTCCATCTCGAATCCCGGACTCAATCGTCGGCTTGATCGGAGAAATGGGCGGACTAGGTCGTCGGCTTCGTGCCGAAGATGATCTACGTCGAGGCATCACAAGTTCAAGCTCCGACTTCACAAATTTGTGAAACTTGTGAAGAAAACACCCAAAACAACTTGGCAAGAGGTAGAGGGTAGAGGGTGAAGAAATAGGAGGTGGGTTCACTTTGGAATTTGATTTCTCACTTTAGAACTCAAGTTGCCATTGATGGCATCAAGCTTTCTTGAAGAAGAAGATGATGAAGAAGAAAAAAGAATATGATAAGTGTTCTTAAATGAATAATAAAATCATTACTTATCATCTTCTAACCTTGGTTAGGTGTAGAGAATAGACCATGGTCAAATGAGAATGGTTAGGGTTAAGCATGAAGACAAAATGGTCACTTTGGTCAAAGCTTCATGAAGCTTCAACAAGCTTCATGAAAGATAGAAACCATTTTGTATTCTTTTGCCATTTCTTTTTAATCCAAATAAAAAGAAAATAAAAGAATGAATAAATAAAAACCCTAACCACTCTCTTAACCAAGGTTTAATTCTTTACACTTAACCAAATGAGCAAGTATCATCAAACATGATACAATCATGTGCACAAAAGTATATCACATATACAACTTGCACATCAAGTGAGAAAATCCATTTAAAGTGAACCAATACTAGTTAATGCAAAGTATTATATCAAATATATAATTATGCATTAAATCATTAAATCAACACTTGATTTAACGATCCGGTCATATCGCATATAACCGACTAGTATCCTATGTATCGGCTTATCGAATCAATCCTTGATTCGATATCTAGGTTATATCGAATATAACCATTCGATACATTCATCGCGAGAATGGAATACGGTATCACATACACGCATTATTCTCGGTCCTGCACATATCTCATATGCGCTCCTATTTCGTTTCGCTTGAGCCAGGAAACCTCTGTGTAGGACTCTAAAGACTCGTCAATACTCCGGTAGCAGATGATGATCATATCAAGCACCCACAAGCCGCAAGCGGTCTGCTAAACGTAACGGCCATCTGGGTATTGAGCGATCAGAAGATCGATGAGCTAGCCCGCTCACACTCCTGTGAATCCAACCAGTAACACTTACCGTACAGTCTGGTCTGTTCGTCTGATATGTCGCATATCAAGTCTAGGGGTGGTAAACGTCAGACCCCAATAACCGATAAGTCGTGCCGATGTGAGGCTCATAACGGGTCGAGAAACTACTGGAAACACTTACCAGCAAATCTCTGATCAGCCCTGGCCAGGGACTTCCCTGTTACGGCCAATCGAGCACAGCGCAACATCAACCCCCAATACCGGGAGAGACGAAACCCCTCCTATCGCTCATTGCCTCCATGTGACTCGGGACTGTGCCCAAAGACTACCATTTTGCACGCCCTCATGGACGTGGTAAGGTGGAGATCAAAGCACAGTGGGAATCACACAAGACTCTATGACGATCTCGGGTCTACAGACTAACCTGTACAAGTGTCACCTGAGAACTGCCATCTGACGTGAGGTATAATACCATCTGGGAGTTCTCGGCGAGTCCGTCCAGTGTACCCAGTCTCCACTGAGCACCCGTATACCATCTCTGATTGCAAACACCAATGGACATGGGATCATCCATCGCCCATCTCATGGGTCGAGAAGCGTATACGCTAGTCTACACTGGTATATCGATGCCCTGTCTCGATACACCCACGACTAGGGACCTTGAAGGATGTACTTATGGACTACCATGTCCCCACTAGTATGATCTGCATCATAGTCCAGGTAGTCAAGTACACATCCTAAGGGCTTTATCAACATGTAACTATAAGACAGTTTAAAGAGACAAGTGTACATGTTAAGATACAGAGTAACCAGATAGCATACTATCATATCGAGCAAGAAAGTCATCTCTATATATGTCCAAGCATCCAATATAATATACATCATCTGTACAATACTGGCCTCTAGGGCATACATACAACTAACAATCTCCCACTTGCACTAGGGCCAGCTGCTGTAGTATCGCATACCGAGCATTCCGAAGAGTCTCTCAAACTGTATCTGGGGAATGGCCTTCGTAAGTGGATCCGCCGTGTTGTTCTTCATGTCAACCCTCCTGACCTCGATCTCCCGGCGATCAACTATCTCCCGGATCAGGTGATACCGCCTCAGAATATGCCTGGATCGCTGATGGGACCTGGGTTCCTTGGCCAAAGCCACCGCTACATTGTTATCGCAATACAAAGGTATTGGATGCTCAATGGATGGAACCACTCCAAGTTCAGTAATGAACTTCTTGATCCAGACAGCCTCTTTGGCAGCATCGTTGGCAGCGATGTATTCAGCCTCCATCGTCGAGTCTGCCACGGTTTCCTGCTTAGAACTCTTCCAGCTAACCGCCCCTCCGTAAAGGGTAAAGACAAATCCCGACTGCGACTTAGAGTCGTCCTTATCACTCTGGAAGCTCGAATCGGTAAAGGACTCCACTTGGAGTTCTCCGTTACCATACACCAAGAGCATCTCTTTAGTCCTTCGCAAGTACTTGAGAATGCTCTTCACAGCTGTCCAGTGACTCTCTCCAGGATCAGCTTGATACCTGCTCACTACACTTAGTGAGTATGCTATATCGGGTCTGGTACATAGCATCGCATACATGATAGAGCCTACAGCCGAAGCATAGGGTATCCCTTGCATGCGAGCTCTCTCCAAATCAGTCTTGGGAGACATCTCTTTGGAGAGAGTGACTCCAGAGATCGTGGGCAAGTTCCCACGCTTGGATTCTTCCATACTAAACCTCTTTAGTATGGTGTCAATGTACCTGGATTGGGACAATCCCAAAATCCGTTTGGATCTATCTCTATAGATCCTAATTCCCAATATGCAGGAGGCATCACCAAGAACTTTCATTGAGAATCTTTGTAATAAGAAGAGCTTGACCGATTGCAGCATAGGAATATCATTTCCTATCAAGAGTATGTCGTCCACGTACAATACGAGGAAGACAACCTTACTCTCTGCCACCTTCTTGTAGATACAAGGTTCATCTGGGTTTTTGACGAAATCAAACTCTTTGATAACGACGTCAAAGCAGATGTTCCAACTCCACGATGCTTGCTTTAATCCATAAATGGATTTAAGCAGCTTGCACACCTTCCCGCTGCTCCCACTGTCTACGAAGCCCTCTGGCTGAGTCATGTACACGCACTCTTCTAAATCACCATTTAGAAAGGCGGTCTTAACATCCATTTGCCAGATTTCGTAATCATGATATGCAGCGATGGCAAGCATGGTCCGGATGGATTTAAGCATAGCCACTGGAGAAAAGGTTTCGTCATAGTCCACACCTGGTCTTTGACGAAAACCCTTTGCAACAAGTCTAGCTTTGAAAGTCTCCACTTTCCCATCTACACCAAGTTTTTTCTTGAAGATCCACTTGCTCCCGATGGGTTTTACCCCTTCAGGAGCAACTTCCAAAGTCCATACTTTGTTGGTGTACATGGATTCCATCTCGGACCGCATAGCATCCAGCCATTTCACCGAGTCCCTACTCGTGATGGCCTGCTCGAAGCTAGTTGGGTCATCATCCTCCATGATGCAATCCTCGCTCCCACCGTCCATGAGAAAACCGTAGTATCTCTCAGGTTGGCGAGGAACCCTACTAGATCGGCGGAGAGGCTGAGGTTCATTGGGAGCTACTGAATCCTCTGGTTCCACTAAATCTTCAGTTACGGTTTGTGTATCTGGAACTTCTTCCAGCTCTACCACTTTGCCACTAATTTCTTTTTCAAGGAATTCCTTTTCTAAAAAGGTGGCATATTGAGAAACAAACACCTTTTGTTCTTCAGCATGGTAGAAAAGATACCCTTGTGAATTCTTAGGATATCCTACAAACTTGCAAAGAACTGACCGTGCCTTGAGTTTGTCTGGATTTTGCCTTTTGACATAGGCCGGACAACCCCATATCTTAACTCGTTTAAAATATGGTCTCTTCCCACTCCATATCTCATATGGTGTGGTAGGTACAGATTTAGATGGAACTTGATTCAATAGGTATGTTGCTGTCTCCAGCGCATATCCCCAAAAGGAAATAGGTAACTCAGCTGTGCTCATCATAGAGCGCACCATATCTAATAGGGTGCGGTTTCTCCGTTCTGATACACCGTTGTGCTGTGGTGTATATGGAGGAGTCAGCTGAGAGAGAATCCCATTCTCTTTTAGGAAGTCCAGGAATTCATTGCTCAAGTATTCACCCCCTCGATCAGATCGAAGGATTTTAATACTTTTTCCGGTTTGGTTTTCGACTTCTTGTTTATATTCTCTAAATTTCTCAAAAGCTTCTGATTTGTGTTTCATCAGGAACACATATCCGAATCTAGAGAGATCGTCAGTGAATGTAATGAAGTACGAAGAACCATCCCTGGCATGTGTAGACATAGGACCGCATACATCACTATGTATCAGTCCCAAGAGTTCGGTAACTCTTTCTCCGTGTCCCGTAAACGGAGTTTTGGTCATCTTGCCTTTGAGACATGACTGGCAAGTGTCATAAGATGAAAATTCGAATGGTTTCAAATATCCATCCTTATGCAACTTAGCCAGTCGTGTCGCATTGATGTGACCCAGTCTACAATGCCACAAGAAGGATTCGTTCAGTTCTAAACTCTTCCTCTTGTGTGTGTTTGTTATGCTCAGAACTGTTGATTGATTTAGAACATAAATGCCATTGCACAACGTGCTTGATCCAACCAACTTTTGGTTACGGAAAATGTTCATAACATTGTCCTGTAATACAAAAGTATATCCCTCTTTACTTAGCAAAGAAACCGATATAATGTTGCATATCAGGTTCGGCGTGTAATAGCATTCGTTCAGAACCAATGTATTACCAGTTGGTAATACAAGGTGATATTCCCCGACAGTCTTAGCTGCAACAATTGCACCATTTCCTACTCTAATGTCTTTATCACCTTCTCCAAGTTCTCTACCTTTCCTAAGCCCATGTAACTGATTACATATATGGGATCCTGACCCGGTATCTAATACCCAGGACGTAGAGCAAATAGAGAAACAGTTCTCTGTAACGAACACACCCGAAGAAAATGCATCAACATGTACTTTCTTCATCCGGGTGGCATGGGAATCCTGGTATTCCCCTATATCCTGTTCATTCCTATAACTCTTATAAGAAAGAACGGAACCAACGTTCCCCAGCACAGTATAACATGCGGGTTCGGTCAATACATCCATATTATTATCTTGATTAAGGCATGAAATGGTCGCTACCTGGAGAGAGAGAGAAGAAAACACTTTAGCGTATGCTCGTGCAAGATCAGATTGGTTATTATCTTATCTAATCAGGATGGCTCCCACTGCTTTTTATCAAATCTTCCTTCAAACCCTAAAAGGAAATATTAGCCGGGATTAATTACACACTACAAGTTCGCCAATCTTTCAGCCATGCCAGTGTCGGTACTTTGAGGGAGGTCCCCCGTGCTTTCGCACGAACCTAATTAATGTAAACCTCGTTTTCCCAGAGGCGTAACCTCGTTAACACCTTTCTAGACACCTACTTGATCGGCTAATTGCAATGTGTAAAACTCTCCCAGGAGTAACTCTTACTCGCAGTAGGTATCGGGATCCAACTATCTCATAGAAGGTATGCAATCTCATTGCAAATTTCAACACTTGAAATTCCCGATAATATTTTGCCCCTAGCAGCTATATGACCTTAACATAGTCAACAAATCATAAGTGCTAGTCAAGTTCAGCCCGTCATTTCCTGATTGAATTAAACCCATCCGCACGACCCTTAACATAGTCAACAAAGTCGCACGACTACCCTAATCCAATCTGCATCATATGCATAAGCAGATAAATACTGGTCAGCTACCGCACACTACGCCTTAACATAGTCAACAAACGTAGCACGAATACTAACTAGTACTTATCTGAAATGACGGAGGGCTACGACAGGTTTTTCTGAAAACCTATTGCGTAATGAACTTGATATCGTTGTAGAATCAAATGAAGTTTTGAAATGGAATGATTTTTGAGGCTTTTCTAGTTTTGCTAAAGGGGTCACTCCCGGTGAAGGGATCGTCGGCCCTTTCCTCGTCGAATGAGGTGCGGGATATATCATATATATCACTGTGCAAAGCAGAAACTATAGAAGCTATCAAAAGTCAAACCGAGTGTGTAGCATCTGCCAGTTATTGCTAAAGGAGTCACTCCCGGTGAAGGGATCTCGGTCTTTTCCTCATCGAATAAGGTGCAGGGTATATCATTTATACCGCTATGCAAAGCAAGAACTGTAGCTACCTGTTTTATTTGAAATTTGATTCTACAACATCTTAGGTTTCTTTTCATTCATTAATCACATTAATGAAGTCCCATCATTTAAAAACATCACAGATAAATACGACGTACACTTATGCCATCTGCATTCGCCTCGATGTCCTCTCGTGCACCGTTAGGTTAGGTAACTAACGGCAGAGCGGGGCAGGACTAGCGCGGGTGCAAAACATAAGTAACGTCTATATAATATATCATATATACTATATACTGTATCTATCACAGAACATCACATGATCACATCACAGATATCGCAGCAGAAGAAATATATGAAACATTGGATATTCTAGGACGTCCGTGTTTTCAATACGAGCCAGTATAAAACACGGATTCCACGGTCGTGATGAATAGCCGATCCCACACCCCTAGACCCCTACGAGAGCGGCAAGCAACCCTACCAATTCTAGGGTTAGGAGACCCGGACTCGACTCCTCGAGATGGTCTCCCACTGAACCCTAGAACCCGGTTACTTGTGCTCCCCTCCTTGGGTCTATCCTAATGCGGAAAAGTAAATAATATACAAAAGGTGACATCTTCCGCAACCTGGAAGTGCCCCAAATAAAAGAATATTACATACAAGTTTTTACATGAATGAAAATGAAAAACACTCATCTCACATAAAAACCCCCGGCTATTCAAACACGACAATCCAATATAACATATCCAGCATCACATAACATCACATGTCATCAACGTAAGTAAATATGCGCATCCCAATTGTCGTTGACATATAGCAACGAAACCGGCGATATCACATATTACACTTACGGTCACAGAAAAGAAAGTGTAAAACTACAACAATTGGAATCCGCAACCTCTTTAGACATCGCATGCCTAACACTTATAAACCCCGCATTTTAGTCCCATTATCGAAAACTCTTTTCAATATGAAGTGAGACTAAACCGCTAGATTTATAACGTTCATACAGTTATCTCATAACTGTTTGTGAATTCCAATTATTGTATCCCAGTCCGGATAAATAGAAAATATTAAACTTTCCGATCGAACATTCGAACACCCAAGTTTTCCTGAAACCGATCAACACATGAAATAAGTTCAAAGACATTCACTTCATGCCTCAGTACCAACGGTCCAGCCGTAGAAGGGTCAAGCCAACGCCTCACATGTGGCACGCCGTACTGCCCCAAACCCGAAGGTTCAAAGGGCAGTTCAAGACGGTCACATAATCGAGTTAAGGTTTGTTGTCTTCTAGAGGGACCATCGCGTTACTTGCACTACTCAGAACGTCCTTAAACCATAGAAAAATCCAACACTTGGAAATTTTTCGGCAGGGGAAAAGTTGGGTATTTATATCCGGTCGGACTTTTTAACATATTCTAAAGTCATCCGGAAAAACACATAGACGAAGTTTAACAATCCGATCGAATCTACGATTCCCAATGCAATCCCAGAATACTCAACTCTTGAGTCAATTTAAAAATTCCCAGAAAACTCAGCATAATTAAATAGGAGTTACTGTGCAAACGAGGAGGGCTGAAGTCATCATCAGGCCGCGGAACCGCCGCATAAGCCATGCTTATGCCGCGGTTCCGCCGCACTATATACTGTTCATGTGAAAAAATTTGCACCGTAATTCTTAGAATTCCCTGCTGAATTTTTTAAGCATTTTTAATATGGAAAAATCCCAGATTTTAGAAAAAGTCCAGAGAGCATGAAAAAGTTAGGGTTTCGGGTTCGATCGGGTTTCAAACATCGTCTAAGCATCGCCTAAGGCTCTAGCTAGGCTCTGATACCACTGTAGGGTTCCTAGGCACACAATAGAGGTCTCACAAGGCATCAACCATGCCAATTTCATATTTTATCGATGCCGAGAAACCCTAATACGGATCGTTGACTAGAAGTTTAGGCGATATACGAATCTAGTTAACAACTTAACTAAAGATAAGAAGCTACAACCTTTGTAGATCCGGATATCCACTTCCTTGGCTCCAAGTAGGCGTCCTCTCACTGTTCATCTCGAATCCCGGACTCAATCGAGGGCTTGATCGGAGAAATGGGCGGACTAGGTCGTCGGCTTCGTGCCGAAGATGATCTACGTCGAGGCATCACAAGTTCAAGCTCCAACTTCACAAATTTGTGAAACTTGTGAAGAAAACACCCAAAACAACTTGGCAAGAGGTAGAGGGTGAAGAAATAGGAGGTGGGTTCACTTTGGAATTTGATTTCTCACTTTAGAACTCAAGTTGCCATTGATGGCATCAAGCTTTCTTGAAGAAGAAGATGATGAAGAAGAAGAAAGAATATGATAAGTGTTCTTAAATGAATAATAAAATCATTACTTATCATCTTCTAACCTTGGTTAGGTGTAGAGAATAGACCATGGTCAAATGAGAATGGTTAGGGTTAAGCATGAAGACAAAATGGTCACTTTGGTCAAAGCTTCATGAAGCTTCAACAAGCTTCATGAAAGATAGAAACCATTTTGTATTCTTTTGCCATTTCTTTTTAATCTAAATAAAAAGAAAATAAAAGAATGAATAAATAAAAACCCTCACCACTCTCTTAACCAAGGTTTAATTCTTTACACTTAACCAAATGAGCAAGTATCATCAAACATGATACAATCATGTGCACAAAAGTATATCACATATACAACTTGCACATCAAGTGAGAAAATCCATTTAAAGTGAACCAATACTAGTTAATGCAAAGTATTATATCAAATATATAATTATACATTAAATCATTAAATCAACACTTGATTTAACGATCCGGTCATATCGCATATAACCGACTAGTATCCTATGTATCGGCTTATCGAATCAATCCTTGATTCGATATCTAGGTTATATCGAATATAACCATTCGATACATTCATCGCGAGAATGGAATACGGTATCACATACACACATTATTCTCGGTCCTGCACATATCTCATATGCGCTCCTATTTCGTTTCGTTTGAGCCAGAAAACCTCTGTGTAGGACTCTAAAGACTCGTCAATACTCCGGTAGCAGATGATGATCATATCAAGCACCCACAAACCGCAAGCGGTCTGCTAAACGTAACGCCATCTGGGTATTGAGCGATCAGAAGATCGACGAGCTAGCCCGCTCACACTCCTGTGAATCCAACCAGTAATACTTACCGTACAGTCTGGTCTGTTCGTCTGATATGTCGCATATCAAGTCTAGGGGTGGTAAACGTCAGACCCCAATAACCGATAAGTCGTTCCGATGTGAGGCTCATAACGGGTCGAGAAACTACTGGTAACACTTACCAGCAAATCTCTGATCAGCCCTGGCCAGGGACTTCCCTGTTACGGCCAATCGAGCACAGCGCAACATCAACACCCAATACCGGGAGAGATGAAACCCCTCCTATCGCTCTTTGCCTCCATGTGACTCGGGACTGTGCCCAAAGACCACCGTTTTGCACGCCCTCATGGACGTGGTAAGGTGGAGATCAAAGCACAGTGGGAATCACACAAGACTCTATGACGATCTCGGGTCTACAGACTAACCTGTACAAGTGTCACCTGAGAACTGCCATCTGACGTGAGGTATAATACCATCTGGGAGTTCTCGGCGAGTCCGTCCAGTGTACCCAGTCTCCATTGAGCACCCGTATACCATCTCTGATGTCAAACACCAATGGACATGGGATCATCCATCACCCATCTCATGGGTCGAGAAGCGTATACGCTAGTCTACACTGGTATATCGATGCCCTGTCTCGATACACCCACGACTAGGGACCTTGAAGGATGTACTTATGGACTACCATGTCCCCACTAGTATTGTCACGCCCCGCTTCCCAGTGTACGGCGAAGTGGACGCGACGAGGTCCGCTACGTATGTACTCAGAAGTACATACGCTAAGCGTAGCTAAGCAATATAAAATATTACACAAGAGACAAGAGTATAAAAAGAACAGCAACTTTTATTTATTAACATTCTTTGTACAATACATGAAAGGAAATACAACTGAAATAAAAGATGCCTAAACAGTGGCATAACAGGAAATGAAAAGTACAGAAAGGAAAAGTGTACAATGAAACTACAGTGCAGGGTCTTCAGTAAACTGCTCCAAGTCTTCTTGCGATGGCTCAATCTCGGCCGGGTCCAAATCACCTGACGACATTCAAAGAAGAGAGAAACAGAATGTCGTCAGCGAACAGGTCGCTCAGTAAGTCCCAAAGATAAGGGGGGAATAAACAGAGAATAAGAGAGGGAGAGTGTAGCTTTTAATGTTGTATTATAATATTGTAATGTTGTATTAACGCTGTTGATTGTAGCCTGGTACAGAAGATGCCAGTGTATACGAGGGGAGTCCCACTTACACCGGGGACTTTGGTAACCTGTAGTACAAGGCTCCGTCGATAATACCACGGAACAACGGCATGGATGTAATTACGTCTTAAGTGACCACCTCGTGCCATCTTTAACATATTCCGTACCAGTCTACCCCTTAAACCCCGCGATATCTTGTTTGTATTGTTATCTTGTAAAATTGTGTTGATTGTATGAGTGATTAACTGACTGACCGAAACCATGATATCAGGAAACGGCTATAACCATAGAGTCATGTAAATGGAATACTGGGAATCATGTAAAAGGAATATCCATGGTTCGGTTTAGTCAAGTTATATAGATTGTTAACTGGATTCTGGGATTCATGTATTCATCTTGAGTTGAAATATAAAGAATATAGATTGACTTGAATTATATTCAAGTCAGAAATAGTCAGACTCTAACCCGAGTCAGACTAGAGAAGATAATTTGAAGTTCTTTATTTGTTAGGGGCCTTATTGTAATTTGTGAAACTTGAGGGGGTTTATTGTAAAAAGTAATATTGTATAGTTTGCAAAATACACCTCAAGTATTTGTTATTCGTCTTTATAGTTATAATGAGTATGGATTTTATTTAAGTTATTCTAGTGAATATATCCTAATAAAAATATTAATTGATTATTTGAAATTCATGGTATTTTAATGTAACTTTTAATCTTGTAATTTTAGGAAAAAAATGGAAACTTGTTATTATAATAAAATAGGTGTTTAAATGATAATTAAATATATATTAATACAAGAATAATTTTAAATAAATATTTTATTTTCCAAAATCTCATTTTCCTTAAAAGTCGTATTTTAAACCCTTCGAGACCGAATGCTCCTTGCGGAGGTCTGAATCTCGCACTACTAGCCCGCGGGTGCACGATGAACCGTACTATCCCTAACGGGTTCCCCAAAGGAGGGTTGTAGTGGCACTTTGCTTAGGTTTTATAAATACTAGTCATTTAGGAAAACGGTTTTATAAATATAAGGTATTTATTTGTAAAAATGTATAGTTTTCCGTATTTTAGTTGTTAGGGTTTCCTAAGCCAACTAGCTTATTTCTAAGGTCTAAACGATGAGTCATTAGAAACCTCAAATCTCCTCTTCACCGTCAATTGCGGCCAGATAAGTGCCAGGTAAGTGGGAAGGAACCACAGTCGTGGGCCTAATTAAAAACCACTAGCCTTAGACACACTTGCCTAGACCCACAAGACAGTTTAGATAAACGATCGATGTCCATGACCAATCGTGCTTTCATTTTATATAAGATTTTATTTAGAAAAGTTTACAATTTAAAGATTTAACTAAAGGTTATAAGGTTATGGTATTTTAGTGAAAAGTCCTGTAATTTCGTATTCTGTATTTTTTGATATTTATCATTTAGGGTTATATTGAGTGTGTGTAAGGGTAGGTCATTACCCCGTGACTTATATTAGGTTTTGGTGAAGTTTAAAGGTGAAATAAGCTATGTTAAACCTAAAGGTATTAAAGTGCAAGAATACGGTATTCGTAAACGTTATCATTTCATGTGTGAAATTTCATTCAAATTGATTGAAACAAGTTTAGTTATCACAATAAACATGTTTAGGAGTGAGGTACTTGATTACATTAAGAAAAATGAACTTCATGGTATTTTAATGAAAGAAATACGGTTTTGTAAAGAACTTATCATTTCATGTGGAAAAGTGTGATTAAATTGGTTTAAGGGTGATTAATAGTCAACATGCATATGGGTAGATAATATGTATTAGGTGACAAGTGGAATTTTAAAGAAAAATCGAATCGGAAATCGGTTTTTCCGATTTCCGTCGGGTTCCAGAAATTCGTATTTTTACATTAAAGAAAAGGAAGATAGAAGAGGTGGGACTTACGGGTTTAAACTCTTCTAAAGAGTAAAGAGAACTAGGGAGGAAGGCCGAGGGGTGATTACGTCGCCGGTTGCTCCAAAACGCGTCGTCGGAATTCCGTCAGAGCTTCGCCGGGAACTCGATTTCGAAGCACACTTCTTGTGGAAACTTTTGAGAGAGTGGCTCAAGATTTTGGGGGGTGAGAGGGTAGTGTGTAGGGTTGGTATTTATAGGGTTAGGCTAGGGTTAGGGTAGATGAAAAGTTAAAAAATAAAAATGTGATAAAATGTAATAAAAATGTATTAAAAGTGGAGTAATTGGGGGTTTTAAAGAGCTATGGAAGTGGTATGAGGCTGAAACTTTTCAGGTGCATAGGGAATACCAAAATACACAACTTTCATGTTGTGACCCTCGCCGGAATCGGCCGAATCGGGGGTGACTCGGCCGTGACTCGGTCGGATCACTGAGTCGGCCGAGTCAAGGCCGAGTTGGCCGATTCCCGACCGATTCCGGTGACCTGGATCTCCCCCGACGGTCCATCTACCCTCTGCAAGTGTTACATCTTTGGGTGTAGTGGGGTTTTTGTGAGATATGCACGTGTAAACTCTTGGTATTCTAAAGGTTTTAAAAAAATTCCATATTAAAAATAATGTGGGGTATGGGATTTGAACTCTGGTGGCTTGGTTCAGCAATGCAAGGTATTACCAATGAGCTACAAGCTATTTCTTGTAATTATTGAGTTATTTAGTTACTTAAACTGATAGCAGCAAGAATAAATACTCCTAGTATACATTAAATTTAAAGTAAATTCTTGTACACTAAAAATTGAGTTATTATATTCTTGTAGCTTGTAATTAAAAACAAAATAATTACCTATATCTTGTGCTCATGCTAAAATACCCCTTTGTGGATTTTTGAAAAAATATTTGAAAAATTTTGTATAGGAAAATTAGGGTTGTTACATTCTACCCTCCTTATAAAAATTTCGTCCTCGAAATTTGTAAAAGGAAAGTGTAATAGTTTGGTGTCAAAATTAAAGGTTGTAAAGAAGTTTTAGTCAAAGTGGTGAGGAGGTTAACTGGGTTACCTTGGTTCACAGTTTCAGGTTCTATGGCTGCTAAGGTGAAAGCCTGTCGCCGTGGCACGTTCCTCCTAGCTGGAGGCATATTCCCCTGTACTCGAGGCATATTTCTCAGTGCCTGATGGAATTGACGATTTGGCTGAGCAGGAAATCTACGTGGAGGTGGTGCTGGGAGTGCAGGACGAGTTGCAGGAGCCTGGATAGCTGGCTGCTGCGGGTAGTTGGCGGGTGTGTGTGCTGAGTTGCGTCTATAAGGACAGTTTCCAATTCCGTGATTGGACGCGCCACAAACCAAACATAGGCCTTTTGCGCGTCTACAGTCCTTCCACAAGTGACCTTCCCTCTTGCAATAAAAGCAAAAATCGGGTCTTGACCGATCCTTAACTTCTTCCAGTCTTCTGAGTTCAACAGCTGGCCTTGAAGAGGCCCCTCCTGCCATCTGAGTGGCAGGACGTTTCACTCCTGCAGACTGAGGTCTGCCCCTTGCCTTTATCACTGCTTCATAGCTGCGGGCAGCTTCCAGAGCATCTTCATGAGTCAGAAATTTTCCCGTGGCTAGGGCAGCCTGAATCTCCGTGTCCAGTCCTTGTTGAAAGCGACGGGCTCTGATATCGTCCGTCGGTATCAAGTGTGCTGCGAATCGGCTTAACATGGTGAATTCAGCGTCGTATTCATCTACTGATTTGTCCCACATCGATCCTTGTTGTAGATGAATGAACTGCTGCTCCATTGCAAACCTGGCAGTCGCTGGAAAGTATTTCGCGTCGAACTTCTCGCGAAAAGTCTTCCATTCAATAGGCTGCACAAGACGGCTTTCTTCCGCCTTCCACCAGTTGCGAGCGTTGTCCGTAAGTTGTAGTTTCGCTACACGGACCCAAGCGACGTCTGGCACTTGTGCTGCGAACAGATCATCCTCGATACTTTGAGCCCATTCCTCAGCTTCCAGTGGGCTCCCTTTTCCTGAGAACTGCTTCGGATGTAAAGCCCTGAATTGTTTCACTCCCGGAGCATCAGTCTCAGAACGGTTCAGAAGTTGTTGTTGTCCCTCGAGAAGGCTGCGAATCGCCTCAAATAGCATTGTTTGCTCAGTGGGTGGTGCAGGAACAGCCGGTGTGAGAGGTAGTGCTGAGGGTGTGTTGTTGACGTTGGTGCTGGTGTTGTTTGGGGAATCCATAACCCTGAAGAAAAATTTGGGTTAGGACAGATTCAAGTACATGAAATGATAAGATTCAAGGAAGATGAAATTGCAAGATTCAAGGAACATGAATTGTAAAGAATGTTTTAGTTGCTGGTTCTTGTGTTATATTGCTTAGGTTGTTCACGTAGACCAGAACTGCATGACAGGGATTCATACAGCTCTGACCTGCATGGGCCACCAACAAAACCTGTCACGCCCCGCTTCCCAGTGTACGGCGAAGTGGACGCGACGAGGTCCGCTACGTATGTACTCAGAAGTACATACGCTAAGCGTAGCTAAGCAATATAAAATATTACACAAGAGACAAGAGTATAAAAAGAACAGCAACTTTTATTTATTAACATTCTTTGTACAATACATGAAAGGAAATACAACTGAAATAAAAGATGCCTAAACAGTGGCATAACAGGAAATGAAAAGTACAGAAAGGAAAAGTGTACAATGAAACTACAGTGCAGGGTCTTCAGTAAACTGCTCCAAGTCTTCTTGCGATGGCTCAATCTCGGCCGGGTCCAAATCACCTGACGACATTCAAAGAAGAGAGAAACAGAATGTCGTCAGCGAACAGGTCGCTCGGTAAGTCCCAAAGATAAGGGGGGAATAGACAGAGAATAAGAGAGGGAGAGTGTAGCTTTTAATGTTGTATTATAATATTGTAATGTTGTATTAACGCTGTTGATTGTAGCCTGGTACAGAAGATGCCAGTGTATACGAGGGGAGTCCCACTTACACCGGGGACTTTGGTAACCTGTAGTACAAGGCTCCGTCGATAATACCACGGAACAACGGCATGGATGTAATTACGTCTTAAGTGACCACCTCGTGCCATCTTTAACATATTCCGTACCAGTCTACCCCTTAAACCCCGCGATATCTTGTTTGTATTGTTATCTTGTAAAATTGTGTTGATTGTATGAGTGATTAACTGACTGACCGAAACCATGATATCAGGAAACGGCTATAACCATAGAGTCATGTAAATGGAATACTGGGAATCATGTAAAAGGAATATCCATGGTTCGGTTTAGTCAAGTTATATAGATTGTTAACTGGAGATAGTGCCCTCAGAGTCAATTATTAGGTCACAGGTACGTGATTGTAATGATTGAGGGAGGACCTATCCCGGTAGGACAGTCTTACTCGAGATGATAGTATGCTATCTGGTTTACCTTTATCATCGTGTACTGCTTTAGGTGACATGACACGTCGCTATTACACGTTGATAGAGCCCCTAGGATTCTTGCTTGACCACCAGCAGTATGAGGGCGATCATATAAGTGGGAGCTGGGGGTCTATAAGCACATCCTTAAAAGGTCCCTAGTCGTAGGAGTTTCGAGACAGGGCATCGATACTCCAGAGTAGACTAGTGTATACAGTCGAGACCCCGACGAGGGGCGGTGGCCGGTCTCACAAGCCACTGGTGTCAGTTGGATCACCTAAGATGTATACAGGTGCTCATTGGGTTATGAGTACACCGGACAGGACTCGCCGGGAACATGCTAGTTGGTCATATACCAGACGTCAGATGGCAGTTCCCTGGTGACATGTGTGCAGGTTAGTTCATCGACCTGGGGATCGTCATTTGTCTCGTGTGAGTTCCCACTGTACTTTGATTACTACCCTACCACGGCTCAAAGGAGTCGTGCAAACAGGTTTTAGTTGGGTACAGTCCCGAGCCACATGGAGGCAGTGAGCGTATCTTCAGGGGTTCGTCTCTCCCGGTATTGGGGGTGAGGTCGTGCTGTGTCTAGGAGAGCCATTACACAAAGTCCTTGGCCAAGGCAAGGAGATTTACTGGTAGGTATTCCAGTAGTATCTCAGGGTGTTCTGGGCTACACTCCGACACGACTTGTACCGCTTTTGGGGGTCTGACTTTTACCAACCCCCTAGGCCCGCCATGCGATACTCATAGACGAACGGACCGGACTGCACGGATATTGTCACTGACAGGCTCAGTGGGGTGTCAGAATGAGTTCGCTCATCGACGTCCCTTTTGGTCAATAGCTGGTGGCCCGTCACGTATTGGCTTATACCTCTGACGTGCTAGTGGTTAAATCCACAGCCATAGTATTGACGAGTCTTTAGAGTCCACCACACTTACAGTTACTCAAGTTTCGGGCGAAACGCTGTAGAGGCCGTATGGAGATATGGCAGGGTCCGATCAGATACGTGCGGTATTGCACGGATCAGGATCGGACAGCTTTGTACTAGTGGCCGTATGGATATATGGCAAGGTTCGATCAGATACGTGCGGTATTGCACGGATCAGGATCGGACAGTTTTTACTAGCCGGTTTTGGTTTAAGCCGGTCCTAGTTTAGTACAGTGTAGATTTTGTCTCATTGCATTTGTATCCGGACGGAATACAGATGCGGGTGTGTATGCACAGTTTGGGGGTTTTCCTGTAATTTATTACGGGACCAGTTTTCTGGAGTTGCCAGTTTGCATTCCGTTCCGGCCGGTTTTCCTTTGTTCTTTCCCGGCCGGACTTTTCAGATGGAGGGTGTTATTTGCAATTGTGCAAATAACATTTGTGGAGGGGGTATCTTGCATATTGGTGGCATCATGATGGCTTTTCATGATGAGATCCTTTTTCTTTCTTTTCTTTGCTTTATGAGATTAGAAATGAAAAGAGGTTTGATGTTGATTTAGTGATGATTATGTTTTAGGTTGTGGTCACCACTTTTTGCATCCTACACTCACCTCCCTCTTGTTATCATAATGTTTTTGCTCCACCATTTTCATTCTCACTTGATGAGAGGTTTTTGTTCATGGTTGAGAAAAAGAAAGAGAAAAAGAAAAGAGAAGAAGAGAGTTTCATCTTCATCCTTGAGAGTGTTTCATTTGATTGATCTCATTTCATGTTAAGAAAAATGCAAGCACCATTTTTCTTGTCTTGTTTCCTCCATCATCCACAAATGGCAACCAAACCCCAAAAGAGACTATGATTCTACACTACACTTCCTACAGCATATCTTGAGCATGTCGATTTGCCGGCTTCATGCGCGAGTTGCCTCGGTATTGAGGTGGGAGCCCGTAAAAGTACCCGGCTTTGTGGTGCCCTTTGCGACGAGGAGGAGATGGACGGAGATCCCGCGAGGAGATCGGAGTGGAGATGAAGACCGGAGGACTCGGATCGTATGGTATATTTCTCTACCCCCTCTCTAGATAGCTTAGACTAGTTTAATGGCACGATCCGGAGTTTAGTGCGCGGTGGTGCCGGTTTGCTAAGTCCGCAAAAAATAAAAGTTTACCACCGTTTCCGCGTTTGGCCGTCGGATTGACGGCCGGGGCGCCGCCGTGCACTTACAGTGGTATCAGAGCCTCGCCATTAACTTTGTCTAGCTTTCGTTTGATGTGTTTTACGTTTCCGATCGAACAAAATCCCGAAAACGCATTTTTCATGCACATCAGTTTCTGTCGAATTTTTTTTGAGTCCAAAAATTTTTCAGGTTGTCTCAGAGTGATGTGCAGGGAATTTTAAGGTCACTGTAAAAATTTGGTACAACGAGCTCACCATACCGCCGCGGAAGGGCGGCCAAACCCCTGCTTTGGCCGCTCTTCCGCCGCGGATGTAACTGTTCACCCCCCCAAATTTTTGCAGTGTGTTCCTGAGTGATAAATGTGGTTTTTAGGATATTAAAATTGGGCCCAGGTTTTCTGTGATTGCTACAGTTTTGTTTGGGGGCCCACTTGTTAATTTTTTGGTCAATCGGATATTTTAAACACATTATTTCACAGTATTTACATTATATCTGCGACCGTGAATGTCACTCGATCGGTAAATCCGTCTAACTGCTATAGCCCGGTTAGACGGATTTGCGAACGTGACTTTCACGTTGATGTTCTATGTTTATGCTGTGATGTTGCGGATCGGTCGTGGGGGATAGCCTGGATGCAATGCTAGTACAGTGTGGTTGTATTATGTACATTTGTTGTTGCGGGGCGAGCGTCCGACATGTGGACTGCCGTCACTGCCTGTTTGTATTATTCTTTTGGGGCACGACCTGGTTGCGGTCGATGTACCCGGTGTATGTATATTTTACTTTCTGTACTAGGGTTACCCCGCGGAGGGGTGCACGGATAGCCGGGTTCTAGAGGGCAACAAGCCCGCATCTCATGGCATTGAGACGGAGGGGGCTTCACTCTAGGATTGGCAGGGCTATTCGTCGCACTCGTAGGGGGTACAGGTTGACCCAGGAGGGGTGCCCAAGTTACCGGATTCCGTGAAGTGCTGGGTGGTCCATTCACGGCGATGAAGGGGGCTGCCTCGCTTCAGGTTTTGGCGGGTAACTTGCCGCGCCCGTAGGGGTCTAGGATTTCATTGCACAGGCTATCCACACGACCAGGGGAACGTCGGGTTTCAGTAGTGGCTCTGTGAAACCCGGGGATCCCAGATATCTGTATTGTTCTGTGATGCTGTACATTTCTGTGATGTTGCATTTTATTCACGCCTTGAGCGAAATACTATATATTGGTATATATATTAGTAGATGTTGTATATGTTTTTCATCCGCGCTAGTCCAGTCCCCGCTCTGCCGTTAGTTAGCTAACCTAACGGGTGATGACGGGACCCAGTGGCGAATGCGGATGGCATATACGTACGTCAGTATATTTTCGTTCTTTGTGGTGTGATCAATTGATGGGACTGCGTTGATTCGGATCAATGCAAGTTAAACAAGCCTATTCTGATGTTGTTGGAACACTTTTCAAAAAGCTGTTATTGCAAGGACGTTCACTTTTGTTTTGCATCGTGGTATTCATTTGGAATATCCTGCTCCTCAGTCGACGAGGCAAGGGCCGAGATCCCTTCACCGGGAGTGACCCCTTGGACAGAAGTTTGCGTCAGGGCATAAACTTCACTATAGCCGATTACTTTTGCTTTGCATCGTGGTATTCATTTGGAATATCCTGCACCTCATTCTACGGGGAAAGAGCCGAGATCCCTTCACCGGGAGTGACCTCTTTAGTAAAGGTTTTCGTCACTATATTTTCTAAAAAGCTATCCGTTCCTTCAACGATATCAAGTTCATTACGTTAAAGGTTTTCGCCAGAAACAATTCGTAGCCCTCCGTCGTTTCATATGGGTAGTCAATAGTATTCAAGCTGTGTTTGTTGGCCAAAGTCAAGGCACAGTGTTTGGTAGCTGTTGGTTATTGATATGCAGCATAGATAGATGCGTTGGTTTGGGGCAGTCGTATAGCCTTGTTGGCCAAAGTCAAGGGCTTGTACGGGTGGGCTCAAATTAACCTGGAGAATGACGGGCAGAACTTGACATGTGACTTATGATTTGTTGGCCAAAGTCAAGGTCATAAGAGCATGGGGTAAAAATCACATCGGGAGTTTCAAAAGAACTGAAACTTGCCAGTTATGCGCATACCTTCTGGAGTGTGATACCGTGAGCGGATTCCGTCACGTTATCATGCGATGAGAGTTGGATCCCGATTCCCACTGATGAGTTAGTTTACTCCTCGGGTGACCCCGACTAATTCTTCTTTCAGGTTTGGAGGAGAATTTGAGGTACAGTGGGAGGTTTCCAGATTAGATAAAGTGATAACCATTCTGATCTAGGTTAGAGTGCACGCTGAGTGTTTCTTTTCTCTCTCTCTCTGGCAGCGACCATTGACCCGACCCTAAGACCATGACTCAGTGACCAAGTTGACCGAACCTTCTTAACACTGGCTTTTGGATTGTCAGAGTTGCAAACCTCATTGCCACTCCTACTCTTACCCTTTTCTCCAGGACACCCCGTATTACTACGAACGTCCACTTCCATTGGACAAAGCCATCGTATGGTTAGATACGAACTCGAAGGACTTCGAGGATGGTTTCTGGTTCTGGAGAAAACGGATAGGATTATTCAGTTGTCTTTTCCTTTTACCCTCTCTCAGGTTACGAGTACTCCTTGGTTTAGGGGTAGTACACCTATTACGCAAATTGGATAGTCTTCTTCCAAACCTTAGGCTGGTGCCGACCGGTAGGGAATGAAGAAAACCAGTTAGCCTAAACGGTGTACAGAAGGTATTAAATTCAGACAAAGCAAGGGATTAGTAAGAGGGCAAAGTAAATTGCGACAGATATTCACAACTAAACCATGTATTCCTTCGCCAATCCTAAATCACCTTTGTATTTCTCCAGGACACTCCGTATCACTACGAAGATCCCATTTTATTGGATAATCCATCGTATGGTTATATACGAACTCGAAAGGAACTTGTTCCAGTTCGGGGATGGATCCTGGTTCAGGAGAAATAGGAATAAAGTACATTCAGGTGTCTTTTATCTTCACCTTCTCTCGCGTTGCGAGTGCTCCTAGGATTAGGACAGTACACCCATTATGCTTATTGGATAGTCTTCTTCCAAACCATAGGCTGGTGCCGAACGGTAGGGAAGGAAGAAAACCAATTGGCCTAAAGGGGTGTGCAGAAGGTAATGACTAAAGACATATAAAGGGATTTGGAAAGGTGGCAAAGAAACACACGGTTACAGTTGTGAATCTGGATAAAAGTAGAGGCATTACTAGGAATACCAGGATACCCCATCGAAACATTTCAATGTTTCAGTTCACTGTGTACTGTTAAACGAAAACTGATTTCCCGATTGGACACTTGCTCCAGGGTATGTATTTACCAGGTATGATTCTCACATCTGTATGGCTTTACAGATGATGAGTGGGAGTAAGTTATTGGGAATTGGGTGATCATCCTCATTATATCGGGATTCGTTGTAATCGGTGATATTTGTGGAGATCATCTGGGTTGTTTGCCGGTCGGCAAATGTTTGGTTTTGAATATCCGCTGTTGTGCACCAATTTCAAATTGATATATCTGTACGTCTATTTTTCATAGAGTGAGATATACCTTTTGATATTATGTCGATGACATTTACCTATATCAGTGGATGGTTAGGTAAGGAGCATTAAACAGCGGTGTAATTCTTCTTAACCATAAGTACAGTTTTCAACCTACGACACACAGTGAAAGAGTTATCAGACTCAAGGGACTTATACAGAGTATTGTATGTTGTCCAGGGTCCATCAGGACAGAGGGGTTGGTCCTCGTACTACATTCAGTTTACTTATGACTTCTCTAGTTTTTAGACAAGTGTTTCGTGGAAACACAGGATCCGAATTTGGAGAAGTTATAGGTATTTGAGTAGAGTAGAGAACCAGGTGTAGCAAGTATCAGGATTCTTCAAGGTGATCGAAGATGTAGATACTTGTGTATGGTATTCAGTTGATAGTAATGATAAAGAGATCTTGCTTCTCTTTCAGGTTACTCATAATTGGAAGTATTCCTAAGTTGAGTAACGCTGAACGGCCCCTTTTCCATTTAGTTGACATGCGCTGGGGACAGCTGCATGATTTGAATCTGGTTCAATTAAATCAGTGCCTCTGTTTCTATATTGGATATAGAACAGTTCATATCTTAACGATGTTAAGGTACGGGGAGTTGTCCGGTTTATGATTAAAACCAGACACTGGACAACTCAAGGCACGTTTCTGTAATGGCTGTTTGTGGGTTGACCCAGGCTATGACGAGGGTTGACTTTCTACCATCTGGCAGATCAATAGAAATATTGTTCTAGACTCGCCACAGTTTATTAAAAATGGAATTTTTTTTTTTCAAAAACAGTAGTGGGAGTATGGTAGAACTGGAAGTGATTCCAGAACCGCAAACGATTACCGAAGATTTGATAAGGAACCTAAAGATTCAATTTGGATTGACATTCCATTGGCCACTCCGCAGGGATGGTGGGTAACTTCAGGCACCCGAGAGGTACTCCGGTAACCTCAAGGACGGTGACAGGGAAGTTCTTGTTTACCCACACTTGCCATTGTTGTTGTTCCAGGCTGCGAGACACGGCAAGGGGATGAGTATAGCGTCGTTCTAAACTTGCTTTAGAAATGCACGTCTATATGACTCTGCCAGAGGGTTGTCGTAGTCAGTGGGAGCAGCGGAAGCATTGGTGGACATCAGGCTTATGTCTATTTATAGACTAAAGCAGATGTAGCGGAGATTGATCATCTATTTCTGACGTGACAGTCATGGGTTTGACTTCATCAGAATAGGAGATGGATCTGTTGAGAAGGTAGTAGGGTGTGATATCCTGGTATATGGATGACATACACAAAGTAGGAAATGAAACTCCTATACTACAATCGGTTATACTTTGGTCGTCACACAGTAGTTTCTCCACAAAGGACTTGGACTTTATGTCTGACATACTGGTTACTAGATCTATGGTTTTAGATCTAGATTTGGGTGGTTTCCCAATCAGGGTACTTAGACAGCATTCTAAGGGTATTTAGAATGGACGACTCCTGGCACGGTAGTGTACCTGCAGGTAATGGAGTCACCCTCTCCAAAGGTGTCTTACAGACTAAAGGGGAGAGGGACGTGCATGATTGGCAGATCACTTGCTCAGGCAATTGAGTCAATCGTGAGATGTCAAGTACCACACCAGATGTTGTTCTTGCACTAGATGCAATAAGTTGACATTAATCCAATCCTGGAGAAACAGTCGGAAGCAGTTTTAGAACATAAGTGAATGTTCTAGGGATATGATAACGACAGCCTTATTCGGGAGACAGTTATCATTCCAGGCTTCCAAGGTGACATGGACAACAAGGAGGTTGTCAGAGTTATAGTTTTCCTTCTGATGAGGGGCAGTATTTTGGACAGGTGGTCCAAGGCAATACTGAGGGAGGCATGGCGCAGGATACTGATTAAGTTCAGTTGACGATACAGTCTAAGAAGTTTGGATTTGGAGTTCATTTATGAGCTAGGTCCCATCAGACATCCAGACATTCTAAGACAGGTATTGCTCTTTTCGGGAGATGGCTTTCTCCGCGAACTTGAGATATAGAGAGACATAGAAAGAAAAAAAACTAAGCGGATCCACTCACTGAGGCTATTCCTCGAACGCAATAGTTCCGCAAACGAGCTTTGTGAGACTGACTAGTAGAGGAGTTGGATGTTCGGTATCACACGGGCTGTGAGTATGCGACATCGCAATAATTAGCCTTGAGTGCAAGTGGGAGATTGTTGGAGATAGTGCCCTCAGAGTCAATTATTAGGTCACAGGTACGTGATTGTAATGATTGAGGGATGACCTATCCCGGTAGGACAGTCTTACTCGAGATGATAGTATGCTATCTGGTTTACCTTTATCATCGTGTACTGCTTTAGGTGACATGACACGTCGCTATTACACGTTGATAGAGCCCCTAGGATTCTTGCTTGACCACCAGCAGTATGAGGGCGATCATATAAGTGGGAGCTGGGGGTCTATAAGCACATCCTTAAAAGGTCCCTAGTCGTAGGAGTTTCGAGACAGGGCATCGATACTCCAGAGTAGACTAGTGTATACAGTCGAGACCCCGACGAGGGGCGGTGGCCGGTCTCACAAGCCACTGGTGTCAGTTGGATCACCTAAGATGTATACAGGTGCTCATTGGGTTATGAGTACACCGGACAGGACTCGCCGGGAACATGCTAGTTGGTCATATACCAGACGTCAGATGGCAGTTCCCTGGTGACATGTGTGCAGGTTAGTTCATCGACCTGGGGATCGTCATTTGTCTCGTGTGAGTTCCCACTGTACTTTGATTACTACCCTACCACGGCTCAAAGGAGTCGTGCAAACAGGTTTTAGTTGGGTACAGTCCCGAGCCACATGGAGGCAGTGAGCGTATCTTCAGGGGTTCGTCTCTCCCGGTATTGGGGGTGAGGTCGTGCTGTGTCTAGGAGAGCCATTACACAAAGTCCTTGGCCAAGGCAAGGAGATTTACTGGTAGGTATTCCAGTAGTATCTCAGGGTGTTCTGGGCTACACTCCGACACGACTTGTACCGCTTTTGGGGGTCTGACTTTTACCAACCCCCTAGGCCCGCCATGCGATACTCATAGACGAACGGACCGGACTGCACGGATATTGTCACTGACAGGCTCAGTGGGGTGTCAGAATGAGTTCGCTCATCGACGTCCCTTTTGGTCAATAGCTGGTGGCCCGTCACGTATTGGCTTATACCTCTGACGTGCTAGTGGTTAAATCCACAGCCATAGTATTGACGAGTCTTTAGAGTCCACCACATTTACAGTTACTCAAGTTTCGGGCGAAACGCTGTAGAGGCCGTATGGAGATATGGCAGGGTCCGATCAGATACGTGCGGTATTGCACGGATCAGGATCGGACAGCTTTGTACTAGTGGCCGTATGGATATATGGCAAGGTTCGATCAGATACGTGCGGTATTGCACGGATCAGGATCGGACAGTTTTTACTAGCCGGTTTTGGTTTAAGCCGGTCCTAGTTTAGTACAGTGTAGATTTTGTCTCATTGCATTTGTATCCGGACGGAATACAGATGCGGGTGTGTATGCACAGTTTGGGGGTTTTCCTGTAATTTATTACGGGACCAGTTTTCTGGAGTTGCCAGTTTGCATTCCGTTCCGGCCGGTTTTCCTTTGTTCTTTCCCGGCCGGACTTTTCAGATGGAGGGTGTTATTTGCAATTGTGCAAATAACATTTGTGGAGGGGGTATCTTGTATATTGGTGGCATCATGATGGCTTTTCATGATGAGATCCTTTTTCTTTCTTTTCTTTGCTTTATGAGATTAGAAATGAAAAGAGGTTTGATGTTGATTTAGTGATGATTATGTTTTAGGTTGTGGTCACCACTTTTTGCATCCTACACTCACCTCCCTCTTGTTATCATAATGTTTTTGCTCCACCATTTTCATTCTCACTTGATGAGAGGTTTTTGTTCATGGTTGAGAAAAAGAAAGAGAAAAAGAAAAGAGAAGAAGAGAGTTTCATCTTCATCCTTGAGAGTGTTTCATTTGATTGATCTCATTTCATGTTAAGAAAAATGCAAGCACCATTTTTCTTGTCTTGTTTCCTCCATCATCCACAAATGGCAACCAAACCCCAAAAGAGACTATGATTCTACACTACACTTCCTACAGCATATCTTGAGCATGTCGATTTGCCGGCTTCATGCGCGAGTTGCCTCGGTATTGAGGTGGGAGCCCGTAAAAGTACCCGGCTTCGTGGTGCCCTTTGCGACGAGGAGGAGATGGACGGAGATCCCGCGAGGAGATCGGAGTGGAGATGAAGACCGGAGGACTCGGATCGTATGGTATATTTCTCTACCCCCTCTCTAGATAGCTTAGACTAGTTTAATGGCACGATCCGGAGTTTAGTGCGCGGTGGTGCCGGTTTGCTAAGTCCGCAAAAAATAAAAGTTTACCACCGTTTCCGCGTTTGGCCGTCGGATTGACGGCCGGGGCGCCGCCGTGCACTTACACAGTCTTCTTCCGATGTCCTACGAATATCAATATCCGTGACAGGGGAAACTGGACCTGAGAGGTGTCCCAGCTTGTCCTGGGCAATGGACATCTGGACAGACCTTTGCTAGTCATAACAGTCAGATTCAGTCATTTTATTATCTAGATGTAACCTAGGTGCGGTCACTGGGTCGCTGCAATTAAGAGAGAGAGAAGAAAACACTTAGCATGATGCTCTTGCAAGTTTAGATTGGTTTTTAATTTATCTAAACAGGATGGCTCCCACTGTCTCTCGAATCCCTCCTCAAACCACAAAGGAAGAATTAGTCGGGATGTTTCTCACCGTACAATACTTGCTTAACCGTTCAGCCAGGCCAGTGTCGGTACTTCGAGGGAGGTTTTCCAACGCTTTCGCGAAGTTCCTTAATTAAGTAACCTCTTTTCCCTGTGGGCGTAGCCCCGCTAACACCTTTCTAGACACCTACTAGGTTTATAGCATTGATCGTTAAGTGAGAGTTTTCCCGAGGAGTAGCATATACTCACAGTAGGATCGGGATCCAAATATCATCGCGTGATAAAACCGAAGGAATCCTACCAGAATCATCACACTCCAAATGGTATGCAGCGCTAGCAAGTTTCAGTACTTTTGAAACTCCCGATGTAGATTTTTGCCCCATGCTCTTATGACCTTGACTAAGGCCAACAAATCATAAGTCACATGTCAAGTTCTACCCGTCGTTATCCAGGATAATTTGAACCCACCCGTATATACCCTTGACTATGGCCAACAAAGCAATACGACTGTTCCAAACCAACGCATTCTATCTATGCAACATATGAATACCCACCAGCTACCAAACACTGTGCCTTGACTAAGGCCAACAAACACAGCTTGAATACTGTTGAATATTTATATGAAACGACGGAAGGCTACGGATGGTTTTGGTGAAACCATGAACGTAGTGAACTTGATATAGTCGATGGAACGAGATAGCTTTTAAAAGGAGTGGTTCAAGCTCCGCGTTTAAAAGTTTAGTTTTGAAAAGAACCGAGTGGTTTTCAAAGTGTTCCAATCGACTTTTACTTGGTTTATTTTCTTGCATTAGTTCTTTTAATGCGTCCCATCATTTAATCCTACCATTGCAGAAAACAACCAAAATATGACGTACGCTTATGCCATTCGCATTCGCCACGGGGCCCCGTCATCACCCGTTAGGTTACTTAACTAACGACAGAGCGGGGGCTGGGCTAGCGCGGCTGTAAAACATAAGCAACGCCTAAATAGTTATCATATATAAATATATAGCAATGATAGACATTACAGATCACAGATGAATACATGGGATATACTAGGAATCCGCAATCCGTTCGAGCCTGCAACGAAAAGCGGATTACACGGTCGCGGTGAATAGCCAATACCCCACCCAAGACCCCTACGGGTGTGGCAAACTACCCCCAAGTACCCGAAGCGAAGCAACCTTCCTCACCACCGTGAGTAGGCCACTCGGCAGTTCGAGATACCCGGTAGTTTGTGCACCCCCTCCATGGGTCTATCTTAGGAGCAAAAACAGTAAAAAGAATTATACAATGACGGCTACAACCCCGACCCGGTTGTGCGGCCAAACAAATAATAATATTACATCAATTTACATATTACAATGAATGAAAGAAAAAGAAACACTCACCTCACATCCACCCCGGCTATTCACCCGCGACAATCCAACACATTCATATACACATCCCATCATCAAACACATATCACAGATATGTATAACCCCGACTAATCGACATATAGCGATTAGCCGACGTTCAATACATATAAACATCACAGATATAACCTTTTAGTCAAAGTGTATTGAAGTTCGATAAAAAAAATACGGATTTATAGGCCCCCAAAAAAAAATTTCTATTCTGGAAAACCTGGGCACATATAAACCATCTTAAAAATCCTAAAACCAAGCCAGAAATACACTGCACCAAACTCGACCCAGTGAAGAGCCAAGACGGCCGCGGTTGCGCGACAATAGCTAGCTATTGCCGCGGAACCGCGGCTCTTTGGTCGAATCACTGGATCGTTTTTGGTGGCTTTCTTCACAAAACCCTGAGATGATTTTTGGAGTATGATTTAATTTGTTTTGAACAGAAAAAATTTTAACAGAAACTTAGGGTTTTGAAAACTCGGTTTTTCGATTTTTCCGATTCGAACTTCGATACACTTTACTACCTAGCTAGTTTATGTTTAGTTAGGCTCTGATACCACTGTAAGTCCATGTTTCCCACCCCGGTGCTTGTAGGGAGGCGGAAAACGGAATAAAAAACGAATTTTTATGAACTTAGGCAACATGGACTGGACTATGAAGTATCTTTGCTAAACAAAAACAAGCTAAAGCTAACTAGAAACTAGCTAAGTGCTAGAAAGGTTATACCTTGGGCTTTATGTCCTTCTCTCCTTGCTCCTTGGAGTGGTGGAAGGAGGTCACCTTTGTCGTCTTCTCACGTCGAAGAAAGATCCACCCGAAATCCTCGACCTTTGGCTTCAACTCCAAGCTAGAAGTAACTAGGGTGCAAGAAGTGCTAATCCTTGAACCCTATATGAGAGTAGAGATTATCAAGAAAGGGTTTTTCTCAAGCACAAGTGTTTCTCAACACATGAGAGGGGAGAGCTTGAGGGAGAGGAAGAACAAGAGAGAGAAAATGAACGATAGAATGAGAATAAAATAAACCATTCTCACATATATGTGTGTATTATTTTAATTAGATAATTAGTAAGATAATTGTCATGGCTTAATCAAGACATGACCATTATCATTTCATTTTTAATGCAAATTGCAAGGATCAAAGAGCATCTTCCAAATGAAATGATGATGGTCAAAGTGTCACAACAAGTCAAGGAGGTCAAATGGTCAACAACCATAACCATGCACAATTATTTAAACTAATATCAATTAACCATAATACACACATAAGTATTAGGGTTAATAAAATGACAATAGTCATTAACCCTAATCAAAGTCCTCTCCCTCTGTCTCAAGCAACTGTGCATACGCACCCGTATTCGTGATCCGAGGAACACGAATACAAAGAAAAAAAACCAATCCCAAATCATATACTAGGATCCGGCTTAAACCAAAGCCCACTAGTATAAGCTGTCCGGACAGCAAACGTGCACAAGTGCGCGGATGTGGACGAACCCTGTCGCAAAACCATGCGACCTCTACTCATTTTGCCTAAAGGCGAATAGCTCTCTGTGTGGGACTCTAAAGACTCGACACTACGCTGGCAGTGGGTTTAACCACAGACCGCAAGCGGCACTAGCTGTACGTAACGGTCCCCAGGTAGATATCGATAAGAAGACTGACGAGGTGAACCCCATCTGAACTCCTACTGAGCCTGTATGTGACAGTCTCCGTACAGTCCGGTCTGTTCGTCTGATACATCGCATGGCGGGCCTAGGGGGCGGTGAACGTCAGTCCCCTAATAGCGGTACAAGTCGTGTCGGAGTGTATCCCAGAACACCCTGAGATAACACTGGAAACCTACCAGTATATCTCGCTTGCCCTGGCCAGGGACTACTCGTGTAATGGCTCTCCTAGACACAGCGCGATGTCAACCCCCAATACCGGGAGAGACGAATCCTTTCTAACCGTCACTGCCTCCAAGTGCTTCGGGACTACACCCAAAAACTGCCTGTTTGCACGACTCCTTTGAGCCGTGGTTGGGTAGTAATCAAAGTGCAGTGGGAACACACTCGAGGCGAAGTGACAGTGTCAAGTCAACGGACTAAGCTGTACTCATGTCACCTGGGAACTGATAACTGACGATAGGTATAATACCAACCAACAGTCCCCGACGAGTCCTGTTCAGTGTACTCATAACCTAACGAGCACCCGCATACTATCTCAAGTACGACGTACTGACGGCTGTGGGACAGACCGTCTCCCACGCTGGGATGAGAAGCGCATACGCTAGTCTACTCCGGAGTATCGATGCCCTGTCTCGATAGTCCAACGACTAGGGACCTGTATAAGGATGTGCTTATAGATCACCCAGCTCCCACGAGTGTGAGCGCCATCACCACGCTGGTAATCAAGCAAAGATCCTAAGGGCTCTACTAATATGTATATCAGCAATATGCTAAAAGAAACACATGCACATATTAAAGCGGAGACAAACCAAGTAGCATACTACCATTTCGAGCAAGATTGTATATACAACTGTGAATATCCCAAGCTTCCATCAAGTAATATACAAACTAGTACGATACAGTAATGGCCTCTAGGGCATATACACTAACAAAGACGTCGGAGTTATTTCTGAGGAAACTGACCAGGTCGTCTCGTGAGTCTCTGTCAAGAGTGATCTGACCTGGACGGTTTTTTCATTGTCCCCTTCTGTCAGGGGCACCTCGGACAGTGGTTCGACCGGCGTTCCCCGGACCTCCTTCCGATCATCCCGGGTGTCCAGAGAACGCTTGATGTCCTTATTTACTTCAGCGTCGTCGGCCTGCTGCTCGGACGAAGATGTTTCGTTAAGGCACACCTTCACAACCCGCTGGTTCCCGTAGACCCGACCTATCCAGCCCTGATCGAGAGGGAACTTCATCGCCAGGTAGTAGGTCGATATCTAGGCCTGGAGGGAGTTCAGCGTCGGGCGGCCGAGGAGGACGTTGTAGGCCGATGGGACCTTTGCTACGATGAAGTCTACAGGCAACGTACGGGTGCGGCCGGGCTCCCCGACGTTGAACTGCAGGGTGACCACCCCTTTGTAGGGTTCCTAGGCACACTAGTGAGGTCTCACAAGGCATCGAACATGCCAATTTAAAAAAAATGGTGCCGAGAAACCCTAGACTACGGATCTTAGACTAGATGTTTAGGCGAAATGAAAACTTAGTTAACTACTTAACTAAAGGTTAAATGCTACAACCTTTGTAGATCCGGTAATCCTCTTCCTTGGCTCCACATAGGCATCCTCTTGCTGTCCTTTTCGAATCCTAGACTCGTTCATCGGCTTCATCGGGAAAACGAGCGGAATAGGTCGTCGGCTTCGTGTCAAAGACGATCTACGTCGAGGTTGCACTAGTTCAAGCTCCGACTTCACCAAGTAGTGAAACTTGTGAAGAAAACACCCAAAACCACTTGGCAAGAGGTAGGGGATGAAGAAATAGGAGGTGGGTTCACTTTAGATTTGGATTTTACTCACTAGAACTCAAGTTGCCATTAATGGCATCAAGGTTCTCTCTTGAAGAAGAAGGAGAAGATGATGATAATGTTATGATAAGTAATTGAAATAAAAAAGAAAATCAATACTTATTATAAAGTAAACCATGGTTATGTGTAGAGAATTGACCAAGGTTAGATTAGTGGTTAGGGTTAAGGATGAAGACAAAAGGGATGACTTTGGTCAAAGTTTCATGAAGCTTCAATAAGCTTCATGAAGAAAAGAAACCCTTTTTGTTTTCTTTCACCTAATTAAATGAATAATTAATGGATAAATAATTAAGTGAATAATCAAAAACCCTAACCCTTATCATAACCATGGTTCAATTCTTCACACAAAGCCAAGTTATAATGCATCATCAATCATGATACAAACAAGTGTACACAAAACATATCACATATACAATGTGCACACCAAGTGAGAAAAATCCGTTTAAAATGAACCAATACTAGTTAATGCAAAGTAATATATCAAATATATAATTATACATTAAATCATTAAATCAACACTTGATTCAATGATCCGGTCATGTCGCACATAACCGACTAGTATTCAATGCATCGATTTATCGAATCAATGATTCGATAACTAGGTCATATCGAATATAACCAATCGAAACATATATCGCGAGAATGAAATGCGGTATCATATACTCGCATTATTCTCGGTCCTGCACATATCTCATATGCGCTCCTATTTCGTTTCGCTTGAACCAGGAAACCTCTGTGTAGGACTCTAAAGACTCGTCAATACGCCGGTAGCAGATGATGATCATATCAAGCACCCACAAGCCGCAAGCGGTCTGCTAAACGTAACGGCCATCCGGGTATTGAGCGATCAGAAGATCGACGAGCTAGCCCGCTCACACTCCTGCGAATCCGACCAGTAACACTTACCGTACAGTCCGGTCTCTTCGTCTGATATGTCGCATATCAAGTCTAGGGGTGGTAAACGTCAGACCCCAATAACCCGATAAGTCGTGCCGATGTGAGGCTCATAACGGGTCGAGAAACTACTGGTAACACTTACCAGCAAATCTCTGATCAGCCCTGGCCAGGGACTTCCCTGTTACGGCCAATCGAGCACAGCGCAACATCAACTCCCAATACCGGGAGAGACGAAACCCCTCCTATCGCTCATTGCCTCCATGTGACTCGGGACTGTACCCAAAGACCACCGTTTTGCACGCCCTCATGGACGTAGTAAGGTGGAGATCAAAGCACAGTGGGAATCACACAAGACTCTATGACGATCACTGGTCTACAGACTAACCTGTACAAGTGTCACCTGAGAACTGCCATCTGACGTGAGGTATAATACCATCTGGGAGTTCTCGGCGAGTCCGTCCAGTGTACCCAGTCTCCACTGAGCACCCGTATACCATCTCTGATGTCAAACACCAATGGATATGGGATCATCCATCGCCCATCTCATGGGTGGAGAAGCATATACGCTAGTCTACTCTGGTATATCGATGCCCTGTCTCGATACACCCACGACTAGGGACCTTGAAGGATGTACTTATGGACTACCATGTCCCCACTAGTATGATCTGCATCACAGTCCAGGTAGTCAAGTACATATCCTAAGGGCTTTACCAACATGTAACTATAAGACAGTATAAAGAGACTAGTGTACATGTTAAGATAAAGAGTAACCAGATAGCATACTATCATATCGAGCAAGAAAGTCATCTCTATATATGTCCAAGCATCCAATATAATATACATCATCTGTACAATACTGGCCTCTAGGGCATACATACAACTAACAATCTCCCACTTGCACTAGGGCCAGCTGCTGTAGTATCGCATACCGAGCATCCCGAAGAGTCTCTCAAACTGTATCTGGGGAATGTCCTTCGTGAGTGGATCCGCCGTGTTGTTCTTCGTATCAACCCTCCTGACCTCGATCTCCCGGCGATCAACTATCTCCCGGATCAGGTGATACCGCCTCAGAATATGCCTGGATTGTTGGTGTATATGCCCTAGAGGCCATTACTGTATCATACTAGTATGTATATTACTTGATGGAAGCTTGGGATATTCACAGTTGTACAGACAATCTTGCTCAATATAGTAGTATGCTACTTGGTTTGTCTCTGCTTTAATGTGTACATGTGTGTTTATTTATTATATCACCTATACGCATTAGTAGAGCCCTTAGGATCTTTGCTTGATTACCGGCGTTGTGATGGCGATCACACTCGTGGGGGCTGGGTAATCTACAAGCACATCCTTATACACGTCCCTAGTCGTGGGAGTATCGAGATAGGGCATCGATACTCCAGAGTAGACTAGCGTATGCGCTTCTCATCCCAGCACGGGAGACGGTCTGTCCCACAGCCGTCAGTACGTCGTACTTGAGATAGTATGCGGGTGCTCGTTAGGTTACGAGTACACTGGACAGGACTCGTCGGGAACTGATGGTTGGTATTATACCTATCGTCAGTTATCAGTTCCCAGGTGACATGAGTACAGCTTAGTCCGCTGACTTGACACTGTCACTTCGCCTCGAGTGTGTTCCCACTATTCTTTGATTACTACCCTACCACGGCTCTACTGAGTCGTGCAAACAGGTAGTAGTTGGGAGCAGTCCCGAAGCACTTGGAGGCAGTGACGGTTAGACAGGATTCGTCTCTCCCGGTATTGGGGGTTGACATCGCGCTGTGTCTAGGAGAGCCATTACACGAGTAGTCCCTGGCCAGGGCAAGCGAGATATACTGGTAGGTTTCCAGTGTTATCTCAGGGTGTATTGGGCTTCACTCCGACACGACTTGTACCGCTATTAGGGGACTGACGTTTACCGCCCCCCTAGGCCCGCCATGCGATGTATCAGACGAACAGACCGGACTGTACGGAGATTGTCACATACAGGCTCAGCAGGAGTGCAGATGGGGTTCACCTCGTCAGTCATCTTATCGACATCTACCTGGGGACCGTTACGTACAGCTAGTGCCGCTTGCGGTCTGTGGTTAAACCCACTGCCAGCGTAGTGTCGAGTCTTTAGAGTCCCACACAGAGAGCTATTCGCCTTTAGGCAAAACGAGTAGAGGTCGCATGGTTTTGCGACAGGGTTCGTTCGCATCCGCGCACTTGTGCACGTTTGCTGTCCGGACAGTTTATACTAGCGGGCTTTGGTTTAAGCCGGATCCTAGTATATGATTTGAGATTGGTTTTTCTCATTGTGTTCGTGTTCCTCGGATCACGAATGCGGGTGCGTATGCACAGTTGCTTGAGATTTGGGGAGAGGACCTTGTTTAGGGTTAATGGCTTTTGTCATTTTATTAACCCTATTGATTTTGTGTGGATTATTGTTAATTGATAATTAGCTTAATTATTGTGCATGGTTGTTGTTGACAATTTGACTTCATTGACTTGTTGACCATGTTGACAACTTGACCATAATCATTTCATTTGGAAGATGCTCTTTGATCTTTGCAAAAATTGAAATGATAATGGTCAAGTCATGATTTATCATGACAATTTTCAAGCTAATTATCTAATTAAAATTATCCTCACATATTAGTGAGAATGGCTCACTAATAATTCATTCTCTCATATCTTTTCTCTCTCTTGCTCATCCTCTCCCTCAAGCTCTCTCCCTCTCATGTGTTGAGAAACAAAAAGCTTGAGAAAAACCTTCACTTGATCTTCTCTACTCACTTCTAGGGTTCAAGTCTTAGCATTTCTTGCACTCTAGTTACTCCTAGCTTGGAGTTGAAGCTAAAGGTGGTGGCTTTCAAGTGGATCTTTCTTTGACGGAAGAAGACAAGCAAGACGAACTCTTTCTACCATTCCGACGAGCAAGGAGAGAAGGAGTTCGAGCTCAAGGTATAACCTTTCTACAACTTACTTAGTTGTTAGTTTACTTTAGCTAGTTTTTCGTTTAGCAAAGATCCGGCTTTTACGGTCCATGTTACAAACCTTAGAAAAATTTTTGTTTTACCGTTTCCGCAACCCCGAAAGTACCGGGAGAGGTAACGTGGACCTAACAGTGGTATCAGAGCCTAACTAAACATAAACTAGCTTGGTAGTAAAGTGTATCGAAGTTCGAAACGGAAAAATCGAAAAAAAACAAGTTATAAAAATCTGAGTTTTTGTTAAAACTTTTTCTGGTCAAAACAAAATTTCTTATATTCCAAAAATTATCTCAGGCTTTTAAAAAGAAACCCACCAAAAACGACACAGTAACTCTCCTAGTTGGCCGCGCTTCCGCGGCAATAGCTTGCTATTGCCGCGGAAGCGCCGCGCTCTAGTAGAGTCACTGTCTCGTTTTTAGTGCAGTGTGTTTCTGATATGGTTTTAGGATTTTTCTGATATATTATATGTGCCCAGATTTTCCAGAATAGAAATTTGGTTTTGGGGGCCTATAATTCCGTATTTTTCCGAACTTCAATATACTTTGACTATAAAGGTTATATCTGTGATGTTCTTATGTATTGAACGTCGGCTAATCGCTATATGTCGATTAGTCGGGGTTATACATATCTGTGATCTGTAATTGTTGTTGATGATTTGTGTATATGAACTCGTTGGATTGTCGCGAATGAATAGCCGGGGTGGATGTGAGATGAGAGTTTCTTTTTCTTTCATTCATGTAATAAATTTGTAAATTGATGTAATATTATTTGTTTGGCCGCACAACCGGGTCGGGGTTGTAGCCGTCATTGTATAATTCTTTTTACTGTTTTTGCTCCTAGGATAGACCCATGGAGGGGTGCACAAACTACCGGGTAGCTCGAAGTGCCGAGTGGCCTACTCATGGCATTGAGGGAGGTTGCTTCGCTTCGGGTACTTGGCGGATAGTTTGCCGCACCCGTAGGGGTCTTGGGTGGGGTATTGGCTATTCATCGCGACCGTGTAATCCGTTTTTCGTTGCAGGCTCGAACGAATTGCGGATTCCTAGTATATCCAAAGTGTTCATCTGTGATCTGGATTGGCTATCATTGCTATATTGCTATATATAATAACTATTTAGGCGTTGCTTATGTTTTACAGCCGCGCTAGCCCAGCCCCCGCTCTGTCGTTAGTTAAGTAACCTAACGGGTGATGACGGGGCCCCGTGGCGAATGCGAATGGCATAAGCGTACGTCATATTTTGGTTGTTTTCTGCAATGGTAGGTTTTAAATGATGGGACGCATTAAAAGAACTAATGCAAGAAAATAAACCTAAAAAGACGTTGTTGGAACAAGTTTTTCAAAAAGCTGTTATTACAAGGACGTTCATCTTTTTGTTTTGCATCGCGGTATTCGGTTATGAATGCCCAGCACCTCAGTCGACGAGGCAAGGGCCGAGATCCCTTCACCGGGAGTGACCCCTTGGACAAAACTTTGCGTCAGGGTAATAACATCACTACAGTCGATTATTCTTGCTTTGCATCGAGGTATTCATCTTACGAATGCCCAGCACCTCACTCGACGAGGAAAGAGCCGAGATCCCTTCACAGGGAGTGACCTCTTTAGCAAAAGTTTTCGCCACTGTATTTTTCCAAAAAAAGTTCAATCGGGTTCCTTCAACGATATCAAGTTCATTACGTTAACGGGTTTTTCGCCAAAAACCCAGCCGTAGCCCTCCGTCGTTTCGGATAATTAATACTTAGTATTCGTGCTGCGTTTGTTGATTATTCGTCAAGACACAGTGAACGGTAGCTAAGTAATAATTCTCTGTTGCACTGATTGATGCGATTGGTTAGGACGGTCGCATGATTTTGTTGATTATTCGTCAAGGATCATGCGGGCGGGTCTAATGCAATCCTGGATAACGACGGGTTGAACTTGACTAGGACCTTTTGATTTGTTGATTATTCGTCAAGGTCACTTGGGTCCTAGGGGCAAAAACCACATCGGGAGTTTCAAAAGTACTGAAACTTGCAGATTTAGCATACCTTCTGGAGTGTGGTGACTAGAGTGGATTCCATCTAGGTCATCACACAATGATGGTTGGATCCCGATCCCACTGATGAGTTGGATTACTCTCGGGAGATTATTTCACTTAACGATCAATGCTATAAACCTAGTAGGTGTCTAGAAAGGTGTTAGCGGGGTTACGCCCCCAGGGAAAAGAGGTTCTTTAATTAAGGAACTTCGCGAAAGCGTTGGAAAACCTCCCTCGAAGTACCGACACTGGCCTGGCTGAAAGGTTAAGCAAGTATTGTGACGTGAATTAAAACCCGACTAGTTCTTCTTTTAAAAGGTTTTAAGAAGAATTTGAGTAAACAGTGGGAGACATCCTGGTTAGATAAATTAATAAACCAATCTAATCTTGCAAGAGCATACGCTGAGTGTTTCTTTTCTCTCTCTCCAGGCAGCAACCCTTTCACGCCCTAATCAAGATAATAAAATGTATCGCTTGACCGATCCGAATTCTTATTCGGGACTGGGGAAAGTTGGTTCAGCTCTAACTTGTGACAACAGTCATGAGTATGAGAATGGGAAAGAGGAAAGTATGGATTTCCAGGATACCCAGTTGAAGAAGAAGCATGGTTTTGCATCTACTTCAGGTGTTCTTGTAATTGAGAACTGTTTTACGGTCAGCCCTACCTCCTGGGTACTTGATACCGGATCAGGATCTCATATCTGTAATTTATTGCAGGGACTGAGAAAAAGTAGGAAAGTTGCACCAGGTGATATGTCGCTCAGAGTAGCGAACGGAGCACAAGTTAATGCGGCAGCCGTCGGTGAATATCACCTAGTATTGCCAAATGGCAAGACTATGATTTTGAACGATTGCTACTATGTACCCTCCATGGTTTGCAACATAATATCAGTTTCTTTACTCGATAAAGATGGATATGACTTTGTTCTTGAAAAGAATATCATGAACATTTACCTTCATAAGGTACTGGTTGCAGAGGGTACACTGTGTAATGGTATCTACGTTCTAAATCAGAATACAGTTCTCAATATACAAAACACACGCAAGAGGAAGAATTCAGATACGAATGAATCCTACTTGTGGCATTGTAGGCTTGGTCATATCGGAGAGAAAAGACTGAGTAAGTTGCATAAAGATGGACTCTTGAATGCGTTCGAGTTTTCATCTTATGAAACTTGTCAGTCTTGTCTCAAAGGGAAGATGACCAAATCTCCGTTCACCGGACATGGAGAAAGAGCAAGAGAGCTCTTGGGACTCATACACAGTGATGTGTGTGGTCCGATGTCTATACATGCAAGGGGTGGGTTCTCGTACTTCATCACATTCACTGACGATCTCTCTAGGTTCGGATATGTGTATCTGATGAAACACAAATCTGAAGCTTTTGAGAAATTCAAGGAATTCAGAAAGGAAGTAGAGAACCAGATTGGCAAAAGTATCAAGATCCTCCGGTCTGACAGGGGAGGGGAGTACTTAAGCACGGAATTCCTAGACTACTTAAAAGAGAATGGTATTCTCTCTCAGCTTACTCCTCCTTATACACCACAGCACAACGGTGTTTCGGAGCGGAGGAATCGTACCCTATTGGATATGGTTCGGTCCATGATGAGTAGTGCTGAGTTGCCTCTTTCATTCTGGGGACATGCGCTTCAGACAGCGGCATACCTTTTGAATCAAGTTCCGTCCAAATCAGTGCCTAAAACTCCGTATGAAATATGGAGCAGTAAGAAACCATGTCTTAAGTTTATTAAGATATGGGGTTGTCCGGCCTATGTGAAAACACAGAAACCGGACAAGTTAGAGGCACGGTCAGTTCTCTGTAAATTTGTGGGATATCCTAAGGACTCACTAGGATATCTGTTCTACCACACCGAGGAACAGAAGGTGTTTGTATCTCGCCACGCTACCTTCTTGGAAAGGGAGTTTCTTGCAAAAGAAACTAGTGGGAGTTCGGTAGAACTGGAAGAAATTCAGCGACCACAAAATGTAACTGAAAATTTGGAGGAACCGCTAGATTCAATAACCCCAAACGAACCTCAGCCACTCCGCAGATCTGGTAGGATTTCCCATCCGCCCGAGAGATACTACGGTTTTCTCATAGACGGGGATCGAGAGGATTGCATCTTAGAAGAAGATGACCCTACCAGTTTCAGGCAGGCCATTATCAGTAGGGACTCTGATAAGTGGCAGGAAGCAATGCAATCCGAAATGGAGTCCATGTACGCCAATAAAGTGTGGACCTTGGATATTGCTCCAGCTGGGGTAAAACCCGTTGGATGCAAATGGATCTACAAAAGGAAACTTGGTGTAGATGGGCAGGTGGAAACCTATAAAGCTAGGCTCGTTGCAAAAGGTTTCCGTCAAAGACCTGGTTTGGACTATGACGAAACTTTTTCTCCGGTGGCTATGCTCAAATCCATTCGGATCCTACTTGCCATTGCTGCCTTCCATGACTATGAGATCTGGCAGATGGATGTTAAAACGGCTTTCCTAAACGGTTGTTTGGAAGAGTGCGTTTACATGGATCAACCAGAAGGTTTCATAGACAGTGGGAGCAGCGGAAAGGTGTGCAAGTTGCTTAAATCCATTTATGGATTAAAGCAGGCATCGCGGAGCTGGAACATCTGTTTTGATGAGGCAATCAAAGAATTTGATTTCATCAAGAACGAAGATGAACCCTGTGTTTATAAGAAGATTGTAAGACGAACTGTCGTATTCCTAGTCTTGTACGTGGACGACATTCTTCTGATAGGAAATGACATTCCTATGCTACAATCGGTCAAGCTGTTTTTGTCACAAAGGTTCTCCATGAAGGACCTGGGTGATGCCTCGTACATTCTGGGGATCAAGATCTATAGAGATAGATCCAAGAAACTGTTGGGACTTTCGCAGTCCAGGTACATAGAGACCATACTAAAGAGATTTAGTATGGAGGATTCCAAGCGCGGTAACATACCCGCATTGCACGGAATTACCCTCTCCAAGAAGATGTCTCCTAAGACTGACGAGGAGAGGGTTCGCATGAGCACTATACCCTACGCTTCGGCGGTAGGATCTATAATGTATGCGATGCTATGTACAAGACCAGATGTAGCTTACGCGTTGAGCACGGTAAGCCGGTATCAGTCGGACCCAGGGGAGGACCACTGGACAGCAGTGAAGAACATTCTCAAGTACCTAAGAAGGACTAAGGAGATGTTCCTGGTTTACGGTAATGGAGACCTCAGGGTCGAGTCCTTTACCGATTCAAGCTTCCAGAGTGACAAAGATGATAGCAAGTCCGTCTCGGGTTTTGTGTTTACCCTCAACGGAGGGGCGGTATGTTGGAGGAGTTCCAAGCAGGATACCGTCGCAGACTCGACGATGGAGGCTGAATACATTGCTGCAAGCGATGCCGCAAAAGAGGCGGTCTGGATTAAGAAGTTCATTAGTGAACTTCAGGTGGTTCCGTCCATTGTTGACCCAATACCTTTGTATTGCGATAACAATGGGGCTATAGCTTTAGCGAAGGAACCAAGGTCCCATCAGAAATCCAGGCACATCTTAAGGCGGTATCACCTGATCAGGGAGATCATTGATCGACAGGAGATCGAGGTGCGGAGAGTGGACACGAAGGACAACACTGCGGACCCATTCACGAAGGCTTTACCCCAGACTCAGTTCGAGCGGCTGATCGAGATGATAGGTCTTCGATACGCCAGTACATGGCCTTAGTGCAAGTGGGAGATTGTTGGTGTATATGCCCTAGAGGCCATTACTGTATCATACTAGTATGTATATTACTTGATGGAAGCTTGGGATATTCACAGTTGTACAGACAATCTTGCTCAATATAGTAGTATGCTACTTGGTTTGTCTCTGCTTTAATGTGTACATGTGTGTTTATTTATTATATCACCTATACGCATTAGTAGAGCCCTTAGGATCTTTGCTTGATTACCGGCGTTGTGATGGCGATCACACTCGTGGGGGCTGGGTAATCTACAAGCACATCCTTATACACGTCCCTAGTCGTGGGAGTATCGAGATAGGGCATCGATACTCCAGAGTAGACTAGCGTATGCGCTTCTCATCCCAGCACGGGAGACGGTCTGTCCCACAGCCGTCAGTACGTCGTACTTGAGATAGTATGCGGGTGCTCGTTAGGTTACGAGTACACTGGACAGGACTCGTCGGGAACTGATGGTTGGTATTATACCTATCGTCAGTTATCAGTTCCCAGGTGACATGAGTACAGCTTAGTCCGCTGACTTGACACTGTCACTTCGCCTCGAGTGTGTTCCCACTATTCTTTGATTACTACCCTACCACGGCTCTACTGAGTCGTGCAAACAGGTAGTAGTTGGGAGCAGTCCCGAAGCACTTGGAGGCAGTGACGGTTAGACAGGATTCGTCTCTCCCGGTATTGGGGGTTGACATCGCGCTGTGTCTAGGAGAGCCATTACACGAGTAGTCCCTGGCCAGGGCAAGCGAGATATACTGGTAGGTTTCCAGTGTTATCTCAGGGTGTATTGGGCTTCACTCCGACACGACTTGTACCGCTATTAGGGGACTGACGTTTACCGCCCCCCTAGGCCCGCCATGCGATGTATCAGACGAACAGACCGGACTGTACGGAGATTGTCACATACAGGCTCAGCAGGAGTGCAGATGGGGTTCACCTCGTCAGTCTTCTTATCGACATCTACCTGGGGACCGTTACGTACAGCTAGTGCCGCTTGCGGTCTGTGGTTAAACCCACTGCCAGCGTAGTGTCGAGTCTTTAGAGTCCCACACAGAGAGCTATTCGCCTTTAGGCAAAACGAATAGAGGTCGCATGGTTTTGCGACAGGGTTCGTTCGCATCCGCGCACTTGTGCACGTTTGCTGTCCGGACAGTTTATACTAGCGGGCTTTGGTTTAAGCCGGATCCTAGTATATGATTTGAGATTGGTTTTTCTCATTGTGTTCGTGTTCCTCGGATCACGAATGCGGGTGCGTATGCACAGTTGCTTGAGATTTGGGGAGAGGACCTTGTTTAGGGTTAATGGCTTTTGTCATTTTATTAACCCTATTGATTTTGTGTGGATTATTGTTAATTGATAATTAGCTTAATTATTGTGCATGGTTGTTGTTGACAATTTGACTTCATTGACTTGTTGACCATGTTGACAACTTGACCATAATCATTTCATTTGGAAGATGCTCTTTGATCTTTGCAAAAATTGAAATGATAATGGTCAAGTCATGATTTATCATGACAATTTTCAAGCTAATTATCTAATTAAAATTATCCTCACATATTAGTGAGAATGGCTCACTAATAATTCATTCTCTCATATCTTTTCTCTCTCTTGCTCATCCTCTCCCTCAAGCTCTCTCCCTCTCATGTGTTGAGAAACAAAAAGCTTGAGAAAAACCTTCACTTGATCTTCTCTACTCACTTCTAGGGTTCAAGTCTTAGCATTTCTTGCACTCTAGTTACTCCTAGCTTGGAGTTGAAGCTAAAGGTGGTGGCTTTCAAGTGGATCTTTCTTTGACGGAAGAAGACAAGCAAGACAAACTCTTTCTACCATTCCGACGAGCAAGGAGAGAAGGAGTTCGAGCTCAAGGTATAACCTTTCTACAACTTACTTAGTTGTTAGTTTACTTTAGCTAGTTTTTCGTTTAGCAAAGATCCGGCTTTTACGGTCCATGTTACAAACCTTAGAAAAATTTTTGTTTTACCGTTTCCGCAACCCCGAAAGTACCGGGAGAGGTAACGTGGACCTAACATGGATCGCTGATGGGACCTGGGTTCCTTGGCCAAAGCCACCGCTCCATTGTTATCGCAATACAGAGGTATTGGACGCTCAATGGATGGAACCACTCCAAGTTCAGTAATGAACTTCTTGATCCAGACAGCCTCTTTGGCAGCATCGTTGGCAGCGATGTATTCAGCCTCCATTGTCGAGTCTGCCATGGTTTCCTGCTTGGAACTCTTCCAGCTAACCGCCCCTCCGTAAAGGGTAAAGACAAAACCCGACTGCGACTTAGAGTCATCCTTATCACTCTGGAAGCTCGAATCGGTAAAGGACTCCACTTGGAGTTCCCCGTTACCATACACCAAGAACATATCTCTAGTCCTTCGCAAGTACTTGAGAATGCTCTTCACAGCTGTCCAGTGACTCTCTCCAGGATCAGCTTGATACCTGCTCACTATACTTAGTGAGTATGCTACATCGGGTCTGGTACATAGCATCGCATACATGATAGAGCCTACTGCCGAAGCATAGGGTATCCCTTGCATGCGAGCTCTCTCCAAATCAGTCTTGGGAGACATCTCTTTGGAGAGAGTGATTCCAGAGATCGTGGGTAAATTCCCACGCTTGGACTCTTCCATACTAAACCTCTTTAGTATGGTGTCAATATACCTGGATTGGGACAATCCCAAAATCCGTTTGGATCTATCTCTATAGATCCTAATTCCCAATATGCAGGAGGCATCACCAAGATCTTTCATTGAGAATCTTTGTGATAAGAAGAGCTTGACCGCTTGCAGCATAGGAATATCATTTCCTATCAAGAGTATGTCGTCCACGTACAATACGAGGAAGACAACCTTACTCTCTGCCACCTTCTTGTAGATACAAGGTTCATCTGGATTTTTGACGAAATCAAACTCTTTGATAACGACATCAAAGCAGATGTTCCAACTCCGCGATGCTTGCTTTAATCCATAAATGGATTTAAGCAGCTTGCACACCTTCCCGCTGCTCCCACTGTCTACGAAGCCCTCTGGCTGAGTCATGTACACGCACTCTTCTAAATCACCATTTAGAAAGGCGGTCTTAACATCCATTTGCCAGATTTCGTAGTCATGAAAGGCAGCAATAGCAAGCATGATCCGGATGGATTTAAGCATAGCCACTGGAGAAAAGGTTTCGTCATAGTCCACACCTGGTCTTTGACGAAAACCCTTTGCTACAAGTCTAGCTTTGAAAGTCTCCACTTTCCCATCTACACCAAGTTTCTTCTTGAAGATCCACTTGCTCCCAATGGGTTTTACCCCTTCAGGAGCAATTTCCAAAGTCCATACTTTGTTGGTGTACATGGATTCCATCTCGGACCGCATAGCATCCAGCCATTTCACTGAGTCCCTACTCGTGATGGCCTGCTCGAAGCTAGTTGGGTCATCATCCTCCATGATGCAATCCTCGCTCCCACCGTCCATGAGAAAACCGTAGTATCTCTCAGGTGGGCGAGGAACCCTACTAGATCGGCGGAGAGGCTGGGGTTCATCGGGAACTACGGAATCCTCTGGTTCAACCAAATCTTCTGTTGTAGTCTGTATTGCTGGAACCTCTTCCAGTTCTACCTCAATGCCACCTATCTGTTTCATAAGAAAACCTTTTTCTAAGAAAGTGGCATGCCGAGAAACAAACACTTTTTGTTCCTCGGAGTGGTAGAAGATATACCCTCGCGAATGTTTGGGATATCCAACAAACTTACATAGAACAGACCTTGCCTCGAGCTTGTCCGGATTTTGTGTTTTAACATAGGCTGGACAACCCCATATCTGAATAAAATTAAGACATGGTCTCTTGCCATTCCATATCTCATATGGAGTGGTAGGCACTGATTTGGTTGGAACTATATTCAGTAGGTATGCAGCAGTCTCCAGTGTATATCCCCAGAAGGAGATAGGTAACTCAGCTGTACTCATCATAGAGCGCACCATATCTAATAGGGTGCGATTTCTCCGTTCTGATACACCGTTGTGCTGTGGTGTATATGGAGGAGTCAGCTGAGAGAGAATCCCATTCTCTTTTAGGAAGTTCAGGAATTCATTGCTCAAGTATTCACCTCCTCGATCAGATCGTAGGATTTTGATACTTTTTCCGGTTTGGTTCTCAACTTCTTGTTTATATTCCCTAAATTTCTCAAAAGCTTCTGATTTGTGTTTCATCAGGAACACATATCCGAATCTAGAGAGATCGTCAGTGAATGTAATGAAGTACGAAGAACCATCCCTGGCATGTGTAGACATGGGACCGCATACATCACTATGTATCAGTCCCAAGAGTTCGGTAACTCTTTCTCCGTGTCCCGTAAACGGAGTTTTGGTCATCTTGCCTTTGAGACATGACTGGCAAGTGTCATAAGATGAAAATTCAAACGGATTTAAATATCCATCCTTATGCAACTTAGCCAGTCGTGTCGCATTGATGTGACCCAGTCTACAATGCCACAAGAAGGATTCGTTCAAATCAGAACTCTTCCTCTTGTGTGTGTTTGTTATGCTCAGAACTGTTGATTGGTTTAGAACATAAATGCCATTGCACAACGTGCCTGATCCAACCAACTTTTGGTTTCGGAAAATGTTCATAACATTATCCTGTAATACAAAATTATATCCCTCTTTACTTAATAAAGAAACCGATATAATGTTGCATATCAGGTTCGGCATGTAATAGCATTCGTTCAGAACCAATGTATTACCAGTCGGTAATACAAGGTGATATTCCCCGACAGTCTTGGCTGCAACAATTGCACCATTTCCTACTCTTATGTCTTTATCACCTTCTCCAAGTTCTCTACCTTTCCTAAGCCCATGTAACTGATTACATATATGGGATCCTGACCCGGTATCCAATACCCAGGACGTAGAGCAAATGGAGAAACAGTTCTCAGTAACGAACACACCTGAAGAAAATGCATCAACATGTACTTTCTTCAATCGGGTGGCATGGGAATCCTGGTATTCCCCTATATCCTGTTTATTCCTATAACTCTTATAGGAAAGAACGGAACCAACGTTCCCCAGCACAGTATAACATGCGGGTCCGGTCAATACATCCATATTATTATCTTTATTAAGGCATGAAATGGTCGCTACCTGGAGAGAGAGAGAAGAAAACACTTTAGCGTATGCTCGTGCAAGATCAGATTGGTTATTATCTTATCTAATCAGGATGGCTCCCACTGCTTTTTATCAAATCTTCCTTCAAACCCTAAAAGGAAAGACTAGCCGGGATTAATTACACACTACAAGTTCGCCAATCTTTCAGCCAGGCCAGTGTCGGTACTTTGAGGGAGGTCCCCCGTGCTTTCGCACGAACCTAATTAATGTAAACCTCGTTTTCCCAGAGGCGTAACCTCGTTAACACCTTTCTAGACACCTACTTGATCGGCTAATTGTAATATGTAAAACTCTCCCAGGAGTAACTCTTACTCGCAGTGGGTATCGGGATCCAACTATCTCATAGAAGGTATGCAATCTCATTGCAAATTTCAACACTTGAAATTCCCGATAATATTTTGCCCCTAGCGTCCTATGACCTTGACGGAGGCCAAACAACCCATAGTCCGCTAGTCAAGTTCAACCCGTCATTTCCTGATTGAATTAAACCCACCCGCACGACCCTTGACGGAGGCCAAACAACGCCGTACGAATACCCTAATCCAATCGCATCATATGCTAGCAGATAAGCATTAGTTAGCTACCGTACACTGCGCCTTGACGGAGGCCAAACTACCGCAGCACGAATACTAACTAATACTTATCTGAAATGACGGAGGGCTACGCAGGTTTTTCATAAAAACCATGAGCGTAATGAACTTGATATCGTTGTAGAATCAAATGAAGTTTTGAAATGGAGTGATTTTGAGGCTTTTCTAGTTTTGCTAAAGGGGTCACTCCCGATGAAGGGATCGTCGGCCCTTTCCTCGTCGAAAGAGGTGCGGGATATATCATATATATCGCTGTGCAAAGCAAAAACCCAAAAGCAGTCAAAAGCAAACCGAGTCTGTAGCATCTGCCAGTTATTGCTAAAGGAGTCACTCCCGGTGAAGGGATCTCGGTCCTTTCCTCATCGAATAAGGTGCGGGGTATATCATATATACCGCTGTGCAAAGCAAGAACTGTAGCTACCTGTTTTATTTTAAAATTCGATTCCACAACATCTTAGGTTTCTTATCTTTCATTAATCACATTAATGAAGCCCCATCATTTAAATACCTAAACATCACAGATAGATATGACGTACACTTATGCCATCCGCATTTGCCTCGATGTCCCCTCGTGCACCGTTAGGTTAGGTAACTAACGACAGAGCAGGGCAGGGCTAGCGCGGGTGTAAAACATAAGTAACGTCTATATAATATATCATATATACTATATACTATATCCATCACAGAGTCACAACACAGATATCGCAGCAGAATAAACATATGAAATATTGGATATACTAGGACGTCCGTGTTTTCAATACGAGCCAGTATAAAACACGGATTCCACGGTCGTGATGAATAGCCAATCCCACACCCCTAGACCCCTACGAGAGTGGCAAGCAACCCTGCCAATTCTAGGGTTAGGAGACCCGGACTCGACTCCTCGAGTTGGTCTCCCACTGGACCCCAGAACCCGGTTACTTGTGCTCCCCTCCTTGGGTCTATCCTAATGCGGAAAAGTAAATAATATACAAAGGGTGACAACTTTCGCTACCTGGAAGTGCCCCAAATGAAAGAATATTACATACAAGTTTTTACATGAATGAAAATGAAAGACACTCATCTCACATAAAAAACCCCGGCTATTCTCACGACAATCCAATATAACATATCCAGCAACACATAACATCACATGTCATCAACGTAAGTAAATATGCGCATCCCAATTGTCGTTGACATATAGCAACGAAACCGGCGATATCACATATTACACTTACGGTCACAGAAAAGAAAGTGTAAAACTACAACAATTGGAATCCGCAACCTCTTTAGACATCACATGCCTAACAGTTACAAACCCCGCATTTTAGTCTCATTATCGAAAACTCTTTTCAATATCTTATGGGACTAAACTGCTAGATTTATAACATTCATCCAGTTATCTCATAACTGTTTGTGAATTCCAATTATTGTATCACATTCCAGATAAACAGAAAATGTTAAACTTTCCGATCGAACAGTCGAATACCCAAGTTTTCCGATACAGCTCAATACATGAAATAAGTCTAACAACATTCAGTTCGTGCCTCAGTACCGACGGTCCAGCCGTAGAAGGGTCAAGCCAACGCCTCACATGTGGCACGCCGTACTGCCCCAAACCCGAAGGTTCAAAGGGCAGTTCAAGACGGTCACATAATCGAGTTAAGCTTTGTTGTCTTCTAGAGGGTCCATCGCGTTACTTGCACTACTTAGAACGTCGTTAAACTACGGAAAAATCCAACACTTGAAAATTTCCCGACAGGGGAAAAATTGGGTATTTATATCCGGTCGAACTTTTTAACATATTCTAAAATTTATCCGGAAAAACACAAAAGACGAAATTTGATAATCCGATCGAAATACCGAATCCCCAAAACAACCCTGGAAAATTCAACTCTTGAATAAACATTAAAAATTCCCAGGAAAACCACCACAGAAAAATGAGAATTACTGTGAAAATTAAAATGCACAAAACGACAAATCCGCCGCGCTTCCGCCGCACGAGCCATGCTCGTGCCGCGGATCCGCGGCTCTTTGATGGAATTAGTCCATCGAAATTCACAGTAACTCTTATATTAGCCTGCTGATTTTTCTGCATATTTTTAATGTGGAAAAATCCCCGATTTTAGAAAAAGGACAGAGAGCATTATAGATTTGGTGTTTCGGGTTCGTTCGGACTTCAAATCGCGTCTAGACTTCGCCTAAGGCTCTAGCTAGGCTCTGATAACACTGTAGGTCAGGCAGCAACCCCATCCAATGGGGTCGCCATGGCACCAACGGGTCCCTCAGCAGCTACTTTTTACGCATGCCCCCTCGCGAGGACTACAACCCGCCGGAACACCTTCCGGTCTAGGGACACCCTGGGGGTAAGAGCCTATGCTTCGCCACACTGTCACACAGTGAGAACCCCCCATAGGTCGACATCCAATGCCTAGTAACTTTGATACCACTGTAGGGTTCTTAGGCACACTAGTGAGGTCTCACAAGGCATCGAACATGCCAATTTAAAAAAAATGGTGCCGAGAAACCCTAGACTACGGATCTTAGACTAGATGTTTAGGCGAAATGAAAACTTAGTTAACTACTTAACTAAAGGTTAGATGCTACAACCTTTGTAGAACCGGTAATCCTCTTCCTTGGCTCCACGTAGGCATCCTCTTGCTGTCCTTTTCGAATCCTAGACTCGTTCATCGGCTTCATCGGGAAAACGAGCGGAATAGGTCGTCGGCTTCGTGTCAAAGACGATCTACGTCGAGGTTGCACTAGTTCAAGCTCCGACTTCACCAAGTAGTGAAACTTGTGAAGAAAACACCCAAAACCACTTGGCAAGAGGTAGGGGATGAAGAAATAGGAGGTGGGTTCACTTTAGATTTGGATTTTACTCACTAGAACTCAAGTTGCCATTAATGGCATCAAGGTTCTCTCTTGAAGAAGAAGGAGAAGATGATGATAATGTTATGATAAGTAATTGAAATAAAAAGGAAAATAAATACTTATCATAAAGTAAACCATGGTTATGTGTAGAGAATTGACCAAGGTTAGATTAGTGGTTAGGATTAAGGATGAAGACAAAAGGGATGACTTTGGTCAAAGTTTCATGAAGCTTCAATAAGCTTCATGAAGAAAAGAAACCCTTTTTGTTTTCTTTCACCTAATTAAATGAATAATTAATGGATAAATAATTAAGTGAATAATCAAAAACCCTAACCCTTATCATAACCATGGTTCAATTCTTCACACAAAGCCAGGTTATAATGCATCATCAATCATGATACAAACAAGTGTACACAAAACATATCACATATACAATGTGCACACCAAGTGAGAAAAATCCATTTAAAATGAACCAATACTAGTTAATGCAAAGTAATATATCAAATATATAATTATACATTAAATCATTAAATCAACACTTGATTCAATGATCCGGTCATGTCGCACATAACCGACTAGTATTCAATGCATCGATTTATCGAATCAATGATTCGATAACTAGGTCATATCGAATATAACCAATCGAAACATATATCGCGAGAATGAAATGCGGTATCACATACTCGCATTATTCTCGGTCCTGCACATATCTCATATGCGCTCCTATTTCGTTTCGCTTGAACCAGGAAACCTCTGTGTAGGACTCTAAAGACTCGTCAATACGCCGGTAGCAGATGATGATCATATCAAGCACCCACAAGCCGCAAGCGGTCTGCTAAACGTAACGGCCATCCGGGTATTGAGCGATCAGAAGATCGACGAGCTAGCCCGCTCACACTCCTGCGAATCCGACCAGTAACACTTACCGTACAGTCCGGTCTGTTCGTCTGATATGTCGTATATCAAGTCTAGGGGTGGTAAACGTCAGACCCCAATAACCCGATAAGTCGTGCCGATGTGAGGCTCATAACGGGTCGAGAAACTACTGGTAACACTTACCAGCAAATCTCTGATCAGCCCTGGCCAGGGACTTCCCTGTTACGGCCAATCGAGCACAGCGCAACATCAACTCCCAATACCGGGAGAGACGAAACCCCTCCTATCGCTCATTGCCTCCATGTGACTCAGGACTGTACCCAAAGACCACCGTTTTGCATGCCCTCATGGACGTGGTAAGGTGGAGATCAAAGCACAGTGGGAATCACACAAGGCTCTATGACGATCTCGGGTCTACAGACTAACCTGTACAAGTGTCACCTGAGAACTGCCATCTGACGTGAGGTATAATACCATCTGGGAGTTCTCGGCGAGTCCGTCCAGTGTACCTAGTCTCCACTGAGCACCCGTATACCATCTCTGATGTCAAACACCAATGGATATGGGATCATCCATCGCCCATCTCATGGGTCGAGAAGCATATACGCTAGTCTACTCTGGTATATCGATGCCCTGTCTCGATACACCCATGACTAGGGACCTTGAAGGATGTACTTATGGACTACCATGTCCCCACTAGTATGATCTGCATCACAGTCCAGGTAGTCAAGTACATATCCTAAGGGCTTTACCAACATGTAACTATAAGACAGTATAAAGAGACTAGTGTACATGTTAAGATAAAGAGTAACCAGATAGCATACTATCATATCGAGCAAGAAAGTCATCTCTATATATGTCCAAGAATCCAATATAATATACATCATCTGTACAATACTGGCCTCTAGGGCATACATACAACTAACACCCTTCCGCGGGGATGGAGTGGTTGGTGAACCTGGAAAGGACGTGGGATGTCGGTTTCAAGTCTGCTGGGGTGAGCCCCATGCGCAGAAAGCAGTCGTGGAAGAGGATGTTTGCCGAGCTACCCGAGTCGACAAGTATCCGGTGGAACTTATACCGATGGATTCGGGCCGTGATCAGCAGAGGGTCATTGTGGGGCATGGATATGCCGTGGAGGTCCCCGTCGCCAAAGGTGATAGGCTCGTGGCCCCTGGCCTTTTTGCTCGGGCGGCCGTTGGCGTCCGTTGCTGGCGTGGGGTCCCGAGCCTCGCGGGAGCTCGACTGACACCCTGTCGTCATGACCATACTTCTTGATGGGCCCCGGTTCCTTCCGGCGAGGTCCCTTAGGCCCCGCGGTAAGGTGGTCCTCGAGCTACCTTGGTGGGTTTCGTGGGCGCGACCCCATCGAGGGGGGTGCCGGTCATGCCTGGAAGCAGGCGAGCTGACCGCCACCACCTCGGTAGGGGCAGGGGGGCGACAAGGCTCAAGGCGAGGCTCTCCGACGCAGGGCTTCGAGGTTGAACGGGACGGATCGAGGGGCCTGCGACCGCCGGAGTCTGTGAGGTGGTGGCCGGCGGAGGAGTCGACGACATTCGGTGGAGGTTCACCCATGCCTCCGTTGAGGGGGAGGCGGTAGCAGGTGCTTAGATCTTCAGGGTGATCGCTTGCCATATGGATGGAGATCGGAAGGCCAACTTTGTTTTTGTGGAGTTTAGTTTCCCACATACGGCGCCAACTTATGGAGGTCCTTTTCGGGTCTCCGTCAGATGTTGTCTTCCGTCGATCTCCCGGTAGATTTTGGAGGTGATCTCCTGTTGCGTGTGGGCCTCAATGGGTTTTGAGGAGATTAGGGGTTTTGAAGAGTCGACGCCGAGTACCTGCAAAGAAGTCCCGGGGTGGTTTGGTACCACCAAGGACCCTCCGACGATCAAGTTAGTATGAGATCCGAGCAGAGTAACGGCTAAGTGGAGTAAAAAATGGCTTACTTGACCCCTCTATGATGGGGGTTTATATAGTGGCGGCAGCACGCGGCAGCAGGCGCGAGAATCTCGCAGGAAATTACACTCCCGACGTCACGCCCGCGTAAAGAGCGGATCGCCCGTTAATGGGGATCGTGATGGCGTAGAACATGGGATGTTGCTAGCGGAGAATCTGCGCATTGAAAGATTTGCAGAGCGGCGGTTACGCCTATGAGTGGTGGAGTTGGTCGGTCAGAGGACCGAGAAAGATGGCCTCGGCTGGGGAGCTCGGGGACGAGCGAAAAGGCTTAGGAGTCTTGGTCCTGTGGCAGCTCGGGGCGAGCTGAGAGGCCGAGGAGACCAATTTTCAGGGGGCTCTGAAGAGAGTCAACTTGTGCTTGCAGGTCGGGACAGGGGTGGCCTGGTCGGCTCCTATGGGCCCTTTCTTCTGAGTTCTGGGACACGTCATCTGCCACGTGTCCTGATCTTGGAGGTCGCCAATATTGAGCATCATCAATATATGACTTTCTTGCTCGACATGATAGTATACTATCTGGCTGCACTTTATCTTAACATGTACACTTGTATTATTATACTGTATCTCTGATACATGTTGATAAAGCCCTTAGGATGTTAGTTTGACTATTAGGACTATGATGCAGATCATACTAGTGGGGCATGTGTGGTCCGCAAGCACATCCTCTAACAGTTCCCAATCGAGAGAATATCGAGACATGGCATCGATATTCCAGTGTAGACTAGTGTGTACGTTTCTTGGCCCTGTATGGGGCGATGGTTGATTCCATAACCATTGATGTTTGATATCAAATATTGTACACAGGTGCTCATTATAGAATGGATATACCGAACAGGACTCGCCGAGAACTCCTAAATGGTACCATACCTATTGTCAGATAGCAGTTCTCTGGTGACACTGGTACAGCTTAGTCTGTAAACCCGAGATCGTCATAGTGTCTTGTGTGGTTCCCACTGTGCTTTGATTTCCTCCCTACTACTTGTAGGGTGTTTTTCGTCACCCCATTGAGATGGGAATACGCGCGCGCTTGTCAAGCGTACTACAGATTCCCCCTACCTAGGGTAGGCCGGGGTTTATTGATTGTGGGGATCCGAATTTCCGGCAGCCGCGGACTAAGCTGCCGTTAATTACCCCTCGCCTTTGGGGCGAGGGAACCTCAAATTAACGGGTTAAAATGGTCATGCGAACTCAATGTGCAGTGTACGTGTGTTGTGTTTTGAAAGGGGGGTTTGGATATATCGGGAGCCACGCAGAGTTTTTACGGGGGTCGTGGAGCACGTGTGTGTGCAAATATGTATACATATGTATATATATATATGTATATAGGTATATATGTATATATATAAAAGAAAGAGGGGGAAAAGGCATCCAAAGGATGTGTGGGGGCAGCACCTTGGGCGCTGTGCGCCTAGGTGCTATGCGCTCAGGCGCTAGAGTGCCACGTGTCGGCACGTGGGCGCTCTGCACTTGAGCGCTGGGTGCTTGAGCACAAGCGCGCCACGTGTCGGCATGGGGGAGACTTGCGCTCGAACGCTTGCGCGTGAGCGCAAGCGCGCCACGTGTCGGCACGGGGGAGACTTGCGCTCGAGCGCTTGCGCTTGAGCGCAAGCGCGCCACGTGTCGGCACAGGGGCGAGTTGCGCCTGAGCGCTTGCGCTTGAGCGCAAGCGCACCACGTGTCGGCACGGGGGAGACTTGCGCTCGAGCGCTTGCGCTTGGGCACAAGCCCGCCACGTATCGGCACCGGGGCGACTTGCGCTCGGGCGCTTGCGCTTGAGCGCAAGCGCGCCACGTGTCGGCACGTGGGCGCTCTGCGCTTGAGCGCCGGCGAGAAAAAGAGGCTTTTAGCCTAAGAAACAAAAGCTATGCTTCAGAAAGGAAATATTTATTATATATATGTATGTATGTATGTAAATATATGGAGTTAAACTCCTAAAATGTTTTGGTTGATGAAAGGGGTTCTTCCTCTTCCTCCTCTGTTGGCTGGATCTTGATGATCAAGAGACGTGAGATCTAAAAATCTCTCCTTTATGAGATCTAATGGTAGATCCAAGTTCCCCTTTGTGGGTTTTGTGGTGGAAGACTTCTTAGTCTTTGAAAAGAAAGAGTAAAACTCTTGATTTAATTCAAAAGAAATGAGAAGGTTTAGAACCTTGGAGAAGGAGCAGGAGGCACAAAAGATCTCAGATCTAAAAATTTTGTGGAGAGAATGAAAGGTATTTTTTATCCATCATCATGTTGCCTTTTATAGGCTTACATATTTACATATAGCCCCTTGGGCTTTACAAAAATGGCATTTTAGCCATCCCATGGGTCATGTGCCATTTCATTTTTGCACATAAGCCACGGGCTTACAAAATATTGGCTTTATGCCCATTTTGCATACATTCATGTATAAAAAATTACATAAAAAATATTTATTACATGATTTTGTTGTTGGCATGGGGAGGCTGGCCGCGGGCTTGACTTGGGCATGGGCCCGCTTGACCTGGGCTTAGGCCCACCTAGCTTGGGGGTTGACCTTGACTTTGACTCGGTCAACCGGGGTGCAAATTTTGACCCCAACACTACTGTAAGTCCACGGTAGCGCCCCGTCCGTCTAACAAACGCCAAATGCGGAACAAAAACTTTTTAGAAACTGGTGCTATCGCGTACCGTAACCTGGATCTGCCATTAAAGCTAAACTAACAAATTACAAATGGGTAGAAATGTTATACCGAATAATCTGAGTCCTTCGGTCTTCAACCATCACCCCACGCTTGTTGCGGCACCACGTCGACGGATCTTTAAACGGGCTCCCGCCTCTGAACCGAGGCAACTCGGTTGTCAAGTTTGCCAAAAGAGACGACCAAGATGAAGTAGAATACTTTGTCTCGTTACGTCCAAGGCTATGGACGAACGGTTAATGAAGTTGCCTTTTGGATCGGGTGATGGAATAAAATGAGCTATGAAATTTCCATACACCTAAACTATATTCTTTTTCCAAATGAATCAACCATACTCTTGCAAAGAGGGGCCGGCCACTTATTTGTAGGAGAGAGGTGAGTGTAGGAGCAAGGGGGGTGAGTGTAAGCAAAGCTTATCCTAAAGAAATATCTTAGCACAAACAAAATGCATTAATACAAAGGATGACTCATCTAAACCTAGTCACCATTCAATTAATGCATCCAATGGAAAAAGAACACCTCACTAATGTAGGGTTCCTAGGCACGCTAATGAAGTCTCACAAGGCATCAACCATGCCAATTTCAAATTTTTCCGGTGCCGAGAAACCCTAATACGGATCGTTAACTAGAATTTTTAGGCGAAACATTAAGCTAGTTAACATCTTAACTAAAAGTGTGAAGCTACAACCTTTGTAGATCCGGTTCTCCACTTCCTTAGCTCCACGTAGACGTCCTCTCGCTGTCCTAGTCGGATCTCGGACTCCTGCATCGGCTTCATCGGAGAAATGAGCGGACAAGTCGTCGGCTACGATGCCGAAGATGATCTACGTCGAGGTTACATAAGATCAAGCTCCAACTTCACCAAGTTGTGAAACTTGTGAAGAAAACACCCTATACTACTTGGCAAGAGGTAGAGGGTGAAGAAATAGGAGGTGGGTTCACTTTAGAATTGGATTTCTCACACTTTTGCTCAAGATGCCATTAATGGTGGCAAGCTTTTTCTTGAAGAAGAAGATGAAGAAGAAGATAGAATATTATAAGTGTTATCTCAAAAGAATAATAAAATGAATACTTATCATCTTCTAACCTTGGTTAGGTGTAGAGAATAGACCATGGTTAGTGGGAATGGTTAGGGTTAAGCATGAAGACAAAATGGTCACTTTAGTCAAAGCTTCATGAAGCTTCAACAAGCTTCATGATAAAAAGGAAACCATTTTGTTTTCTTTTATCTATTTCTCAAGAAAGAAAAGATAAATAATTAAGTGAAAATATGAAACCCTAACCATTCACTAAACATGGTTTAAGTCTTTACACAAATCCAAGTATATATGTATCATCAAACATGATACAATCAAGTGCACAAAAGTATATCACATATACAACTTGTGAACTTCAAGTGAGAAAATCCTTTTAAAGTGAACCAATACTAGTTAATGCAAAGTAATATATCAAATATATAATTATACATTAAATCATTAAATCAATACTTGATTCAATGATCCGGTCATGTCGCACATAACCGACTAGTATCCAATGAATCGACTTATCGAATCAATCTTTGATTCGATAACTAGGTTATATCACATATAACCAATCGAAACATTCATCGCGAGAATGAAATACGGTATCACATACACGCATCATTCTCGGTCCCGCACATATCTCATATGCGCCCCTATTTCGTTTCGCTTGAGCCAGGAAACCTCTGTGTAGGACTCTAAAGACTCGTCAATACGCCGGTAGCAGATGATGATTATATCAATCACCCATAAGCCGCAAGCGGTCTGCTAAACGTAACGGCCACCCGGGTATTGAGCGATCAGAAGATCGACGAGCTAGCCCGCTCACACTCCTGTGAATCCAACCAGTAACACTTACCGTACAGTCCGGTCTGTTCGTCTGATATGTCGCATATCAAGTCTAGGGGTGGTAAACATCAGACCCCAATAACCGATAAGTCGTGCCGATGTGAGGCTCATAACGGGTGGAGAAACTACTGGTAACACTTACCAGCAAATCTCTGATCAGCCCTGGCCAGGGACTTCCCTGTTACGGCCAATCGAGCACAGCGCAACATCAACCCCCAATACCGGGAGAGACGAAACCCCTCCTATCGCTCATTGCCTCCATGTGACTCGGGACTGCACCCAAAAACCACCGTTTTGCACGCCCTCATGGACGTGGTAAGGTGGAGATCAAAGTACAGTGGGAATCACACAAGACTCTATGACGATCTCGGGTCTACAGACTAAACTGCACAAGTGTCACCTGAGAACTGCCATCTGACGTGAGGTATAATACCATCTGGGAGTTCTCGGTGAGTCCGTCCAGTGTACCCAGTCTCCACTGACCACCCGTATACCATCTCTGATGTCAAACACCAATGGATATGGGATCATCCATCGCCCATCTCATGGGTCGAGAGGCGTATACGCTAGTCTACACTGGTATATCGATGCCCTGTCTCGATACACCCACGACTAGGGACCTTGAAGGATGTACTTATGGACTACCATGTCCCCACTAGTATGATCTGCATCATAGTCCAGGTAGTCAAGTACACATCCTAAGGGCTTTATCAACATGTAACTATAAGACGGTTTAAAGAGACTAGTAAACATGTTAAGATAAAGAGCAACCAGATAGCATACTATCATATCGAGCAAGAAAGTCATCTCTATATATGTCCAAGCATCCAATATAATATATATCATCTGTGCAATACTGGCCTCTAGGGCATGCATACAACTAACAATCTCCCACTTGCACTAGGGCCAGCTGCTGTAGTATCGCATACCGAGCATCCCGAAGAGTCTCTCAAACTGTATCTGGGGAATGGCCTTCGTGAGTGGATCCGCCGTGTTGTTCTTCGTGTCAACCCTCCTGACCTCGATCTCCCAGCGATCAACTATCTCCCGGATCAGGTGTTACTGCCTTAGAATATGCCTGGATCGCTGATGGGACCTGGGTTCCTTGGCCAAAGCCACCACTCCATTGTTATCGCAATACAAAGGTATTGGATGCTCAATGGATAGAACCACTCCAAGTTCAGTAATGAACTTCTTGATCCAGACAGCCTCTTTGGCAGCATCGTTGGCAGCGATGTATTCAGCCTCCATCGTCGAGTCTGCCACGGTTTCCTGCTTGGAACTCTTCCAGCTAACCGCCCCTCCGTAAAGGGTAAAGACAAATCCCGACTACGACTTAGAGTCGTCCTTATCACTGTGGAAGCTCGAATCGGTAAAGGACTCCACTTGGAGTTCTCCGTTACCACACACCAAGAGCATCTCTTTAGTCCTTCGCAAGTACTTGAGAATGCTCTTCACAGCTGTCCAGTGACTCTCTCCAGGATCAGCTTGATACCTGCTCACTACACTTAGTGAGTATGCAACATCGGGTCTGGTACATAGCATCGCGTACATGATAGAGCCTACAGCCGAAGCATAGGGTATCCCTTGCATGCGAGCTCTCTCCAAATCAGTCTTGGGAGACATCTCTTTGGAGAGAGTGACTCCAGAGATCGTGGGCAAGTTCCCACGCTTGGATTCTTCCATACTAAACCTCTTTAGTATGGTGTCAATGTACCTGGATTGGGACAATCCCAATATCCGTTTGGATCTATCTCTATAGATCCTAATTCCCAATATGCAGGAGGCATCACCAAGATCTTTCATTGAGAATCTTTGTGATAAGAAGAGCTTGACCGATTGCAGCATAGGAATATCATTTCCTATCAAGAGTATGTCGTCCACGTACAATACGAGGAAGACAACCTTACTCTCTGCCACCTTCTTGTAGATACAAGGTTCATCTGGGTTTTTGACGAAATCAAACTCTTTGATAACGACGTCAAAGTAGATGTTCCAACTCCGCGATGTTTTCTTTAATCCATAAATGGATTTTAGCAGCTTGCACACTTTCCCGCTGCTCCCACTGTCTACGAAGCCCTCTGGCTGAGTCATGTACACGCACTCTTCTAAATCACCATTTAGAAAGGCGGTCTTAACATCCATTTGCCAGATTTCGTAGTCATGATATGCAGCGATGGCAAGCATGATCCGGATGGATTTAAGCATAGCCACTGGAGAAAAGGTTTCGTCATAATCCACACCTGGTCTTTGACGAAAGCCCTTTGCAACAAGTCTAGCTTTGAAAGTCTCCACTTTCCCATCTACACCAAGTTTCTTCTTGAAGATCCACTTGCTCCCAATGGGTTTTACCCCTTCAGGAGCAACTTCCAAAGTCCATACTTTGTTGGTGTACATGGATTCCATCTCGGACCGCATTGCATCCAGCCATTTTACTGAGTCCCTACTCGTGATGGCCTGCTCGAAGCTAGTTGGGTCATCATCCTCCATGATGCAATCCTCGCTCCCACCATCCATGAGAAAACCGTAGTATCTCTCAGGTTGGCGAGGAACCCTACTAGATCGGCGGAGAGGCTGAGGTTCATTGGGAGCTACTGAATCTTCTGGTTCCACTAAATCTTCAGTTACGGTTTGTGTATCTGGAACTTTTTCCAGCTCTACCACTTTGCCACTAATTTCTTTTTCAAGGAATTCCTTTTCTAAAAAGGTGGCATATTGAGAAACAAACACCTTTTGTTCTTCAGCATGGTAGAAAAAATATCCTTGTGAATTTTTAGGATATCCCACAAACTTGCAAAGAACTGACCGTGCCTCGAGTTTGTCTGGATTTTGTCTCTTGACATAGGCCGGACAACCCCATATCTTAACTCGTTTAAAATATGGTCTCTTCCCACTCCATATCTCATATGGTGTGGTAGGTACAGATTTAGATGGAACTTGATTCAATAGGTATGTTGCTGTTTCCAGCGCATATCCCCAGAAGGAAATAGGTAACTCAGCTGTGCTCATCATAGAGCGCACCATATCTAATAGGGTGCGGTTCCTCCGTTCTGATACACCGTTGTGCTGTGGTGTATATGGAGGAGTCAGCTGAGAGAGAATCCCATTCTCTTTTAGGAAGTCCAGGAATTCATTGCTCAAGTATTCACCTCCTCGATCAGATCGTAGGATTTTAATACTTTTTCCGGTTTGGTTCTCAACTTCTTGTTTATATTCTCTAAATTTCTCAAAAGCTTCTGATTTGTGTTTCATCAGAAACACATACCCGAACCTAGAGAGATCGTCAGTGAATGTAATGAAGTATGAAGAACCATCCCTGGCAGGTGTAGACATAGGACCGCATACATCACTATGTATCAGTCCCAAGAGTTCGGTAACTCTTTCTCCATGTCCCGTAAACGGAGTTTTGGTCATCTTGCCTTTGAGACATGACTGGCAAGTGTCATAAGATGAAAATTCGAATGGTTTCAAATATCCATCCTTATGCAACTTAGCCAGTCGTGTCGCATTGATGTGACCCAGTCTACAATGTCACAAGTAGGATTCGTTCAGTTTTGAACTCTTCCTCTTGTGTGTGTTTGTTATGCTCAGAACTGTTGATTGATTTAGAACATAAATGCCATTGCACAACGTGCCTGATCCAACCAACTTTTGGTTACGGAAAATGTTCATAACATTGTCCTGTAATACAAAATTATATCCCTCTTTGCTCAACAAAGAAACCGATATAATGTTACATATCAGGTTCGGCATGTAATAGCATTCGTTCAGAACCAATGTATTACCAGTTGGTAATACAAGGTGATATTCCCCGACAGTCTTAGCTGCAACAATTGCACCATTTCCAACTCTAATGTCTTTATCACCTTCTCCAAGTTCTCTACCTTTCCTAAGCCCATGTAACTGATTACATATATGGGATCCTGACTCGGTATCTAATACCCAGGACGAAGAGCAAATGGAGAAACAGTTCTCTGTAACGAACACACCTGAAGAAAATGCATCAACATGTACTTTCTTCAGTCGGGTGGCATGGGAATCCTGGTATTCCCCTATATCCTATTCAGTCCTATAACTCTTATAAGAAAGAACGGAACCAACGTTCCCCAGCACAGTATAACATGCGGGTTCGGTCAATACATCCATATTATTATCTTTATTAGGGCATGACATGGTCGCTACCTGGAGAGAGAGAGAAGAAAACACTTTAGCGTATGCTCTTGCAAGATCAGATTGGTTATTATCTTATCTAATCAGGATGGCTCCCACTGGTTTTTATCAAATCTTTCTTCAAACCCTAAAAGGAAAGACTAGCCGGGATTAATTACACACTACAAGTTCGCTAATCTTTCAGCCAGGCCAGTGTCGGTACTTTGAGGGAGGTCCCCCGTGCTTTCGCACGAACCTAATTAATGTAAACCTCATTTTCCCAGAGGCGTAACCCCGTTGACACCTTTCTAGACACCTACTTGATCAGCTAATTGCAATGTGTAAAACACTCCCAGGAGTAACTCTTACTCGCAATGGATATCGGGATCCAACTATCTCATAGAAGGTATGCAATCTCATTGCAAATTTCAACACTTGAAATTCCCGATAATATTTTGCCCCTAGCAGCTATATGACCTTAACATAGTCAACAAATCATAAGTGCTAGTCAAGTTCAACCCGTCATTTCCTGATTGAATTAAACCCACCCGCACGACCCTTAACATAGTCAACAAAGTCGCACGACTACCCTAATCCAATCGCATCATATGCTTATACAGATAAGCACCAATCAGCTACCGCACACTACGCCTTAACATAGTCAACAAACGTAGCACGAATACTAACTAGTACTTATCTGAAATGACGGAGGGCTACGACAGGTTTTTCTGAAAACCTATTGCGTAATGAACTTGATATCGTTGTAGAATCAAATACAGTTTTGAAATGGAGTGATTTTGAGGCTTTTCTAGTTTTGCTAAAGGGGTCACTCCCGGTGAAGGGATCGTCGGCCCTTTCCTCGTCGAATGAGGTGCGGGATATCATATATATCGCTGTGCAAAGTAAAACTATAGAAGCTATCAAAAGTCAAACCGAGTGTGTAGCATCTGCCAGTTATTGCTAAAGGAGTCACTCCCGGTGAAGGGATCTCGGTCCTTTCCTCATCGAATAAGGTGCAGGGTATATCATATATACCGCTATGCAAAGCAAAACTGTAGCTACTCTTTTTATTTAAAATTTGATTCTACAACATCTTAGGTTTCTTTTCATTCATTAATCACATTAATGAAGTCCCATCATTTAAGTCACCTAAATATCACAGATAAATACGACGTACACTTATGCCATCCGCATTCGCCTCGATGTCCCCTCGTGCACCGTTAGGTTAGGTAACTAACGACAGAGCAGGGTAGGGCTACTGCGGGTGCAAAACATAAGTAACGTCTATATAATATATCATATATACTATATACTGTATCTATCATAGAACATCACATGATCACATCACAGATATCGCAGCAGAAGAAACATATGAAACATTGGATATTCTAGGACGTCCGTGTTTTCAATACGAGCCAGTATAAAACACGGATTCCACGGTCGTGATGAATAGCCAATCCCACATCCCTAGACCCCTACGAGAGTGGCAAGCAACCCTACCAATTCTAGGGTTAGGAGACCCGGACTCGACTCCTCGAGATGCTCTCCCACTGGACCCTAGAACCCGGTTACTTGTGCTCCCCTCCTTGGGTCTATCCTAATGCGGAAAAGTAAATAATATACAAAAGGTGACAACTTCCGCAACCTGGAAGTGCCCCAATAAAAGAATATTACATACTAGTTTTACATGAATGAAAATAAAAAACACTCATCTCACATAAAAAACCCCGGCTATTAAAACACGACGATCCAATATAACATATCCAGCAACACATAACATCATATGCCATCAACGTAAGTAAATATGCGCATCCCAATTGTCGTTGGCATATAGCAACGAAACCGGCGATATCACATATTACACTTACGGTCACAGAAAAGAAAGTGTAAAACTACAACAATTGGAATCCGCAACCGCTTTAGACATCGCATGCCTAATCAAATGAAATACTTAGACATCACATGCCTAACAATTATAAACCCCGCATTTTAGTCTCATTATCGAAAACTCTTTTCAATATCAAGTGAGACTAAACCGCTAGATTTATAACATTCATTCAGTTATCTCATAACTGTTTGTGAATTCCAATTATTGTATCACATTCCGGATAAATAGAAAATATTAAACTTTCCGATCGAACATTCGAACACCCAAGTTTTCCCGAAACCGTTCAACACATGAAATTAGTTCAAAGACATTCATTTCATGCCTTAGTACCAACGGTCCAGCCGTAGAAGGGTCAAGCCAACGCCTCACATGTGGCACGCCGTACTGCCCCAAACCCGAAGGTTCAAAGGGCAGTTCAAGACGATCACATAATCGAGTTAAGGTTTGTTGTTTTCTAGAGGGACCATCGCGTTACTTGCACTACTTAGAACGTCTTTAAACCTCAGAAAAATCCAACACTTGGAAATTTTCCGGCAGGGGAAAAGTTGGGTATTTATATCCGGTCAAACTTTTTAACATATTCGAAAATTATCCGGAATCCACATAGACAAAATCTGATAATCCGATCGAATCATTGAATCCCCAATACAACCCCAGAAAATACAACTCTTGAATAAATATTAAAAATTCCCATAAAACTCAGCACTGTGAAATAGGAATTACTGTGCAAATGTGGAGGGCTGACGTCATCAGAGGGCCGCGGAACCGCCGCAGAAGCTAGGCTTCTGCCGCGGTTCCGCCGCAGGTTTGAGGTATCATTGGTCAAATTTTGCACCGTAATTCTTATAATTCCCTGCTGAATTTTTAAGCATTTTTAATCTGGAAAAAACCCAGTTTTTGGAAAAAGTCCAGAGAGCATTTTGGTTTTTAGGGTTTCGGTTCGATCGGGTTTCAAACGTCGTCTACACTTCGCCTAAGGCTCTAGCTAGGCTCTGATACCACTGTAGGGTTCCTAGGCACGCTAATGAAGTCTCACAAGGCATCAACCATGCCAATTTCAAATTTTTCCGGTGCCGAGAAACCCTAATACGGATCGTTAACTAGAATTTTTAGGCGAAACATTAAGCTAGTTAACATCTTAACTAAAAGTGTGAAGCTACAACCTTTGTAGATCCGGTTCTCCACTTCCTTAGCTCCACGTAGACGTCCTCTCGCTGTCCTAGTCGGATCTCGGACTCCTGCATCGGCTTCATCGGAGAAATGAGCGGACAAGTCGTCGGCTACGATGCCGAAGATGATCTACGTCGAGGTTACATAAGATCAAGCTCCAACTTCACCAAGTTGTGAAACTTGTGAAGAAAACACCCTATACTACTTGGCAAGAGGTAGAGGGTGAAGAAATAGGAGGTGGGTTCACTTTAGAATTGGATTTCTCACACTTTTGCTCAAGATACCATTAATGGTGGCAAGCTTTTTCTTGAAGAAGAAGATGAAGAAGAAGATAGAATATTATAAGTGTTATCTCAAAAGAATAATAAAATGAATACTTATCATCTTCTAACCTTGGTTAGGTGTAGAGAATAGACCATGGTTAGTGGGAATGGTTAGGGTTAAGCATGAAGACAAAATGGTCACTTTAGTCAAAGCTTCATGAAGCTTCAACAAGCTTCATGATAAAAAAGAAACCATTTTGTTTTCTTTTATCTATTTCTCAAAAAAGAAAAGATAAATAATTAAGTGAAAATATGAAACCCTAACCATTCACTAAACATGGTTTAAGTCTTTACACAAATCCAAGTATATATGTATCATCAAACATGATACAATCAAGTGGACAAAAGTATATCACATATACAACTTGTGAACTTCAAGTGAGAAAATCCTTTTAAAGTGAACCAATACTAGTTAATGCAAAGTAATATATCAAATATATAATTATACATTAAATCATTAAATCAACACTTGATTCAATGATCCGGTCATGTCGCACATAACCGACTAGTATCCAATGAATCGACTTATCGAATCAATCTTTGATTCGATAACTAGGTTATATCGCATATAACCAATCGAAACATTCATCGCGAGAATGAAATACGGTATCACATACACGCATCATTCTCGGTCCCGCACATATCTCATATGCGCCCCTATTTCGTTTCGCTTGAGCCAGGAAACCTCTGTGTAGGACTCTAAAGACTCGTCAATACGCCGGCAGCAGATGATGATCATATCAATCACCCACAAGCCGCAAGCGGTCTGCTAAACGTAACGGCCACCCGGGTATTGAGCGATCAGAAGATCGACGAGCTAGCCCGCTCACACTCCTGTGAATCCAACCAGTAACACTTACCGTACAGTCCGGTCTGTTCGTCTGATATGTCGCATATCAAGTCTAGGGGTGGTAAACGTCAGACCCCAATAACCGATAAGTCGTGCCGATGTGAGGCTCATAACGGGTCGAGAAACTACTGGTAACACTTACCAGCAAATCTCTGATCAGCCCTGGCCAGGGACTTCCCTGTTACGGCCAATCGAGCACAGCGCAACATCAACCCCCAATACCGGGAGAGACGAAACCCCTCCTATCGCTCATTGCCTCCATGTGACTCGGGACTGCACCCAAAAACCACCGTTTTGCACGCCCTCATGGACGTGGTAAGGTGGAGATCAAAGCACAGTGGGAATCACACAAGACTCTATGACGATCTCGGGTCTACAGACTAACCTGCACAAGTGTCACCTGAGAACTGCCATCTGACGTGAGGTATAATACTATCTGGGAGTTCTCGGCGAGTCCGTCCAGTGTACCCAGTCTCCACTGAGCACCCGTATACCATCTCTGATGTCAAACACCAATGGATATGGGATCATCCATCGCCCATTTCATGGGTCGAGAGGCGTATACGCTAGTCTACACTGGTATATCGATGCCCTGTCTCGATACACCCACGACTGGGGACCTTGAAGGATGTACTTATGGACTACCATGTCCCCACTAGTATGATCTGCATCATAGTCCAGGTAGTCAAGTACACATCCTAAGGGCTTTATCAACATGTAACTATAAGACGGTTTAAAGAGACTAGTAAACATGTTAAGATAAAGAGCAACCAGATAGCATACTATCATATCGAGCAAGAAAGTCATCTCTATATATGTCCAAGCATCCAATATAATATACATCATCTGTACAATACTGGCCTCTAGGGCATACATACAACTAACAACTAATTCCAGAAGCTTCCACACACATCTCCTCATGACTCACCCTATGACTCACCCTCAAGAAGAAAAGATAAATCCGCATTTAACCGACTGTCAAATACGGCTGATAGAAAACTGGAAACTGGCAACTTCCAAAAGCGATCCTGAAACGAATTTCAGGATAACCCCGTATCAGTATAAACATACCCGCATTTGTATTACGACCGAATACAAATGCATCTGAGACAAAGATATTATATCTACACAGTATAATACTCGGATCCGGCTTAAACCAAAACCGACCAGTATTATCTGCCCGAAAAATGACACGTGCGAAAACGCACGTGCATTTTCCGAACCTTGCCATAAAACCATACGGCCTCTACAACGTTTCGCCCGAACTTGGGAAACTGTCTGTGGGGGACTCTAATGACTCATCAACACACTGGCACTGGGTATAACCTCTAGCACGTCAGAGGTACAAGCTGTACATAACGGTTGCCTATGTATTGATCGAAAAGGGAAGCTGACGAGCGAACTCATCCATAAACCTTACTGAGCCTGACAGTGACAATATATATACAGTCCGGTCCGTTCGTCTAAAGAGTATCGCATATCGAGTCTAGGGGGTGGATAAAGTCAGACCCCTAATAACGCGATAAATCGTGTCGGTATGAAACCCATCACCACCTGAGAAACTACTGATCCAAATCAGTAATTCTCCACTACCTTGGCCAAGGATTTCTAGAGATGGCCACCCGTGCACTGCGCGACATCAACCCCCAATACCGGGAGAGACGAACCCCCGACGATCTGCTCACTTGTCTCCAATGTGGCTCGGGACTGTACCCAACTAAAACCTATTTGCACAACTCTTTTGTGCATGGTAGGGTAGTAATCTAAGCACAGTGGGAACTCACATGAGACAAATGACGATCTCAGATCGATGAACTAACCTGTACACATGTCACCAGGGAACTGCTATCTGACGATATGTATAATACCAACTAGCATGTTCCCGGCGAGTCATGTCCGGTGTACTCATAACCTAATGAGCACCTGTATACATCTTAGGTGAACCAACTGACACCAGTGGTTTGTGAGACCGGCCACCGCCCCTCGTCGGGGTCTCGACTGTATACACTAGTCTACTCTGGAGTATCGATGCCCTGTCTCGAAACTCCCATGACTAGGGACACTTTTAAGGATGTGGTTACAGACCCCAGCTCCCACGTATATGATCGCCATCATACTGCTGGTAGTCAAGCAAGAATCCTATGGGCCCTATCATCATGCAATAGTGAACTAAAGTATGTATACGATGATAAAGACAAACCAGATAGCATACTATCATCTCGAGCAAGACTGTCATATCGGTATAGGTCCTGCCTCAATCATTGCAATCACGTACCTGCGATCCAATAATTGACTTTGAGGGCACTATATCCAACAACTACGGCTCAAAGGAGTCGTGCTAACAGGTGGATTTTAGGTACAGTTCCGAGTCATATGGAGGCAGTGAGCGATAGGAGGGGTTTTGTCTCTCCCGGTATAGGGAGTTAATGTTGCGCTATGTTCGATTGGCTATAAAAGTAAGTCCCTGGCCAGGGCTGATGAGATTTACTGGTAAGTGTTATCAGTAGTTTCTCAAACCGTTATGGGCCACACATCGGCATGATTTATCAAGTTACTGGGCTCTGACGTTTCTATCCTCAGACTCGATATGCGAAATATCAGACGAAGAGACCGGACTGTACTGTAAGTGTTACTTATAGGCTTCACGGGAGTTTGGACAGGTTTGCTTGTTGATCTTCTATTCGCTCAATACCTGGATAGCCGTAACGTCCATCTAGTACCGCTGACGGCTTGTGGGTGATTGATGTGATCATTATCAACTGTTGGCATATTGACGAGTCTTTCGAATCCCACACAGAGGTTTCCTAACTCAAGCGAAACGAAGTAGGGCACATATGTGATATGTGCAGATGGTTGATTAAATACGAGTATGTGATACCGTATTCTAATCTCGCGATATTTGATATCGGTTAGGTTATATGTGATATAACCGGATTATTGAATCAAGTGTTGATTCGATGATTTGTTATATGTATATATATTTGATATTGCATATTGAATATTGTCGGTTATATGTGATATAACCGGGTTATTGAATCAAGTGTTGATTTGATAAATTGATATACATATAAATAATATTAGTCGGTTATATATGATATAGCCGGATTATTGAATCAAGTGTTGATATAATAATTATATATATATATATCAACTAATATTAGCTCACTAATGAATTTCTTCTCTTATATATATATATATATATATATATATATATATAATATTCTATTGTGTCATGCTTGATGATACATAGAATATGGGTGTATGAGACTTACACTAAAATTAAAGATAATTTTGGTTACTATTTATTAAGAGTAAAATAAAATAAGTAAAAATGAGCATGGCTTAAGATATTTGTAGAAGCATGTAGAAGTCATGACTCATCTTACTAATTTTGTTTTACTCTAGATATTTCATAACCCAACCATTTATTTTTAGACCATGGTTAATTCTCACACTTATCTTTTGAGATATTTTTCCTTACCCAAGTGTTTTTCTTCCTCTCTAGTTTTTCTTGAGTAGAAAAAATAAAAAGAGAAAAGAATTTTTAAAGTTAGCAAAATTCCTACTTCATCAACCTATTTTCATCTAGCCCTTTAGATTAGGTTGTTTGCTTCACTAATTCTTTTATTAGTGAAGAGGTAGCCTGAATTAGAAAAACTTCAAGGTAGATCATCTTCAGCCTCGAAGACGACAAAGAAAGCTCGTTCATTTTACCAAGTGAAGCCTAAAAAGAGTTCTAGGGACTACTATTTGGAGGTTTAGAAGTGAAAGACCGGTCTACAAAGGTTATATTCCCTTTTCACTTAGTTATAGAACTTGTTTATTTACTAAAACCCCTAATTCTCTAGTTTGATTCTAGGTTAGCATAATTTAGCACTCTAGATTTTTTAAAAATGCATATGGGATGCTTGAAATAACCTGATGGTGGTGCTAAGACATACTTTCATGGTATCATATTCCCTTTTCACTTAGTTATAGAACTTGTTTACTTGCTAAAAACCCTAATTCTCTAGTTTGATTCTAGGTTAGCATGGTTTAGCACACTAGATTTTTTAAAATTGTATATGAGATGCTTGAAATAACCTATTGGTGGTGCTAAGACGTACTTTCATGGTATCAGAGCCAAACTAGAGTATTAGACTGTGTAATTAGAACTGCGAAACCGAAATAACTCCGAAACATGCTAACCGAAACCCTAGGTTTTGTAAATTTTTAAATGTTCTCTGAAATTTTTTTAAACAAATGCAAAATTTTACATGTGATGTAACTAGAATACCAGAGAAAATCGAGCACCAAATGAAACATTTTGGCCGGCGACATTGCCTTTTCTACCGGCCTGGCCGGTCCACTTCATGCATTAATGGTTCGTTTTTCTTTAGTGTTCTGGTGTGTAGGATCTAGGGTTTCAGGTTATGTTTGTTTAGCCCAGATTGGATGTGATGTTATCTTTTCAGTTGGGGAAATTGGGAGTGTTTCGTAGTCGCAGTTTTAATATCGTTTCGGGTTTAAGTTTGATATGTGATACAATATTTAGAATCCACATAACTTAGTTTTGTGAAAACTAGTTTATAATTGGTAAATCTAGCGTTTTTGTCTCGGTTGATCGATTGCACGGAGTTTCGATTTGGATCAAAATTCTGTTGCAATCTCGTATAGTACGCGAACTCTCACCGGGTAACAATACTAGATAGCCACGCCCCATAGCCCCGATCAAGTGACTGTAGAAGAACCCCATTGCCAAAAGAATCTACTCGGGTGCTAGCGGCCCCGATGTTCCGCCTAAGTGCACTTCGTCGACGGCATTGGGTGTGCGGCCATCTACTAAAGTTCCCGATGAGCATTCGATCAATCAATCGGGAATCTTATTGAATTACCCGACTTGGCTTTTGAAAAGTGTTTTCAATTCAAGACAAAAATGCAAGGTTTACTAAATTAGGCATGAAATTCGGAATATGCAATATTCTGGGTTTATGATGTCTAAGGAAATGCGGATTTTAACTATTGTAGTTTTCATTTCTTTTCTGCGACTAAAAGTGTAATATGTGGGGTATCTCCGTTCTCGTTGCTTTACATCAACGATATTAGGGATACGTATATTTACTTACGTTGATGACATATGATATTTATGATATTGCTGTGATATGTTATATTGGATCGTCGTGATTGAATAGCCGGGGGTTTTTACGTGCGATGAGAGTTTTTCAATTTTCTTTCATGTAAAATTTGTATCTAATATTCTTTTATTAGAACACTTCCGGGTTGAGGATGTTGTCACCATTGATATATATTATTTACTTTTCCGCATTAGGATAGACCCAAGATGAGGAGCATAAGTAACCGGGTTCTAGATGTAAGTCGACGTTACACACCCCACGGACTTGCGGGGAGGCGGAACGAGTAAAAACAATCATTTTCAAACATGGTAACATCGACTAAGCATGAGGATCTTTGCTAAACCATATCTAACAAAAGTAACTAAAGCTATTATCTACTCGGTAAGAAAATTATACCTAAAGATTCAAGTCCTACTTGTTCTCTTGCTGTCCTCCTTCACCACACGGGCTCCTTGGAGTGAAAAGGATGGCACCTCCTCGTCGGCTTCTCGAAGTAATAGAAGATCCACCCGAGAGTTCCTACTACAAGCTTACACCTCCAAGATGAGGTAACTAAGTGACTTAGAGTGCTAATCCAAGTAATCTAGATGATATAGAGAGTGATTAAGGATTTAATAGTCTTGTTAACCCTAGAGTTCTCAACTCATGAGAGGATTAGGGTTAAGATGAAGAAGAAAGAACTTGAGGAGAGAGAAAGTGTTTGTTATTATGAAATGAATCTTGACTCATTTGGATAATATGAAGCATGAAAAATATCTCATAAAATATCTAGCAACCATGCTTCATTTAATACTTGAGATGAATCATCTCATGAGTCATGGTTCATTTAATGATAATTACACCTCATCTCCTCCACCTCATTTAGTTTAAATCATAAAGATAAAAACACAAATGAGTCATCTCCTTCTAGAAGCTTCCCGACAAATTACGAGAATGCCCCTCCAATCTGTATTTACGAAAAACACAGATATACTGAGACTATATTAAATCCAATAATCTAATACTAGGATCTGGCTTAAACCAAAGCCCGCTAGTATAATCTGTCCGAATATTATACGTGCACAAGTACACGTATATGTCCGAACCCTGTCGTAAAACCATACGACCTCTATATCGTTTCGCCCGAAGCAGGGAAACCCTCTGTGTGGGACTCTAAAGACTCGGCACTACGCTGGCAGTGGGTTTAACCATAGGCCGCAAACGGTACTAGCTGTACGTAACGGTCCCCAGGTAGATGTCGATAAGATGGCCGATAAGGAAACCCATCCGATCTCCTACTGAGTCTGTATGTGACAATCTCCGTACAATCCGTTCTGTTCGTCTAAGAATGTCGCATATCGGGCCTAGGGGCGGCAAGCGTCAGACCCCTAATAGCGGTATAAGTCGTGTCGGAGTACTATCCAAAACACCCTGAGAAACTACTGGAGCACCTACCAGCAAATCTCGCTTACCCTGGCCAGGGACCTGCGTAATGGAGTTCCGAACACAGCGCGACATCAACCCCAAATACCGGGAGAAACGAATCCTATCTAACCGCCACTGCCTCTAAGCGCTTCGGGACTGCACCCAACCGCTACCTGTTTGCACGACTCAATAAAGTCGTGGTAGGGTAGCAATCTAAGAACAGCAGGAACACACTTGAGGCGAAGCAGCAGTGTCAAGTCAACAGACTATGCTGTACTCATGTACCTGGGAACAGCTATCTGACGATAGGTATAGTATCAACCAACAGTTCCCGGCGAGTCCTATCCGGTGTACTCGTAACCCAACGAGCATCTGCATACTATCTCCAGTACAACGTACTAATGGTTGTGGGACGGACCATCTCCCCTGCTGGGACGAGAAGCGTATACACTAGTCTACTCCGGAGTATCGATGCTCTATCTCGATAATCCTATGACTAGGGACCTGTAAAAGGATGTGCCTGTAGACCACCCAACCCCCACTAGTATGACTGCCATCACAACGCTGGTAGTCAAGTAAGATCCCAAGGGCTCTATCAATATGTATTCACGATATGTTAAAAAAAACATATACATACACATATTAAGATAGATACAAACCAAGTAGCATACTACTATATTGAGCAAGTCTGTTATAAACCTGTGTATATATCCCAAGCTTCCAAAATGTAATATACAAGCCAGTACTATACAATAATGGCCTCTAGGGCATATAACACTAACAATCTCCCACTTGCACTAAGGCCATATGCTGGCGTATCGCAGACCTATCATCTCGAATAGCCTCTCGAACTGCATCTGAGGTATGTCCTTTGTGAATGGATCTGCAGTGTTCTCCTCTGTAGCAACTCTCCGGACCTCGATCTCCCGGCGATCTATGATCTCCCTGATCAGGTGATACCGCCTTAAGATGTGTCTGGACTTCTGATGGGACCTGGGTTCCTTCGCTAAAACTATAGCCCTGTTGTTGTTACAATATAGAGGTATTGGATCAACAATGGATGGAACCACCTGAAGTTCTGTTAAGAACTTCCTTATCCAGACTGCTTCTTTTGCGGCATCAGAAGCTGCGATATACTCCACTTCCATCGTCGAGTCAGCAACGGTGTCCTGCTTGGAACTCTTCCAGCACACCGCCCCTCCATTGAGGGTAAACACATAACCTGACATGGACTTGGAGTCATTCTTGTCACTCTGGAAGTTGGAGTCGGCAAAAGCCTCGATCTGGAGGTATTTTCCGCCGTAAACCAAGAACATCTCCTCAGTCCTTCTCGGGTACTTGAGAATGTTCTTTACTTCTATCCAGTGCTTCTCCCCAGGGTTTGACTGATACTGACTTACCACGCTTAGTGCATAAGCTACATCCGGTCTGGTATACAACATCGCATACATTATAGAGCCTACCGCAGAAGCGTAGGATATAATAAACATGCGATCCCTTTCCAAATTAGTCTAGAAAGACATCTCTTTGGAGAGCGTGATTCCGTGACAAGCCGGTAAATTACCGTGCTTTGAATCTTCCATACTGAATCTTTTCAGTATAGTGTCGATGTACCTGAACAGCGAAAGTCCCAACATCCTCTTAGATCTATCACGATAGATCTGGATCCCCAGAATGTAAGAGGTATCACCCAGGTCTTTCATGGAGAACCTGTATGACAAGAATCCTTTGACAAATTGTAGCATAGGAATATCATTTCCTATCAAGAGAATGTCATCCACGTACAAGACGAGAAATACGACAGTTCGTGCTACAATCTTACTATAAATACACGGCTCATCTGGATTTTTGATAAAATCATATTCTTTGACTGTTTCATCAAAACAGATGTTCCAACTCCGTGATGCCTGCTTTAGCCCATAGATGGACTTAAGCAACTTGCACACTTTCCCGCTGCTCCCACTCTGAATGAAACCTTCTGGCTGATCCATATAGACGCACCCTTCCAAATTTCCATTTAGAAAAGTTGTTTTTACGTCCATCTGCCAGATCTCATAATCGTGGAAGGCAGCAATGGTAAGAAGGATCCGAATGGATTTAAGCATAGCCACTGGAGAAAAGGTTTTGTCATATTCCAAGCCAGGTCTTTGAAGAAAACCCTTTATAGCAAGTCTAGCCTTATAGGTTTCAACCTGTCCATCTACACCAATTTTCTTTCTGAAGATCCATTTGCATCCTATGGGTTTTACCCCATCTGGAGCAATGTCCAAAGTCCATACTTTGTTGGTGTACATGGACTCCATCTCGGTCCGCATTGCATCCAGCCATCTTACCGAGTCGCCTCTCTGAATGGCTTGCTGGAAGGTAGTAGGTTCATCATTATTAATGATGCAATCCTCTCTATCCCCGTCTATGAGAAAACCATAGTATCTCTCAGGCGGATGAGACGGCCTACTACTCCTACGGAGAGGTGCGGAAATGTCCTGTTCTCTTGAGACTTCTGGTTCCATCAAGCTTTCAGTAATAGCTTGTGGTTCTGGAATTTCTTCCAGTTTTATTGCGCTCCCACTTGTTTCCTTTTCTAAAAACTGATGTTCTAGAAAATGGGCATTACGAGAAACAAAAACCTTTTGTTCCTCTGCGTAATAGAAAAAATACCCATTGGAGTTCTTTGGGTATCCCACAAACTTACACTGTACTAAGCGTGTCTCGAGTTTGTCCACATGCTGCTTTTTAACAAAAGCTGGACATCCCCATATCTTGAGATATTGAAGATAGGGTTTCTTCCCACTCCACATCTGATATGGTGTGGTAGGCACAGTCTTGGTAGGAACCCTGTTCAAAAGATATGCAGCTGATTCTAGTCCATAACCCCAGAAAGATCACGGTAACTCAGCGTTACTCATCATGGAACGTACCATATCCAATAGGGTTTTGTTCCGTCTCTCCGATACACCATTGTGTTGTGGAGTGTATCGAGGACTAAGCTGAGAGAGAATTCCATTCTCTTTTAAGTAATCAGGAACTCGGCACTTAAGTATTCACCACCTCGATCAGATCTTATTGTCTTGATACTTTTGCCGGTTTGTTTTTCTACTTCATTCTTATATTCTCGGAATTTCTCAAAGGCCTCGTATTTATGTTTCATCAAGAAAATATATCCATACCTAAAGAAACCATCCGTAAAAGTAATGAAATATGAATAACCGCTTCTTGCATGTGTAGACATTGGACTACACACTCGCTGTGTATGAGTCCTAAGAGCTCGCTCGCTCTTACTCCGTGTCCAGTGAACGGAGTCTTTGTCATCTTGCCTTTGAGACATGATTGACAAGTGGCATAAGATTGATATTCGAACGGATCCAAATATCCTTCTTTATGTAACTTAGTTAACCTTGTCTCATTGATGTGACCCAGTCTACAATGCCATAAGAAAGCCTGATTTATATCCAGAGACTTTCTTTTAAGTGTGTTCTGGACATTGAAAATCTACAATTGGTTTAACACGTATATACCGTTATCTTGTGTACCGGACCCAATCAAACCATGATTAAGGTGGATGTTGACAACATCGCTTACAAATGTAAAATCATAACCTTCTTTTGATAACAAGGATACTGATATGATATTACATGTTAAACTAGGTACACAAAATGCAAAACCAAAATATGTCAACTCGTCAATCCAAGGTGATAATCCCCCTACGGACACAGCATCCACGCTCGCTCCGTTACCAACCCTGAGGGTCATATCACCAGTCTTCAGCACTCTACGGCTTCTCAGTGCCTGCAATGAATTGCATATATAAGATCCTGATCCGGTATCCAATACCCAGGAAGTAGAGTTGATTGACAGACAATTTTCAATTACAAATACATCTGAAGCCGAAGCCACAACTTGCCCCGGGTCCTGGTTCTTGGCATTCCAAGCTTTGCGATCTTTCTTCCATTGGCCCTTTCTATGACAGTGGAAGCACTCGTCCTTTGCCACTATCGGCACTGCAACCTTTGCCTTTCCCCTGGCTTCCACCTTACCAACACCTCCTCTCGATTTGGTAGGGGCCTTCTTCTTCCTTCCTTTGGCTTTCTCCTTGGACTTGGAAGAGGAAGCACCACGAACAACAGAGTGAGTGTTTCCCTTGCTTTCTGCAAGGTGCCCTCTGCACTCCTTAACATATTGAGGAGTTCTGGAAGTTCAACTTCTTTACCTTGAATGTTGAAATTCAAGATAAACTGGGCGTAGGTGGATGGAAGGGACTGGAGAATCAAGTCTGTATACAGCTCGTTCTCCAATGTTGTCCCGAGATCCGTGAGCTCCTCAATGTAGCCAATCATCTTAAGGACATGTTCCCCTACAGATGATCCGAAGGCCAGCCTCGACTGAAATAACTTTTTCGAGGTCTCGTATCTTGCTATACGAGATTGCTCTCCATATAGTTCCTTGGTGTGGAGAAATATGGATTCAAGATCCATATTCTCGTGCCTCCTCTGATGTTCATTGTCCATAGAGGAAAGCACGATGCATTTGGCTTTCGCGCAGTCAATCTCGCAGGTCTTGCGGATTTCCTTATCTGCGACACTGGATTCTGGATCTGGGACGGCAGGGGCTTTAATAGTAAGGACATACCCCAATTTGTCATAAGTGATTGCCATCTTAACATTCCTGAACCAATCTTTATAGTTTGGCCCTGTCAAAATATTTTTATCTAATAATAACTTAAAGCCCGTCATTTTCTTGGTCTCTGTAATTAGGAGAGAGAGAAGAAACACCTTAGCATGATGCTCTTGCAAGTTTAGAGTGGTTTTTAGTTTATCTAAACAGGATGGCTCATACTGTTTTTCCAATCCTTCCTCAAACCATAAAAGAAGAACTAGTCAGGTATTAATCTCACTGTACAATACTTGCTTAATCGTTCGGCCAGGCTAGTGTCGGTACTTTAAGGGAGGTTTTACGACGCTTTCACGAAGTTCCTTAATTAAATAACCTCTTTTCCCTGGGAGCGTAGCCCCGCTGACACCTTTCTAGACACCTACTTGGTTTATAGCATTGATCGTTAAGTGAAAGAATCTCCCGAAGAGTAGCATATACTCACAGTAGGATCGAGATCCAAATATCATCGTATGATAAAGTCAAAGGAACCCTACCAAAATTATCACACTCCAAATGGTATGCAATACTAGCAAGTTTCAGTTTCTTTAGAAACTCCCGATGTGGATTTTTGCCCCATGCTCTTATGATCTTGACGTTGGCCAAAATATCATAAGTCACATGTCAAGTTCTACCTGTCATTATCCAGATTAATTTGAACCCATCCGTACATACCCTTGACGTTGGCCAAAATGGTAGTACGACTGTCCCAAACCAACGCATCTATCTATGCAACAGATGAATATCCAGCAGCTACCAATAACTATGCCTTGGCGTTGGTCAAAATACATGGCTTGAATACTACTGAATATCCAACTGAAATGACGGAGGGCTACGAATGGTTTTGGCGAAACCGTGAACGTAATGAACTTGATATGATCGAAAGAACCTGATAGCTTTTAAAAGGAGTGGTTTAAGCTCCGTATTTTAAAAGTTTTACTGTTTTTAAAAACCGAGTGGTTTTTAAATTGTTCCAACGATTCAGCTTTGGTTTTTTTTACTTTGCATTAATCTAATGCAATCCCATCATTTAACCTATCATTACAGAAAACAACGAAAATACAACGTACGCTTATGCCATCCGCATTCGCCACTGGGCCACGTCATCACCCGTTAGGTTACTTAACTAACGACAGAGCGGGGGCTGGACTAGCGCGGATGCAAAACATAAGCAACGCCTACTAGATATCATATATAGATATGTACATTCGTCAGACGCAATAATATGCATTCCAAATCACAGATGAACACATTGGATATACTAGCAATCCGCGTTTCGTTTGAGCCTGCAATGAAAGACGGATTACACAGTCGCGATGAATAACCAAAACCCCACCCTAGACCCCTACGGATGCGGCAAACTACCCGCCAAGTACCCGAAATGAAGCAGTCTCCCTCAACAACGTGAGTAGGCCACTAAGCACTTCAAAATACCTGGTAGTTTGTGCACCCCACCTTGGGTCTATCCTAGGAGCAATAAACAGTAAATGAAATAATACAACGGTGGCTACAACCTCAACCCGGATGTGCCCCGCGAAAAAATATTACAACAATTTACAATTTACAATTGAATGAAAGAATATAAAACCTCACATCCCCGGCTATTCATTCACGACAATCCAATAAGTCCATATACACAAACCCATAATCATCACAGAAATGTGCAACCCCCAACTAACCGACATATAGCAATTAGCGGAAGTTTACGAACACATTAATCACAACTTGAAATATTAAACAACACTAAACTGCGACTTCGAAACACCCGGTATTTGCTACAGTAAAGAATTTACAGTAAAATCAAAATTGGCAAAAACAAACAACTTCTGAAGCCCTAGATCCAAGTCACAAAGCCACACACCAAAATTCAAGGCATTTCCCTCCAAAGGGGCCGAGCTCGCCGGAAAAACAAGCCATGTGGCCGGCCATGTTGGGTTGGAACTGTCTCCTTTTGGGTGTGTGTCAATTTAACAGCACAAAGAACACTCTGCAGTTATTTAAATAATTTTCAGAGACTCATTGAAAATCGACAGAAACTTGAATCTTAGGTTCGATGTTTTCGGGTCATTTCGGTTTCGTAGTTTAAGTTGTTGTTTAAACTGTTAGCTATGGTTTAGTCGGCTTTGATACCACTGAAAGTCGACGTTACACACCCTACGGACTTGCGGGGAGGCGGAACGAGTAAAAACAATCATTTTCAAACATGGTAACATCGACTAAGCATAAGGATCTTTGCTAAACCATATCTAACAAAAATAACTAGAGGTATTATCTACTCGGTAAGAAGATTATACCTAAACATTTAAGTCCTTCTTGTTCTCTTGCTGTCCTCCTTCACCACGCGGGCTCCTTGGAGTGAAAAGGATGGCACCTCCTCGTTGGCTTCTCGAAGTAATAGAAGATCCATCCAAGAGTTCCTACTACAAGCTTACACCTCCAAGATGAGGTAACTAAGTGACTTAGAGTGCTAATCCAAGTAACCTAGATGATATAGAAAGTGATTAAGGATTTAATAGTCTTGTTAACTCTAGGGTTCTCAACTCATGAGAGGATTAGGGTTAAGATAAAGAAGAAAGAATTTGAGGAGAGAGAAAGTGTTTGTTATTATGAAATGAATCTTGACTCATTTGGATAATATGAAGCATGAAAAATATCTCGTAAAATATCTAGCAACCATGATTCATTTAATACTTGAGATGAATCATCTCATGAGTCATGGTTCATTTAATGATAATTACACCCCATCTCCTCCACCTCATTTAGTTTAAATCATAAAGATAAAAACACAAATGAGTCATCTCCTTCTAGAAGCTTCCCGAAAAATTATGAGAATGCCCCGAAGCATCCGTATTTACGAAAAACACAGATATACTAAGAATATATTAAATCCAATAATCTAATACTAGGATCTGCCTTAAACCAAAGCCCACTAGTATAATCTGTCTGAATATCATACGTGCATAAGTACACGTATATGTCTGAACCCTGTCATAAAACCATATGACCTCTATATTGTTTCGCCCGAAGCAGGGAAACCCTCTGTGTGGGACTCTAAAGACTCGACACTACGCTAGCAGTGGGTTTAACCACAGGCCGCAAACAGTACTAGCTGTACGTAACGGTCCCCAGGTAGATGTCGATAAGAAGGCCGATGAGGAAACCCATCCGATCTCCTACTGAGTCTGTATGTGACAATTTCCGTACAGTCCGGTCTGTTCGTCTAAGAACGTCGCATATCGGGCCTAGTGGGCGGCAAGCGTCAGACCCCTAATAGCGGTATAAGTCGTGTCGGAGTACTATCAAAAACACCCTAAGAAACTACTGGAGCACCTACCAGCAAATCTCGCTTGCCCTGGCCAGGGACCTTGCATAATGGAGTTCCAAATACAGCGCAACATCAACCCCCAATACCGGGAGAGACGAATCCTATCTAACCGCCACTGCCTCCAAGCGCTTCGGGACTGCACCCAACCGCTACCTGTTTGCACGACTCAATAGAGCCGTGGTAGGGTAGCAATCTAAGAACAGTGGGAACACACTTGAGGCGAAGCAGCAGTGTCAAGTCAACGGACTATGTTGTACTCATGTCACCTGGGAACTGCTTTATGACGATAGGTATAGTACCAACCAACAGTTCCCGGCGAGTTATAACAACCCTAAATTTCCTATACAAATTTTTTCAAATATTTTTTCAAAATCCTTAAAAGGGCATTTATTGCCTGAGCACAAGACTTAAGTAATTAATTAGCAATTTAATTACAAGAAGGAGCTTGTGGCTCATTGGTAGTACCTTGCATTGCTGAACCAAGCCACCTGAGTTCAAATCCCATGCCCCACATTATTTTTAATATTTATTTTGTTTTATGTTTTATTGAAGCCCAACAGTCAACACGTGATAACTCTAGATTTTTCCACTACACCCACAAAAGTGAAAGTACCAGTGACTACCTCAGGCGACCCCCCACATCCTCAGCCTTCGACTCGGCCCGACTCGGGCCGGTGCCGCCGGCCGGACTCGGCCGGACGGCTGAGTCGTCAACTGGGGAAAGGTGCCTCTTGGTCTGTCCCACTACCCTGCATACTTTATTTCCCCAGATCATTTCCAGAGAGCTCATTATATCCTATTTACTCCAATTTTTAATGATTTTTAATACATTTTTACAATTTTTTAAATTAAAACCTTTCACCTATTCTAACCCTAGCCTAACCCTATAAATACCACCCCTACCCTTTACCCTTTCACCCCAAAACTCTGAGCCAACTCTCTAAAATTCTCAAGAAATCTTGTGTACTTTGGAAACGAGCACGAAGCGAAGCTACGGCGAAATTCCCGGCGAACTTCCGGCGATCGTTCTAGGAGCTCCCAGCGACGAAGCGACGCACCGGCGACTCCTCCCGTACTATCTCTTTCTCCTAGTTGTCCAAAACCCGTAAGTCCCATTTTCTATCTCTCTTTTCTATTCTAAAAATACGGATTTACAAACCCGACGGAATCGGAACAAATCCGATTTCCGATTCGGTTTTCTTATAAAACTTCACTTCTCGTTAATACAATTATGCTTAAAGTCCCTCATGTTGACTATTAAACACTAATCAACCAAATTGATCAAGTTTCATTTCATAAAATGATGGCTATTTCACTTTATCGTATTTTTCATTTAAATACCACATTGTTTCAATTCTATATTTAACTCTATTAAACTTGCTATACCTTTAAGTAGATCACGAGGTAACGACCTACCTCCTCACACACTCATATGCAACATAACACGATACCCTCGAGAACTTCGAATACGAGAAAACAAACATTTTCATTTAAAAACCCTTTACTTAATAAAACCATTTCTAAAAGATTTAGTATTGATACATCTTTACAAATAAATAACCTTTGAGCTAATAATAAAAATATCTAGACTCAGCCAATTAAGGACTATCGCACTCATTAGGACAGAGGACGGTTGTGGGCATTCAGTCGTTTATCTAAACCTGACTTTGTGGTGCCTAGACTAGACAAGTGAAAAAGATAATTTTAAAAGGCCCGTCTCACGGTGACTCGTGAGTGGATCCCTCCTTTCTTCACTTGTACTTACCTGACCACAATTGGCGGTGAAGAGGCGATTTGAGGGATATCTCACAACTTGTCGCTTTAGACCAGTTAGGAGCAGTCTAGTTGACTTAGGAGACCCTAGAACATAGAATACGGGAAATCGACATCTTTGCAAATAAATACCATAATTAATAAAACCGTTTTTCTTAATAATTAGTATTTATACAAATCTTTGCAAAGCGCCGCTACAATCGATTTGGGGAACCCGTTCGGGATGGTGTGGATTATCGCACATTCTCGGGTTTAGTAGTGCGAGATGCAGACCTCCGTAAGGAGCATTCGGTCTCGAAAGATTTAAAATACGACATCTTAAGAAAAACGAGATTTCTATAATATAATATATATTAAAAATTATTTTCATATAAATATATGGTTATGTAACATTAAAATATTATTTTGAATTATTATAAATATTCCAACTCTTTTCAAAAATCACAAGAATCAATTTTACACTAAAATACCATGAATTCCATACAAAACCAATATTACAAATAAATATTTTTTATTATGAAATTAGGATATTTTCACTAGAAATATCACAATATAAAATTTACATTCATTACAACTGTAAAGATAATTAATAAATACTTTGGGTGTATTTTGAAAACTATACAAGAGTATTTTTACATAAAACCCCCTCAAGTTCTATAAATTACCCTAAGGACCCTAGTAAACATAGGTTTAAGCGGGACCAGTCTCTTGAGCCTCAGGGAGCCGGAGAAGTGGGTGCTTGCCTATCTAAGGTAGATAATTAACAAACGGTGTTATCAAAATGGTAATCGTCTTTGAAAAAGACACAAATCCTGTCGTCCATGTGCAGCGGTTACCGATAAATCAAAACAATCAGGACTTCAATTTACTTTGAGTTTCATTATAATCTGACTTGAATATGATTCAAGTACAATCCACAATCTACAATTTATAATCTACAATTTACAATCTACAATATTCTGATTCAACATGAATCCCTATATTCAATCTATTCAATACATTCAATCTATATTGACTGAACCGAACCATGGATATACATCCATTTACATGATTCTCCAGATATTCCATTTACATGATTATATAGTTACATCCGTTTACTGATATCATGGTTTTGGTCAGTCATTTAACTATACAATCTATCCAACACAATATAACAATACAATCAAAACACTACGGGGTTTAAGGGGTAGATTGGTACGGAAGGTATTAAAAGTGGCACGAGACGGTAAGATTAAGACACCTAACCTATATTCCGTTGCTGTTGTGTCGTGGCCCAACGGTTCCTTGAGTTTCTGATACCTTAGTCTCCGGAGCAAGTGAGACTCCTCTCATATACACTGGCATCCTTCTGTACCAAGCTACAAACAACAGCGTTAACACAACATTATAATAATATAATACAACTATAAAAGTTACCTCTTATTCTGTCTACTTCTCCTTTATCTTTGGGACTTACCAAGCGACCTGTTCGCTGACGACATTCTCTTTCTTTCTTCTTTGAATGCCGTCAGGTGATTTGGACACTTAAGAGATCGAGCCCATTGCTGAAGACTTGGACCAGTTCAGTGAAGACCCCGAGCTCTAGTCATTGTACACTTTCCATTTCAGTACTTTTTCATTTCTGTTCTGCCATTGTTTAGGCATCGTTTTATTCCATTTACTTTTCCATGCATTGTACAAAAGAATATTAATAAATAAAGTTTCTGTTCAGTTCATATCTTGTCTCTTGTGATTTTACTTTTATATTGCTTAGATACGCTTAGCGTATTTATTTCAGAGTAAATACGTAGCGGACCAGTCGCGTCCCTTTCGCCGTATACTGGGAAGCGGGGCGTGACACGAGTCCTGTCTGGTGTACCCGTAACCCAACGAGCACCTGCATACTATCTCCAGTACAATGTACTAATGGCTGTGGGACAGACCATCTCCCCTGCTGGGACGAGAAGCATATACACTAGTCTATTCCGGAGTATCGATGCCCTGTCTCGATAATCCTACGACTAAAGACCTGTAAAAGGATGTGCCTATAGACCACCCAGCCCCCACTAATGTGACTGCCATCACAACGCTGGTGGTCAAGTAAGATCCCAAGGGCTCTATCAATATGTATTCGCGATATGTTAAAAGAAACATATACACATATTAAAATAGATACAAACCAAGTAGAATACTACTATGTTGAGCAAGACTGTTATAAACCTGTGTATATATCCCAAGCTTCCAAAATGTAATATACAAGCCAGTACTATACAATAATGGCATCTAGGGCATATAACACTAACACTAGAGTCCAGTAGGAGGCCATCTCGAGGAGTCGAGACCGGATTGCCTAACCCTAGAATTGGTAGGATTTCTGGCCGCTCTCATAGAGGTCTAGGGATGTGGGTTTGGTTATTCATCACGACCGTGGAATCCGTGTTTTTCATTACTGGCTTAATTTAAAACATGGACCTCCTAATATATCTAATATTTCATATGTTTACTTTTGCTGCTTGAGCTCTGTGATGTGATCATATAGCTGCGTGAGATGGATACTTTATATATATGATATATAATAAACGTTGTTTATATTTTGCATCCGCGCTAGTTCAGCCCCCGCTCTGCCGTTAATTAAGTAACCTAACGGTGTATGGCGAGACCCGTGGCGAATGCGGATGGCATAAGCATATGTTCTATTTTCGTTTCTTCTATGATATTTAGGAAACATAAATGATGGGACTTCGTTAATGAGATTAATGAAATGAAGAGAAACCTAAAAATGTTGTAGAATCAAAATTTTTAAAGGTAGCTCTAGTTCTTGCTTTACATAGTGGTATTCCTTGATGAATATCCAGCACCCCATTCAATGAGGAAAGAGTTTAGATCCCCTCACCGAGAGTGACCTCTTTAGCAAAACTAGCAAATGCTACAACCCACACGGTTTATTTTAAAAACTATTTGATTTTAAAAGCGGAGCTTAAACCACTCCTTTTTCAAATCACTAAATTCTACAACGATATCAAGTTCATTACGCTAAAGGATGTCTTGAAAGCCAGTCGTAGCCTTCCGTCATTTCAGATAAGAACTATTTAGTATTCGTGCCGCGTTTGTTGACCTTGTCAATACGTAGTGTGTGGTGTGCTTATCTGCTGCGTATGATGCGATTGGATTAGGGTAGTCGTATGGCTTTGTTGACTTTGTTAAGGATCGTACGGGTGGGTATAATTCAATCAAGAAATGACGGGTTGAACTTGGCTAGCGCTTATGATTTGTTGATCTTGTTAAGGTCATAAGTTGTTAGGGGTAAAAATAGATATTGGGAATTTCAAGTGTTGAAATTTGCAATGAGATTGCATACCTTCTATAAGATAGTTGGATCGCGATACCCACTGCGAGTAAGTGTTGCTTGTTGGAGAGGTTTCTACTTTACAATTAGCTGATCCAGTAAGTGTCTAAGAAAGGTGTTAACGGGGTTATGCCCCTGCGGAACGAGGTTATTTAATTAGTTCCATGCGAAAGCATGGGAAGACTCCCTCGGAGTACCAATACCTGCCTGGCTGACCGATTGGTGAACTTATAGGGTATAATTAATCCCGGCTAATCTTATCTTTTAGGTTTTAAAGGAAGATTTGATAAAAACAGTGGTAGCCATCCTAATTAAATAAGATAATAACCAATCTAATAATGTAAGAGCGCACGCTAAAGTGATTTTCTTCTCTTTCTCTCTCTCTCTCGGTAGCAACCATGACACGTCTTAATCAAGATAATAATATGGATGTATTGACCGATCCCGCTTATTATATTGAGCTGGAGAACGTTGGTTCCGCTCTATTTTATGACTGTTATAAGTCTGAGCAGGGAATAGGGGAATATCAGGATTCCCATACCACCCGAACGAAGAAATAACACGATGATGTATCTTCTTTGGTTATGTTCGTTATTGAGAACCGTTTCTCTATTTGCTCTACGTCCTAGGTATTAAATACCGGATCAGGATCCCATATTTGTAATATGTTACAAGGGTTAAGAAGAAGTAGAGAACTGGGAAAGGGTGATATGTCTCTCAGAGTAGGAAACGATGCAATTGTTGTAGCCAAAGCAATTGACGAATATCACCTAGTATTACTAAATGGTAATACATTGATTCTGAACTACTGTTATTTCTGTTAGTGTATATGCCCTAGAGGCCATTACTGTATCATACTAGTTTGTATATTACTTAATGGAAGCTTGGGATATTCACCTTGTATAAACAATCTTGCTCAATATAGTAGTATGCTACTTGGTTTGTTTCTACTTCAATGTGTACATGTGTTTATTTTTGTATATCACCTATACACATTAGTGGAGCCCTTAAGATCTTTGCTTGATTACCAGCGTTGTGATGGCAGTCACACTAGTGGGGGCTGGGTAATCTATAAGCACATCCTTATACAGGTCCCTAGTCGCAGGACTATCGAGACAGGGCATCGATACTCCGGAGTAGACTAGCGTATGCGCTTCTCATCCCAGTGTGGGAGATGGTCTGTCCCACAGCCATCAGTACGTCGTACTGGAGATAGTATACGGGTGCTCGTTAGGTTATGAGTACACTGGACAGGACTCGTCGGGAACTGACCAGTTGGTATTATACCTATCGTCAGTTATCAGTTCCCAGGTGACATGAGTACAGCTTAGTCCGCTGACTTGACACTGGCACTTCGCCTCGAGTGTGTTCCCACTGCACTTTGATCACTACCCTACCACGGCTCAAAGGAGTCGTGCAAACAGGTAGTAGTTGGGTGCAGTCCCGAAGCACTTGGAGGCAGTGACGGTTAGATAGGATTCGTCTCTCCCGGTATTGGGGGTTGACATCGCGCTGTGTCTAGGAGAGCCATTACACGAGTAGTCCCTGGCCAGGGCAAGCGAGATATACTGGTAGGCTTCCAGTGTTATCTCAGGGTGTTTTGGGCTTCACTCCGACACGACTTGTACCGCTATTAGGGGACTGACGTTTACCGCCCCCTAGGCCCGCCATGCGATGTATCAGACGAACAGACCGGACTGTACGGAGAATGTCACATTCAGACTCAGTAGGAGTTCAGATGGGTTTTACCTCGTCAGTCTTCTTATCGGCATCTACCTGGGGACCGTTACGCACAGCTAGTGCCGCTTGCGGTCTGTGGTTAAACCCACTGCCAGCGTAGTGTCGAGTCTTTAGAGTCCCACACAGAGGGCTATTCGCCTCTGGGCAAAACTGAGTAGAGGTCGCATGGTTTTGCGGCAGGGTTCGTTCTCATCCGCACACTTGTGCACGTTTGGAGTCCGGACGGTTTATACTAGCAGGCTCTGGTTTGAGCCAGATACTGGTATATGTTTTGGGGTTGCTTTTATCTCTCAGTATTCTTGTTCCTCGGAACGAGAATGCAGGTGTGTATGCACAGTTGTTTGAGGCGGAGGAAGAGGTCTTTCATTAGGGTTTCGGAACGGGTGCGTATGCACAGTTGACAGTCGTCTTTTTCCAAACCCTAATGGATTTATGAAATATCAATTAATAATAGTAATTAAATGAAATTGTGTCATGGTTGGTTTTGTTGACTTGTTGACCATGGTTGACTTGTTGACCATGGTTGAATGTTTGACCATCATCATTACTTTGCAAGGATACTCCTTGATTCTAGCTTACATTCATTTAATGAAGTGATGATAGTGGTCATTCCAAAAACAACCATCAACTATTTCATTTTGAATTATTATTATTAATTAGATAATTCTTTTTCCTTTTGTTATGGTTGCAAAAGGAAAATGAGCTCATTCTATCATATTCATTCTCTCTCCTCACTTCATCTTCTTCTTCCTCAAGCTCAAGGAGAATCCTTCTCATGTGTTGAGAATCCCTCTCCTTGAAAGAGAAACACCCCATAGATACTCTCTACTCTCTCTAGGGTTCAAGGTTTAGCAAGCCGGAGATCCTAGTTCACTCTAAGTTCGAGAAAGAGCCCGAAGGTTGAACCCTCAGGTGGATCCATCTTTGACGGAAGAAGGCTACGAGGAAAGAACCATCAACCTCTACTAGGTTTCAAGAAGAAGGAGTTCAAGTTAGGTATAACCACTTTGCCGAGTAGTTAACTCTCCTTTGCATGTTTGCTAGTTTAGTTTAGAAAAGATCCCGACTTTGTTAGTCCATGTTGCCCCATGCGCTAAAAATTTGATTTTTATACCGTTTCCGCCTCCCCGTAAGGACTGGGGGTCGCAACGTGGACTTACAGTGGTATCAGAGCCTAACTAAACATAAACTAGCTAGGTAGTGAAGTGTAACGAAGTTCGGAACCGAAAAATCCAAAAACCAAACTTTTCAAAAACCCTAGTTTCTGTTAAATTTTTTTCTGGTCAAAACAAAATTTGTTATTCACCTAAAATCATCTCAGGGTTTTTTAAAGATAACCACCAAAAACGAGCCAGAGATCTGACCAAACGACCGCGTTTCCGCGGCAACAGCAAGTTATGTTGCCGCGGATCCGCGGCCGTCTTGTCTCCTCTCTGCCTCGATTTTAGTGCAATCTGTTCCCCTCCGAACGGCGGCCGAGACGTTAGGACGTCCGTGCCTGAGTTTCGGGGCAGATGCTATATGGTTTTATACGTCTATCTCTCCGAAGATGCCAAGTTGGTTCATGGCACCGTGGATCGGGGGTTTAGACGGATGCGGCCGATGTAGCAGACTTCGTCAGATTCCCCCTCAGGGTGAGGGGTTTTTGATTATGGGGACACTCTTCCCTGCAGGCGCAAGCCCCTGCAGTTAATTACGCTACCGCATCGCGGTAACAACTTTCTCCTTCTCTAGAATTTCACTTCGTGTCGTGTGTGTTTATTTTGTTTGTGGTTGCCCGTGGATTGTGTACGGAGACTGAGTAATATCGTCACCCGTAGGACGTGGATTAGTCCAAATCCGTATTTGCTTAGATTTGGGTTTGGTGTTTTTAGTTTAAGGATGCATTAGTCGCGTTGCGACTAAGATCAACTTAAACGTTCATCAAGGATACGCTAGTCCTGTTTTGGGCTAAAATCGACTTGACGTAGTGATTGATTTAATTATCCGGCCATCGGGACTCGTCACCTCTCTGACGTCGTTGAGGGATTACAACGACATACGTCTGAGGAGTTCCGAGATGTACCCTTGAACCAAAGTTGGTTTAGGATTTTATTGTTTATTTAGATGTCTAAGGACACGTTAACCGTATTTGGGGTTAAGATCAACTTAGACGGGACCGTTTAGATCCGACAAAAGAGCGTTTGGGCCCTATTGTGTCAGTTTAGGGACGTAGCGGTCCATATTCCAGTTTAGGGACGTGGTGGTCCATTATTAGTTTAGGGACATTTCGGTCCGTCGCCAGTTTAGAGACATAGTGGTCCGTCATTAGTTTAGGGACGTTTCGGTCCGATTTTAGTTTAAGGACGTTTCGGTCCATATTTTTAGTTTAGGGACGTTTCGGTCCGATTTTAGTTTAGGGACGTTTCGGTCCGTCGCCAGTTTAAAGACGTAGTGGTCCATGTTCCAGTTTGGGGACGTGGTGGTCCGATATTAGTTTAGGGACGTTTCGGTCCGATATTAGTTTAGGGACGTTTCGGTCCGATATTAGTTTAGGGACGTTTCGGTCCATATTAGATGAGTGGTCGTTGGGACCCGTTGCCTCTTTGACGTCGTTGAGAAATTACAATGACAGGTGTCAAAGGAGTTCGGAGATGTACCCTCGGACCGGTCGTGACTTGGTTTATGAGAGGCATTTAATTTAAGGACTTACAGCCAGGATTGGGTTAAGTCCAATTTTTATTTTAGGCTCTGCCCGATTAAAAGAATCAACCTAAACAGGGCTCTGCCCCTTCATTATTTTGCAATCTGATTTGGGCCAGGCCCTTTTAAATAATGAGTTACAAAAAACTCAGGAATTTTCTGAACAGGGCTTTGCCCTTTTATTATTCTGCAATTGGGCCAGGCCCCTTTAAATAATGAGTTGCAGAAACTCAATAATTTTTTGAGTTGGGCCAGGCCCTTTTGAATGATGAGTTGCACTTGTGCAGAAATTCAAGAATTTTCTTGATTTGAGAACAAAAAGTGCATAGCACTCTTGATCTAAATTTAGATCAAAGGAAAACAAGTTCTTCTTGTTTTCCTTGATTTTACAGAACCAAGGGTTCATATCAAGTGCAAGGCACTATTTATTATTCTTTGATTTTTTAGAACCAGGGGTTCATATCAAGTGCAAGGCACTATTTATTATTCTTTGATTTTTTAGAACCAGGGGTTCATATCAAGGGCAAGACACTATTTATTATTTCTTTGATTTTTCAGAACCAGGGGTTCATATCAAGTGCAAGGCACTATTTTTCTTTTTTCTTTTATTATTCCCTTTTAATTTTCTGTTCTTCAGAAATTTTAGCTTCTCTTTTGTTCTTGATTAATCTTCAAGAGCTTTTTTTTTTCCAGAAGTTTATCCTTCTCTTGATGATGATTGATTCTATCTTTTGAATGAGGCTTGGGGTCTTATTTATAGTGCCCACAAATTTGTTGGATTTGTTAACAAAATCTTTACTGAATAATTTTGGGAATTTTCCCACCATTGGATCTCTGATCCAAGGGTTCCTGTTTTACAAGAGAACAGAAAAGATTTATCTAAATCTTCATTCAGTTGCTGCGCAACTCACCAGCGCGTGACACGTGTCGCGCATCGGTGCGCTTGCGCAGTTGCGATTGCGCAACTGCGCAGACACGTGTCGCGCATCGGTGCGCTTGCGCAGTTGCGATTGCGCAACTGCGCAGACACGTGTCGCGCTGCCATGCATTTGCGCAGTTTAAGTCTTAATTATGTTTTCTGAAGAGCCTTGCTCTGATGGGACGCACTGTCTCGGGCGTTACGCCGCCGAATCACCTTCTGCCATGTGGCAAATTGCGCGCTGCGCACGGAAACCGAAGCGTTGCTTCGAATTTTGAATTTTCAAAATTCAGTAGAGCCTTGCTCTGATTGGGAGAAACAGATGCCCCCCCACCGTTGCGCTCACGTGGCGCGCGCGTGAGTGCAACGGTGGCAAGATCCTGACCGTCGGATTGACGGGTCAAGTGAACAGGCGCAGGCGCCTATAAATAGGACCCTTGGTCCTTGGTAATTTTTTACCATTCTCAAGAAATTAAATTTCAGAGCCTTGCTCTTACTTGAGAACTTCCAGAGCCTTGCTCTTGCGATTCCTTAAGAACTTCCAAGTTCTATCCTTAGAACCATCATAGGTAAAATTAAATTAATTTAATTTAAATCAAACTTAATTAACAGAGCCTTGCTCTTATAGATCTTTGATCTAAAGGAAACCCCTTTGGGGTTTCTTCAACAGAGCCTTGCTCTTATAGATCTTTGATCTAAAGGAAACCCCTTTGGGGTTTTTATTCACAGAGCCTTGCTCTCAAAAATTTGCAGAGACTCTGTTCTTAGGTTTTAACCCATGAACAGAGCCCTGCTTCATAAATCAACTAGAAAACCTTTTTTTTAAAAGTTTCCATGGATCTTTAAGATCCCAAAATTTTAATTCTTAGGAGTTATAAATTTTTATTACTACTGCAGAGCTAGGCTCTTTTTTAAGAAGTTTTATTCTTTTGAAACAGGAGTTTGACAAATGTCACTCTGTGACAGAGCTTTGCTCTGAAAAGAGGAGATCTTCTCCTTGTCTCTAGGGGTCCCCCCCCCCAATGAGGATATTCTCTTGGGAGCTCTTTTTATTGACTGATAGTCTTATCCAATGGTGGGATTGTCTCATCAAATGATGCGCCGTCATCTTGATTTTGTGGGTCCCCCTTTGGTCCCCTACCCGCTGCATCACAGTGTGGAGCAAGATTTTTATTTATTATTATTTTTTATCATTATTTTTTTTTTAATGTTTAAGCGCCAGGCCACTAATGATATATATATTTTTATGCAGGAAAGATGTCTGACGACTTGTCTTTTCCCTTCGTCCGCTCGGAAGGAGGGTTCCCACATGCACCAGTGGACCGGGTAGTGTTCGCCTTGATTAAAGATCACGATCCTGAGTGCAAGAGACTTCACCTATGGGGAAGGTGGTACAGCCAGATTATCCAAGGCAGCCGCAGTTTTAGTTCCGCCTCGCCTTCCGAACCTATAGTTACGATACCCTATGCAGACAAACCCCCGGTGGAGTATGCCATGGAGGTAAAAAATTGGAATTCAGACGACCTTCTCCAGCCTGCAATCGGCGCTATTCCGGTGCAGCCACCGCCGGCCATAGATATCTTGGGAAGGCGAATCTGTCAGGGTGAAGCACGCCCTTGGGGACAGGCTTACAACATTGGATTGAATCCGCGACCGCTTGCTGGATACCTGCCATGGGCCCGGTACATTTTAGCGGCGAAAAGAGCTCACCTGACGAAGATAGGTTTATATTCCGCCGTCTACGTCTCGCTTTTCGAGTATCCTACTCCTCCAACGTGGTGGACAAAGGCCTTCATCGAACAATGGAATATCCCCACGCATACTTTCCTGGCAGCGGATAGGGAAGTTTCAATTTCTCTAGAGGAATTCGTTGAGCTTTCAGGTTTACCGGCGAGGAGGGAGCACTACGAAGAGCTGCTTCCTCCTGATGAGTACGTCTTTGCCACCAAGCAGGTGGTACTCGACTTGACTCCGGAAAATGCCATCCAGCATCAGCATCCGGGCCTGGTGAAGGTGTTGGAGATTTACGAGGAGCTTCATTTGGAATTGGGCGACCGAGGAGTTAGTTTTGCGGACTTCATTGCTCGTTTTATTCGCCCGGAATTTTTATCAGAGCAAGGTGAGAAGTTCGCCCAACTTGCTGATCCTTTTGGTTTCGGCCTGGACCGCCGACCTTCATCGGAAATTGATCAGCGAAGTTTTTACCTTCCCGGCACTGCTAGCGTCCCTTTCTCAGAGATCGCCGTTCCTGGCATGGATGAGGAGACCTTCTTCATCGGGTTCTTAGGTCTGTGGCTGTGCAGCTTCGCGCTTCCCATGCACCTACGCCTCATGAGGTCTTCTGTCTTTTACCCGGCGCATCAAATGGTGGCCGGTCTGCAGTTATCAGTGGAGATCGCCGGGTTGGCTTACCTCTACAATGGACTTAGCGTAGCGGCGGACGCTAATGAACCTGGGGTACAGCCTGCTAACTTCCCGATGCACTACTTCACTTCTTGGATGGAGCTGCATGTTCGAGGAGTGTTTGGTGCCCACAAGACTCCTCCATTCTTTGAGAGATTCACACTCCCAAGAATCATGCGATTGGTCGGGGCTTCCATCGTGTTTGCACCTCCGCGGGAGTCTAGGGGACTGCTTCTGCGTTCGCATCTAGTCGGGGCGAAGACCTCTTTTGTGGATAAGGTCATCACCATGGGTTCCGAGACCACTAAGTCGGTGGTGCCGCTGCGTGATGACTTTAAGGGTGGTGTCTCCGTGTTGAAGGCTCGGGAAATCCTCCATCTTTATTCCATTCGGCCGGGCTACTTGGTATTTAGGCAGAATGACACGGCCCTCTTCATGAGGTATAACCCGCATCGATTTGCCCGGCAATCGAGTTATAACCAAGGAGTCCCGTTGGAAGCCTTCTTGAGAACACCTGCAGTCGGTCCAGAGGGAGTAAGGAATGCGATGCATCACTTCATCTGGCTCAATACAGGCTCCTACTTTTTTATCAGTGAGCCCAGCTGTACCCCTAAGATACTCAATTCGTATGTGGCCTGGTACGCGCACGCGATGGGCCCAATCATCTTGATGGAGAAACGTCTATTGGTCGATCGTAGGGCTGCGCCTCCCGGCGGCAATCGCAAGGCTCTATTGCAGCCCAGGGTTCAGGTTATCCCTCCGACGAAAGAGGCCGGAGCTGATCGACCACGGGTGTTGGCCCCTCCGCGTGGACTGCCACTGCCTACTACGGTGGATGCCCCAACGGCGCCCCGTGCTCCGACAAAGACGGTTAAAGCGGCATCGCCGGAGTCGGGTGCAGGAGCGGACATCGGGACTCGCCGCCCGAAAGTGACTGCCAAAACTGGCAAGCGCAAAGCTTCTCCCAGTGGGTCCAAGGCTGGCGGGCAAAAGGAGAAGAAGTCCACTTTATCCCTCGACGCGATTCTTAACTTAGAGTCCGCGGCTCATCCTGCCGAGACTATATGTGAGTATGGCAGCAACGAGGGTTTCGTGGTGGACCCTGAGGACACCAACCTAGCCGCCGCCATTGCAGCTTCGGAGCGATCGGCGAGGCTCGAAGCAATGTTAAGCAGACTCGCTGAGTCAGGTAATCCTCAGCCTCCTTATTTGTCATTTTATCCCACTTTTTATTATTATCTTTAGCTAATATTTGCCTCATTTTCAACAGGTGTATCCACTGAAGAGGCCATTGCTGCCTCTCTGAAGACCTTCCAGGAGGAGGAGAAGAAGCGTACCCTAGCGAGCGTCGGTATGTTTTATCCCTTTCTCTTTTATACGGAAAGTTCGTTATCTTTTTATGATAGTCGACCTGACCTTCTCTTGTTTCTTTACAGGGGTTGTATTAATCGGCGCAAGGACCCTTCCCAAGCCCGTCATCGAAGTCCCAACTCCGTCGAAGCTGCCGCAAGAGCCTCGGCTTGATGCAACAACGAGGGATGCTCTGAAAAATCTGGAGGCATCCCTCTACACGGATGAGGAGGCTTCGCTCAAGGAAGCTCTGATGGCATCTGTCTCATCGGCTCAAGAGGAGCGGAAGCGGTCCAGACGCGAAGCTAAGGCGCGCAGAGCTGCTCTGGCCGCAGGAGCGGGCCCTAGCACTGTTCCTCACGCTAGTACTCCTTCTGAAGAGCCCCCTGTGGCCCTGTCTACCGCTCGTCGGCAAGTTGCGCGCGCGGTTCGGAACGCCAATGATAAATCCGCTTCAGGTAGTACTCCTTTCAGAGCCTTGTTGTATGACTTGTAAAACTATTGGCTTATACATATCTCATCTTGCAGGGTCGAGTCCAATTGAGGGGGAGGCGGAGACGACCGTCGAACCCAAGGGAGCGGAAGAAGCGGTACTCGCCGAACCCGAACCGACAGTGGACAACTTTGTCGAGGCCATGGGGCCTGGAGCCGAGATTGAGGAACCTACCGCGGAGAAAGTCATTGATGCCGTACCCGAAGTGGCGGCAGATGAGATGATTGTCTCGACCGAGCCGAAGGCGGTAGAGGGCGAGGTACTTGAGGCTGGGGACCTCGTGGTGCCGATGGACGGGGCAGCTGTAATCGCTGATCCTGAGGGAGCAGCAGGTGAGGCGGCCATGATTCCTGAGGACGAGCTAGGCGCTCCTTCTCAGGAATCTGGCAATGTTCCTATCTTGGCCCTCCCTGTCTATGGTTCCCCGCCGCCTGCAGAGCTTGAGAGCATAACAACGGTTCCCCTTGAGTCGGGTGATGAAGCTACAGGCGGTGGTCTTCCGTCAGTGGAGGAAGGGACTGCCTCAGTTTCTGCTGGCAGCTCGTCAGGTAATTTTTTTTTTTTGAGTTACCAGCGTTTCCTTTTTTTTGTATATATCTTGTGATCTCTTCTAACAAGCTTGTTCTTGCAGGTGCGGCCAGTACCGATGCTCCACTGCTCGAGGGAGTACCGTCAACTACTGCTTTGGCAGTAGTCACCTCCCCGTCTTCCCTTGTACCGTCACGGATGTTGGAAGGTATGGGTTCACGACTCATGCATTAATCTTTCAAAAATGCGGCTTTTGTACTAACGTTACACTATTGTGCCTTTGCAGGAGTGCTTTTTGATCACTTATATCAAGTGTTGCTCCCGCACTTCTCTTTCCCATCCGAACTCGCTTCTCCCTCTAGTGGCGCCGGTAATATCTTTGTTTACCCCTTTTTTTCTAGCAATGGGACGATTTCTAACTTTTCCTTTTCTTTATTGCAGTGCCACAAATCGAAGGAGGGGATGCAAGCCCTGTCGCGCTACCGGCCCTCCCGGCTTTGCCGTCCGCCGTACCTGGTATGGTAAATTTCCTTTTGGTAATCCTTCAACATCTTTTGAACCATCGTTTAAACCTGTTTTGTTTTGCAGCTATTGTTCCGGCTCCGGTCCCCTTCGAGGCTCGCGTCCTTTTACCGGCAGGCCCCTTTTTGAGACGTCCGTCTTCAAAGGGTGCGGTGATGAGTCTAGGCATGCTGAGCGGGTATATCGACGAGCTCAGCATGGACGCTCTCCCTTCCGCTGCAGATTTCGCTGTGGATGTTAACCCCATGTTAGCGGCGCTCGTAACTTTTCACAGCGAAGGCGTCGTTGAATCTTGGGTTAATCACTGCAGGGAGATTGAGGCTTGCTTGTACCGGCTGGAGTTGACGCGCCCTGCTCCCGAAGTTTTAGCTCTGAGCGCCCAACGCACAACTTGGCTCGAGCAAAGCACTTCGCACTCCCGCCACTTGGAGCAAGAAGCAGCTCGGAGACTAAGGGAATGCCAAAAGACCTCAAACGAAACGGCCCATCTGCGCGCTGAGGTTGAGGCAAATGCTGCCCAAGTGAAGACTATCTTTGAGGGTCTCTTGGAGCGCATCTCCCATGGGCTAAATTTAAAGAGGAAGCTTGACGTGGCTGAGCGCTATATCCCAAGTCGGGAGGCTGCTTATCAGGGCGTGAGGGAGCGGCTTGCACTGGTCTTGCGGCAACGAGCCTAAGTGGAGGCAGAGTTGACGGCGGTAGCCGAGCAGGAGAAGGCGTGGAAGGAGATATGCGAGCGATTGCTACATCTGTGCAAGACGCTCCCTTCCCAGTAGCTGCCATTGTATCAATATACCTGTAATTTTCTTTTTTGAATAAGATGTATACATTCTTTATTCTTTTATACGATTCGCCATGTACTTGATTGAGTTAATAAATAAAGATACACATTTTTTTTTGCGATGTCTTGTATCATTTCTTTGCTTTCTCCCTTCTCTTATTATCAGCATGCTGTCTTGATAAACATGATTGACAGGTAACAGAGTAAGCATTTTGGTTTCTTCAAGATATAACGATGGCTTAGGCCGCAGGTTCGGATCTGCTGCCTAAGACTTTTCAACTCTATGAGCCGTGAGGGTCTCATAGAGACTTTTCTCCCTACGGATCGAGAGGATCTCGTAAGTGGATTTTCTCCTTAGGAATCGTGAGGATTCCCAAGTGTAGTTTTCTCTCATAGGTCGAAAGGATCTCATGAGAGAATTTCTCCCTCTTACGAGTCGAGAGGGCTCGTGAGCGGTTGTTTCCCTCTTTGTCGAGAATCGACTTCAGAGAGTGAGACCCGTGAATAGTATGCAAGAGATCATTTAGGATTGACTTGCAGGATCCCATTGCCCTTCTTACGAGTCGAGAGGGCTCGTGAGCGGTTGTTTCCCTCTTTGTCGAGAATCGACTTCAGAGAGTGAGACCCGTGAATAGTATGCAAGAGACCATTTAGGATTGACTTGCAGGATCCCATTGTTCAGGAAGCAAGTTTTTGAATCCTTACTGCCCGAGATGTGAGTCAGAAAAGCTCTCGTCACGGAGTGTTTGTATCCGTGAGTTGAGAAGTTTTGCGAGGGATTATTTGTTTCCCAAGCGCCAAGGATTATTTGTGTCCTTGGGGTTTGAAACGAGTCGATGGTTCCCACGGAGGCGCTGGTGGCTCTGCGAGTCGACGCGGATCAGAAGGCTCTCGTCAAGGAGTGTTTGTATCCGTGAGTCGAGGAATTTGCTGGGATTATTTGTTTCCCAAGCGCCAAGGATTATTTGTGTCCTTGGGGTTTGAAACGAGTCGAGGGTTCCTACGGAGGCACTGGTGGCTCTGCGGGTCGACGCGGATCAGGAAGCTCTCGTCAAGGAGTGTTTGTATCCGTGAGTTGAGAAGTTTTGCGAGGGATTATTTGTTTCCCAAGCGCCAAGGATTATTTGTGTCCTTGGGGTTTGAAACGAGTCGATGGTTCCCACGGAGGCGCTGGTGGCTCTGCGAGTCGACGCGGATCAGAAGGCTCTCGTCAAGGAGTGTTTGTATCCGTGAGTTGAGAAGCTTTGCGAGGGATTATTTGTTTCCCAAGCGCCAAGGATTATTTGTGTCCTTGGGGTTTGAAACGAGTCGAGGGTTCCTACGGAGACACTGGTGGCTCTGCGGGTCGACGCGGATCAGGAAGCTCTCGTCAAGGAGTGTTTGTATCCGTGAGTCGAGGAATTTGTGTTGAAGTCACTGGCTTCTTCGGTCGAAATGAACCATTGAGGTTTGGCTTTATCGTTCGACAGAATCCGCTGGGGAAGTATGGTTTCTTCTTTGTTTACGCCCTTGGATTGTATACAGGGATCGATGTGACCTCGACTGTAGGGCCAAAGTTTTATCATTCCTTCTTTTATTTTATTTTATTTCCGCGATGCTCTATCATTTCAGCTTTTATATTGCGAAGGTCGCGATTGCCCAAACATTTCGGCAATTTTTCGCGGTGCCCAATCATTTCGGCTATTTTTTGTTTTTACTCGCTGCTTTTTATTGCGAGTTGCCCAATCATTTCGGCTATTTTGCATGCATACATTTTACTTGCTGCTTTTTATTGCAAGTTGCCCTATCATTTCGGCTATTTCGTATGCATGAGCGGCCTGCTGGCTTTTGCCGTAAACCCGAAATTGGACACCGATTTCGGCATCAGCACCGCTACAACTGTGATATTACCAGGAGCGAATCATCATTTGCCTCTGTCGTTGTCGAACAAAGGAGGCTTAGCGACCAGGGTTAGGGTCCTGTCGGCTAAGGCTTTTGACTTCATGAGCCGTAAGGGTCTCGTGAAGGTATTTCTCCCTACAAGTCGTGGGGATCTTGTAGGTGTATTTTTTCCTTAGAAATCGTAAGGGTTCCAAAGTGTTTTGTTCCTCTGTAAGTCGTAAGGATCCTACAGGGGGGTTTTCTTCTTGTAAATCGAGAGGACTTACAAGGGTTATGCGAACATATCCCCGATCACGGATGGACCTTGGTTAGGGAAATGTCTATTCGCGCCCGTGGATTGTATACAAGGGTCAATATTGAACCACTTGTAGGGCAACATTGGAAGTTTGTGGGGGTTTGCTTAAGCACAGGTTTAGGTCTCTGTGACTTAAGACTTTCAAATCCTATGAGCCGTGAGGGTCCCATAAGAGAGTTCTCCTTACGAGTCGTGAGGATCTCGCAAGCGTATTTTCTCCTTAGGAATCGTGGGGATTCCTAAGTGTGTTGTTCCCTTGTGAGTCGTAAGGATCTCACGCGGGTGGTTTCTCCTTACAGGGTCGAGAGGACTCTGTAAGGGTTCTTTAACGAAGTTGCGCCCTTTCGGGTTTTCACAAACATTCGCCGGCAGTCCTGCTGTTTTTACTCACGGAGCCCTTTCGGGTTTTCATCCGTGCCCATCTTGCTTATGGACATACCGTTCTATTTTTTTTTTTTTTTTTTATCATCTCGTTAATCTAAAGATGCTGCGGTAGTAGTTTTAAAGACGTTTCGGTCTGATATTAGTTTAAGGACATTTCGGTCCAACGTTGAGAGGGCTGGCTACTGCTTATAAAGCCTGAGCTTAGGAAGATAGCGAGCGGACATAGTCGTCATCTATCATTGACCTAAACTAAGGCTCGTTAAGCGTAATATTTCTTTAGGAAGCGACCGTTTATTGGCCTGAAAGGCCTTTCACCGTGCATGTCTATGAGTAGATAGGCCCCGCCCTGGTAGACCTTATCAATGATGTACGGTCCTTCATAGTTTGGCTCAAACTTTCCCCGCTTGGCGCGATTGGGGATCATGGGCCTTTTGACGACTAGCACGAGTTCGCCTTGGCGGAATGTCCTCGGACGGCTCAATCTTTCATATGAGCGCGTCATCTTTGCTTTATAAGCTTCCAGATTTTGCTGTGCTAGAAGCCGGATTTCATCAAGGGCGTCAAGCTCTTCAAACCGAAGGTGAGCATTTTCTTCGTCCGTCAACTCGTAATGGACTGCCACTCGTAGAGAGGGTAATTCTATCTCGAGGGGGAGTACTGCTTCCGTCCCAAATACCAACGCGTATGGCGTTGTGTTTGTGGCCGTTTTAAATGTAGTTCGATACGCCCAAAGAGCCTCTTGCAATCTTTCGTGCCAATCTCTCTTATTTCGTGACACTGTTTTCTTCATGATCTTCGTCAAGGTCTTGTTGAAGGCCTCAGCTATACCGTTAGCTCGCGGGTTATAAACTGAGGAATATCTCCAGTCTATATTGTGCTGCTGTGCGAAGCGGCTAATCTTATGACTTCGGTAGGCTGGCCCATTGTCAGAGATGATCCTTCTTGGGGTTCCAAACCGGTATATGACATGCGTTTTGAAGAAATGGAGGATGTTTTCCGTTTTCACTTCCCTCAACGGTACCGCTTCTGCCCATTTGGAGAAGTAATCAGTCGTCGCCAAGATGAAACGATGTCCTTTTGACGATGCTGGTTCGATGGGACCGACTATGTCAGTTCCCCACATTTCGAACGGCCAACTAGCCACTGTTGGATGCAGTGGATTGGGATGCTGATGGATGAAGTCCCCATGAATTTGACATGAATGGCATTGCTTCGCATATTCGAGGCAATCCTGCATCATCGTGGGCCAGTAGTAGCCCATCCGCTTTATCTTCAACTTCATCTTAGGGCCTGCTTGGTGGGAACCGCAGAGTCCGTCGTGAACTTCTTGGACGACCCTTCTCGCTTCGCCAGGTCCTAAGCATCTCAACCACAGAGAATCGAATGACCTTTTGTACAGAGTATCATTGACGAAGGCGAAAGACAGAGCTCGTTTCGTGAGCTGATGTCTTGTGGACGCTTCTTCAGGTATTCGGTGGAACTTGAAGTAATCTATGAAGACTTCTCTCCAGTCCCCGGTATTTTCCCAGTCTTTTACTTGCAGGGTTGTCTCCTCTTTCGCTCCTTTTTCTTCAGACGATTCCGGAGATATTTCTGTTGGGGCGAGCACTCGACGGCTTTGTACCACGATTCTAACGTCGTCGAGGTTCTCGTCAGCCAGTTCTTTAGCAAGTTTGGCTAGTGCGTCTGCTTTGCTGTTTTCCGCGCGCGGTATGCTTTCCAACGTGTAGGAGGGAATTTGGGTTAGCAGTTGTTGCACTTTTTCACCGTATTTTACCAATTCCGGTTTACATGTTTGGTAATCGCCGTTCACTTGACTGACGACCAGTTGGGAGTCCCCGTATATGAGGAGGCTCTCAATTCCCATATCAATGGCGATCTCAAGGCCTGCTATCAGAGCTTCATATTCAGCTTCATTATTCGTCCTCGGCTCCGTTAAGGAGAAGGCGAAGCGCATTATTCCTCCTTGGGGAGTCACAAAGATGAGTCCCACCCCCGATTTAATCATTGGCGTACTTTGTTTGTGCTTTTTCATAGAAGACGCTCCATCGAAGTAAAGCTCCTAACGGGTATCACCACTGTCGATTGCGTCAAACGCATGTCTGTCCGGCAAATCGCAATTTAACGGAGAATCGGCAGGTATGGGATGCTCAGCAAGGAAGTCAGCGATGGCCTGGCCTTTTACTGCCTTGAGAGGTTGATATGTTATGGAAAATTCCATCAAGAGCAGGGCCCATTTAGCGAGTCGTCCTGTCAATATGGCTTTTGACATTAAATATTTGAGAGGGTCCACTTTTGAAATCAGACGGACCTCGTGCGCCAACGCATAGTGCCTAAGCTTTGTTATTGCGAAGATCAATGCCAGGCAGTGTTTTTCAATGGGAGAATAGTTGCTTTCTGCCCCCAGCAGCACTCGACTTAAGTAGTAGAGCGCCCTTTCTTTCCCTTGATCGTTCTCTTGTGCCCATAATGCGCCTAAGGAACCTTCGAGGGCGGTTGTATAAAGAATAAGAGGCTTCCCCTTAACCGGAGCAGCCAACACCGGCGGGTTCTGCAGGTATTGCTTGATCTCATCCAGTGCGCCTTGGCATTTTTGATCCCAAACGAATGGGGTTCCCTTCTTCATCAGGTGACTATAAGGGCGGCACTTTCCTGAAAGGTTGGCTATAAATCGCCGTATGTATGCGAGTTTCCCTTGGAGAGACCGCAACTGTTTGAGAGTCCTCGGCGGAGGCATTTCCATGATCGCTTTGATCTTTGACGGATCTATTTCAATACCTCGGTGTCGAACGACGAATCCTAGGAATTTGCCCGAGGAAACCCTGAACGCACATTTAAGAGGATTCATCTTCAAGTTGTACTGCCGAAGGCGTTGAAATACAGTTTTCAGATGCTCGAGATGTTCCTCGTATGATTTGCTTTTAACCACGAGATCGTCGATATAGCATTCAACGATTTCGTGTATAAGGTCGTCGAAGATCTTCGTCATGGCCCTCTGATAAGTAGCACCAGCGTTCTTCAAACCGAAGGGCATCACCTTATAACAAAATATCCCGAGAGGGGTCCTGAAAGCTGTGTGTTTCTGATCTTCAGGATGCATTTTTATTTGATTATACCCCGACGAGCCGTCCATGAAGGAGAAAACCTCATGAGTGGATGTATTGTCTATCATAAGTTCAGTAACTGGCACTGGGAAATCATCTTTTGGGCAGGCTTTATTAAGATCCCGAAAGTCTACGCATATGCGCACTGTCCCATTTTTCTTCATCACTGGGACGATGTTAGCGATCCATTCAGGGTATTGAACTTCCTGGATGAAGCCAGAGTCTATCAGCTTTTTGACTTCGGCGTTGATGCTCATCTCAAGCTCGAGTCGCATTCTTCTTGGCGCCTGTTTGACTGGCTTGATGTCCGGGGATATCGCCAATTTGTGTACAGCAATTTCTGGATCTAGTCCCGGCATTTCGGAATAGTTCCACGCGAAGCAATCTTTGTGTTGTAGAAGCACATCCTTCAACGCAGTCACCCTTTCTTCAGATAACAGCTCGCTGATGAATGTTGGTCGCGGGTCATTTTCCGTCCCCAACTCAATTTTCTTGAGATTATCTGCAGTGGTGTGGATTCCATCCTCCAGTTCTTTCGGAGCTGGGGGAAATTCTGAGATTACCTCATCGCTGCTGTTTTCAAAGCACCAAGGGAAGTCGTTCATGTCCTCGGATTCTTCTTTTAATATTGTTACCACGTGGCAAGTGCGAATTTTCTGCCAATCCCAATGCGGAGTTGGTTTTTCTTTTGCAGCCTCGGGTTCGTGCTTCTGTGGTGGTGCTACCCTCCAGTTGTCAGAAAGCGCGAATTTGCCTAACTGATATTGGTCCTCAACCCAATTCTTAAAGGTGAAACAATCTTCAAGCGGATGCCCTACTACTCGATTGTAAGAGCAATAATTTGGGTTGGAGACTTCGCCTGCTTGCTCAGGGTGTTTAGACTCTGGCAGAGTAAGCATTTGATGTTTTAGAGCAAGATCAAGTATTTTCCTTGTTTTGTTCCGAGGAAACGAGTATGCTCGACCCATTTTCTTCATAAGGGCTAGGTCAATAACGCTCGACTCTCGTATGCGTGGCTTCTTAGCTCTGTCTTGTGGTTGTCGAGCACCTTTTCGGCCCCTCGACTTGTTTTCGCTTTCGCGTCGAACCCTTTTTGTAGCAGGCTGACGTGGGGTAACATCTTCGTTCTTTACTGCCTGTTGAAGGAGACGCTGTGTCTTGGCTTTCTCATAGATTGCCATTTCACGATCGTGATCATCTCGGGCTTTTTGACTCGCATCCTTTATAAGTTTGCTCATCTGGTCTTCAGACGATGGACTGGGAGGTCTTGCATCAGGAACTCTTGCTGATTCAGGATTAGCGTCTTCCCATTGAGCGTCCGCTTCTTTATCAAAGTCATACATGGCATAACAGCTGTTTATTAACTCCCGTTTCTTTGGCCGGATGTACCCGAGCCCTTTTGTTTCCGTTCTCCCGTTAGGCAGTTTACATTGAGTTCCGGGAACGTTCCAGACCTTGTCATAGAATTTGGCTTTTCTGATGGTCTGTGTGAAGGACATCCCTTGGCATTTCAGCAGTTTCTTCAAACCTTCGGTATAATATCTGGGAAGACGGATAGGCTGAAGCTTGTCGAGCGTGGGATCCGCGCCATGCCAAATTTCTTTTTCCACCTTGTTTTCTTCAGAATGGTAGAATAGGATTGCCTTCTCGCCTTTTCTTCCGGGAGGGATATAGAATGTCTGCAATTCTTCTACGCTGTTGGTGTCGAGTGCATCCAGTTCTTTGTAATGTTCAAGCGGCACCATGGTTACCTGCAGACTTCGCTCTTCATCAGTGGAAATCTGTATTGAGGGCCGAGCGGGGAATACAGCATGAACTTCATCCTCTGAGTCACTACCGAAGATCAATGAAGGAACAGATGGTCCTGGCCTGGTGGACTGGGACGGACCTGAATAAATTATATCCTCCTCCTCCTCGGTGTCACTGCCGAAGACAGGGATGGTTGCGTTAGTTTTGTTCTCCGGTTTGTGACACATTTCCGTGTCTTCGAAACTCGGTAGGAAGTATTTGGCATCTTCATACTTGCGAACTTCGTTCACGGAAAATGGATTCAACTCTCCTGCCACTGTGTACTCGAGGCCGTCCCTAGAATACTTCATGCACTGATGCTGTGTAGAAGGGATGATATTGTATTCGTGTAGCCATGGTCGGCCGAGCAGAGCATTGTAGCACGTCTTGGCGTCTATAACATGGAATTTGATGTCTGTGACGAGCACCCCGAAGCGTAGCGTCAATATCATAGATCCAAGAGTCTTTGAGGATTGAGAGTCGAAACCGGAGATGGTGATTTTGTCCCGGGCGAGGTGTTGGACACTCATGCAAATCTCCTTTAACACTCGCACATTGAGTAAATTGACAGACGATCCGTTATCGACCAAGATTTTTCCTATCTTTATGTCATGGCAGTATCCCGAGACATAAAGGGGGCGATTGTGTTCACACGTCCCGAGGAGAAGGTCTTCATCACCAAAAGCAACGTCGGCTGTGTGCACCTCTTCCAATTCATCCTTCATCTTTTGTTCGGCTAAGAAGGCTTGGAACTGGTCCGGATCCTGTAGGGCCTTAATCAAAGAATCCCTCGCCTCTTTTGATAGCAATAGGGCATCGAGAATGCTGAGTTGTGAGGGTAGCTTTCTCAGATGCGCCAAGACATTGTAATCTACTTTATTCCTTTTTGGGGGATTCTTGGCGGTTAACTCTTCCGCAACTTGGTCATCCAAAGCGATGTCTTCAGAGACCTTCTCTTTCCCTTTGTTTTTCTTATTCAAGGGTCCGAGGTTCTTTTCGGGTAATGTTCGATTGCGCAGCTGTATATTCTCGCAGGCCTTTGGTTCTTTTTCTTTTCCCGAAGTGGATTCTTCGAAGAGGGGACCAAGCTCTAGCTCTTCATCGGAGTCGCTCCTAAATGTAGGCACTTGTGACCCGGTAGTGTTAACCATGTGACAATTGCCGGCAGTTCTTTCAAGTTCTTTAGTCGTATTTCTTTGCTCTCGGCGAATTTTACGTTTTTCCCGTTTAAATCGTTGTCGATTAGCGACGTATCCTTGCCACCATCCATTGAAAGCTTTGCAATCTTGGGTGGAATGTGAGACCTTCTGATGGTATAAGCAATAAGAGGGGTGCATTTCTACCGCGCCAGTAACTTTTTCTTCAGAGGGTGGTAGCTTCATGCCCATCGATATGGCCTTAGCAAATTTCTTTTTTATCTTGAATTGGCTTTTGATAGTGGTGGAGGCATTTTGCTCCAACGGGATCATTTCGGCTCCTTCCTCAAGTCGCTGACGCTTGGCCCTTTCGAATATAGCCGTCTCGCGTTCTCGATCAGCCTTGCTTTTCAACCGTGCTTCATTAAGAAACGCGCTAATCATTTCAACTGGTAACCCTGGGGTTCTTGATTCGGCATTTGCCCCCAGCGTTTCAGTGCCAGAAGTTCCTTCATTGTTCGTGGTCGAATGGGAGATCATATGACAGCTTGCTACATATTCGTCAGATTCATCCGATGAACTTTCTCCTTCATCTTCTTTTTGGAAGACGTGATCAAGGAAATCTTGGAGCGTGATGGGAGTTCACGCCTTTTGGTTATATTCATCCAGCGCATCGATTTGCTTTTGTAAGTCCGTGCGCTTGTCGCCAGGCTTCACGGGCTTCTTAGATTTCTTCTTCTTCTTTTTCGAAGATTTTGACGGCTGGCTATGAACGCTTGAACTACTACCATCGGTCTTCGGAGTCGGTCGTGGCTTCAACATCCCCTCAATAACCTGCGGTTCCAAGGGGTTCTTCCACTTGACCGCTGGGCAGGTTTGAAGATCATTTAGCATTCTCCTCGTTTTGGCTGATAATACAACCTCCCAGGGAGCCTCTTCAATGACAGAGCACGTTGCCCCTGGCGTATTCGTCCCCTTATAGGTGTGGGGCTGCGGAGGGTTCACCTTCCATTTGTCAGATAGCGCAAATTTGCCCTGACGGTACTGATTCTCCAGCCAATTTTTGAAGACGTAACAGTCTTCGATTGGATGTCCCAACACTCTATGATAAGGGCAGTAATTAGGATCGTTAACGTCACTTGGTTGCGACGGACGTTTTGGATCTGGCAGATTTATGAGCCTGTTGCGCAATGCCAGCTCGAATAACCTCCTTGTTTTATCACGGGGGAAGGAGTAAGCACGTCCCATCCTGTCCTCAAGGGGTACGTACGGGCGTGTATTATTTGGACGAGCAACCGGCTTCGAATCGTTCGGTTGTTGTTGGGCATTAGCGACGACGATCGCTTTTCCCTTTCCTTTGTCGTTTCGGGAATCCGGCTTCGGGAGAGGGGGTTTATGGCCCATCTGGTCCATCTGCGCCAATTTGTCGATCAAAGCCTGGAAGGAAGTCGGCTTGAAGAACATCATAAATTGTGAAATGGTTGCTTGTGGATCGAGTGTTCCAACAAACATTCCCACCGCAGGGGCTTCTTCTATGCGCTGTTCACACTTAGACCATAGATTACGCCACCGTATAGCGTACTGAACCCATGTCTCGCCGGGTTTTACCCTGGCATTGATCAGTGCCGTCATCGGGGTACGCTCACTGGCACTTGCAAAGCGTTGGGTGAAGAGTAGCTCCATCTCCGCAAAGGTTTTTATAGAGTCGTTGGGAAGCTCAGAATACCATTCAAACGCCGTATCAGATAAACTTCCAACAAACTGGCGAAGCAAAAGCTTGTCGTCGCCGCCGGTATTACCGCAAAGAGCCCTGAATTGGGCCACATGTTGATGGGGATTGCCGGTCCCCTTGTAGACATGAAACTTAGGAATTGTGTAACCTGGCGGGTACTTGATTTGGTCATACCAGCCCGGATATGGCCGTCCCGTTTTTACAACGTGGCCGGCTGCTTCGGCCGCCTGATGCACCCGTATTTGTTGAGCAATATATTCATCCAAATCAGCTTTTGATATGGTATCCTCTTTAGCTGCGGATAGAGCCGGTGGAGGATTCGATGTCTCTCCCCTATCATCTTCAAGAATGATCGGGGGATCTCCAGCAGGTGGATCTGGTTGAATCATCATACCCACCATATCCTGGAACAGGAGGGCCATTTTCTTTATGTTGGCTGCCTGTTCCGCAGCCTCTTTATCTTTCTTCTCTAGCACGCGCCGAAGGAATTCGGCGTCCGTCTCTTGTTCTTGACGTTCCTCTGAGGATGTTTCTGGGGTTTCTTTCGGCCCAGTGAGTGCAGCCATTGTGGTCATCATCTCCTGGAGCTTTTGTTGCTGCTCCTGAGCCTTGGTCACTGATCGGGTGAGCGGTCGGTGACCCGTAGATGTACGGCTTTCTTCTTTTCCAGAAGCCATATAAACTGTATGAACAATTATGCCCCCTGACTTGGGGCATTTAGGTTCGCCGCTTTCAAACTTTGCCGGTGTCATGGGAGCTTTTTCTGGCCTCTTCCTTTTATGGACCTTTGAGGTTGAAGGAGCCGTTGAAGCGGGCATTCTAGCATTTGTTGCCCCCTGCTGTTTAATGGGGCAGTTTTTGTTATTTTCCACCTTCGCCCTTTTCTGGTGACGCAAGTGGTCTGGATCGATCACAGAGTCTTGAACCCTGCGCCATACTTTATAAACTTTTGAGGATAGCCGTTGAGGGGGCTGTTCCTGCTTCGTCTCCGGAGCTTTTTCCATGGGCGGAGGAGACCTTTTCAATGTAGCCACTGGAGAGTTCTTTCTCACCTTCCTCAGCAATTCGAAGCTGTTCCCAGTTGGAACAGCAGCATTGACCTCCACTGCTGGAGCAGGTGGGGTTAGCCCTGAGGGGGAGTTGCCCCCTGCTTTCCTTACTCGCTGCCAATGGCGGCGTCGCGCACGACGAGCCGTTGGGACTGGCTCAGAAATCGAGATAGTTTCTTGTTGCCCCCTGTTTGGGTGTGGGGTAACTGCCGATGTCAGCCTATCAAAGACTGATGCTTTTTGACCAGCTGGAGGAGGAGTAGGAACCGTCAATCTTGTGAAGACCGACTTTCTGATAGGAGAAGCCGCTTCAACGACTTCCGAAGCAGTGGCCGTTGCCTTCTTTGGGACAACCACTTTATGATCCTGACCTAGCCTGGTGAAAACAGAGGCTGTCAGCTTAGTAGCGGGCGACCCGTTGACAGGGGTCGTGGTAGCAGTGAGCCGGTCAAATACCGACTTCTTGTTCGCTTCTGGTGCGGATATCGGCATAGAGAAGCTTGCAGGGGGGACTATGGTCCCGAAAAATAGACCGGTGGTGGCCTGGGTCACCTGCTCTACCGGCAGAGTAAGGAAAGAGGCCGCTTGGGGCCCATATGTTACACCTCTCGGTGAGGTGGAGCGTCCGTTGCAGTGGTGCTTCGCGCATTTGGTGCAGTGGGAATCCATGGATGCTTGAGTTCTCTGCCAGATAAAAGACCAAATCTTAGCAACTTGAAATCCGAAGACAACCATTTAACAAACCGCGATTAATTCGCGAAGACGACACACGAAGTGTAGAGTGGAAAGAGGAAAAGGTCCCACCGGGCGTGCCAGAATCTGTTCCCCTCCGAACGGCGGCCGAGACGTTAGGACGTCCGTGCCTGAGTTTCGGGGCAGATGCTATATGGTTTTATCCGTCTATCTCACCGAAGATGCCAAGTTGGTTCATGGCACCGTGGATCGGGGGTTTAGACGGATGCGGCCGATGTAGCAGACTTCGTCAGATTCCCCCTCAGGGTGAGGGGTTTTTGAATTGTGGGGACACTCTTCCCTGCAGGCGCAAGCCCCTGCAGTTAATTACGCTACCGCATCGCGGTAACAACTTTCTCCTTCTCCAGAATTTCACTTCGTGTCGTGTGTGTTTGTTTTGTTTGTGGTTGCCCGTGGATTGTGTACGGAGACTGAGTAATATCGTCACCCGTAGGACGTGGATTAGTCCAAATCCGTATTTGCTTAGATTTGGGTTTGGTGTTTTTAGTTTAAGGATGCATTAGTCGCGTTGCGACTAAGATCAACTTAAACGTTCATCAAGGATACGCTAGTCCTGTTTTGGGCTAAAATCGACTTGACGTAGTGATTGATTTAATTATCCGGCCATCGGGACTCGTCACCTCTCTGACGTCGTTGAGGGATTACAACGACATACGTCTGAGGAGTTCCGAGATGTACCCTTGAACCAAAGTTGGTTTGGGATTTTATTGTTTATTTAGATGTCTAAGGACACGTTAACCGTATTTGGGGTTAAGATCAACTTAGACGGGACCGTTTAGATCCGACAAAAGAGCGTTTGGGCCCTATTGTGTCAGTTTAGGGACGTAGCGGTCCATATTCCAGTTTAGGGACGTGGTGGTCCATTATTAGTTTAGGGACATTTCGGTCCGTCGCCAGTTTAGAGACATAGTGGTCCGTCATTAGTTTAGGGACGTTTCGGTCCGATTTTAGTTTAAGGACGTTTCGGTCCATATTTTTAGTTTAGGGACGTTTCGGTCCGATTTTAGTTTAGGGACGTTTCGGTCCGTCGCCAGTTTAAAGACGTAGTGGTCCATGTTCCAGTTTGGGGACGTGGTGGTCCGATATTAGTTTAGGGACGTTTCGGTCCGATATTAGTTTAGGGACGTTTCGGTCCATATTAGATGAGTGGTCGTTGGGACCCGTTGCCTCTTTGACGTCGTTGAGAAATTACAACGACAGGTGTCAAAGGAGTTCGGAGATGTACCCTCGGACCGGTCGTGACTTGGTTTATGAGAGGCATTTAATTTAAGGACTTACAGCCAGGATTGGGTTAAGTCCAATTTTTATTTTAGGCTCTGCCCGATTAAAAGAATCAACCTAAACAGGGCTCTGCCCCTTCATTATTTTGCAATCTGATTTGGGCCAGGCCCTTTTAAATAATGAGTTACAAAAAACTCAGGAATTTTCTGAACAGGGCTTTGCCCTTTTATTATTCTGCAATTGGGCCAGGCCCCTTTAAATAATGAGTTGCAGAAACTCAATAATTTTTTGAGTTGGGCCAGGCCCTTTTGAATGATGAGTTGCACTTGTGCAGAAATTCAAGAATTTTCTTGATTTGAGAACAAAAAGTGCATAACACTCTTGATCTAAATTTAGATCAAAGGAAAACAAGTTCTTCTTGTTTTCCTTGATTTTACAGAACCAAGGGTTCATATCAAGTGCAAGGCACTATTTATTATTCTTTGATTTTTTAGAACCAGGGGTTCATATCAAGTGCAAGGCACTATTTATTATTCTTTGATTTTTTAGAACCAGGGGTTCATATCAAGGGCAAGGCACTATTTATTATTTCTTTGATTTTTCAGAACCAGGGGTTCATATCAAGTGCAAGGCACTATTTTTCTTTTTTCTTTTATTATTCCCTTTTAATTTTCTGTTCTTCAGAAATTTTACCTTCTCTTTTGTTCTTGATTAATCTTCAAGAGCTTTTTTTTTTTCCAGAAGTTTATCCTTCTCTTGATGATGATTGATTCTATCTTTTGAATGAGGCTTGGGGTCTTATTTATAGTGCCCACAAATTTGTTGGATTTGTTAACAAAATCTTTACTGAATAATTTTGGGAATTTTCCCACCATTGGATCTCTGATCCAAGGGTTCCTGTTTTACAGGAGAACAGAAAAGATTTATCTAAATCTTCATTCAGTTGCTGCGCAACTCACCAGCGCGTGACACGTGTCGCGCATCCGTGCGCTTGCGCAGTTGCGATTGCGCAAATGCGCAGACACGTGTCGCGCATCGGTGCGCTTGCGCAGTTGCGATTGCGCAACTGCGCAGACACGTGTCGCGCTGCCGTGCGCTTGCGCAGTTGCGATTGCGCAACTGCGCAGACACGTGTCGCGCTGCCGTGCATTTGCGCAGTTTAAGTCTTAATTATGTTTTCTGAAGAGCCTTGCTCTGATGGGACGCACTGTCTCGGGCGTTACGCCGCCGAATCACCTTCTGCCATGTGGCAAATTGCGCGCTGCGCACGGAAACCGAAGCGTTGCTTCGAATTTTGAATTTTCAAAATTCAGTAGAGCCTTGCTCTGATTGGGGGAAACAGTGCAGTGTATCTCTGGATTGGTTTTAGGATTTTTGAGATATATTATATGTGCCCAGATTTTCCAGAATAGAAATTTGTTTTTGGGGGCCTATAATTCCGTATTTTTTCCGAACTTCACTACATTTTGACTATGTTGGTTATATCTGTGATGTTTGAATGTATTGAACGTCGGCTAATCGCTATATGTCGATTAGTCGGGGTTATACATCTCTGTGATCTGTGTTTAATATTGGAATGTGTATATGAATGTGTTGGACTGTCGCGGGTGAATAGCCGGGGTGGATGTGAGATGAGCTTTTGTTTTTCTTTCATTCATTTGTAATATGTAAATTGATGTAATAATATTATTTGTATGGCCGCACAACCGGGTCGGGGTTGTAGCCGTCATTGTATAATTCTTTTTACTGTTTTTGCTCCTAGGATAGACCCATGGAGGGGTGCACAAACTACCGGGTACTTGGCGGGTAGTTTGCCGCACCCGTAGGGGTCTTGGGTGGGGTTTTGGCTATTCACCGCGACCGTGTAATCCGCTTTTCGTTGCAGGCTCGAACGGATTGCGGATTCCTAGTATATCCAATGTATTCATCTGTGATCTGTAATGTCTATCATTGCTATATTTATAACTATTTAGGCGTTGCTTATGTTTTACAGCCGCGCTAGCCCAGCCCCCGCTCTGTCGTTAGTTAAGTAACCTAACGGGTGATGACGGGACCCCGTGGCGAATGCGAATGGCATAAGCGTACGTCATATTTTGGTTATTTTCTGCAATGGTAGAATTAAATGATGGGACGCATTAAAAGAACTAATGCAAGAATATCACGCATTAAAAGAACTAATGCAAGATAATAAACCAAGTTAAAGTCGTTGGAACACTTTCGAAAAACCACTCGGTTCTTTTCAAAACTAACTTTTAAATGCGGAGCTTGAGCCACTCCTTCTAAAAGCTATCTCGTTCCATCGATTATATCAAGTTCACTACGTTCACGGTTTTAGCAAAACCATTCGTAGCCCTCCGTCGTTTCGCATGAACAGGCAATAGTATTCAAGCTATGTATGTTGGCCAAAGTCAAGGCATAGTGATTGGTAGCTATTGGGTGTTCATGTGTAGCATAGTTAGATGCGTTGGTTTGGGACAGTCGTACTGCCATTTTGGCAAAAGTCAAGGGTAGGTACGGGTGGATCCAAATTAACCTGGATAGTGACGGGTAGAACTTGACATGTGACTTATGATATTTTGGCCAAAGTCAAGGTCATAAGAGCATGGGGTACAAATCCACATCGGGAGTTTCATAAGTACTGAAACTTGCTAGATTTGCATACCATTTGGAGTGTGATGATTCTGGTAGGATTCCTTCAGTTTCGTCACGCGATGATATTTGGATCCCGATCCTACTGTGAGTATATGCTACTCCTCGGGAAATTTCTCACTAAACGATCAATGCTATAAACCTAGTAGGTGCCTAGAAAGGTGTTAGCGGGGCTACGCCCCCAGGGAAAAGAGGTTCTTAAATTAAGGAACTTCGCGAAAGCGTTGGAAAACCTCCCTCGAAGTACCGACACTGGCCTGGCTGAACGGTTAAGCAAGTATTGTGCGGTGGGATTGATCCCGACTGATTCTTCCTTTATGGTTTGAGGAGGGATTCGAGAGACAGTGGGAGCCATCCTATTTAGACAAATTAAAAACCACTCTAAACTTGCAAGAGCATCGTGCTGAGTGTTCCTTCTCTCTCTCCTAATTGCAGCGACCATTCAACATGACTGGACTTAAGTTACTCTTAGATAAAAACATACTGACAGGGCCAAACTACAAAGATTGGCTCAGGAATGTCAAAATGGCAATCACTTACGACAAGCTGGGGTATCTTCTTACCACCAAAGCTCCCACCGTCCCAGGTCCCACCTCCAGCGTCGCGGATAAGGAAATCCGTAAGACTTGGGAGATTGATTGCGCGAAGGCCAGGTGCCTCGTGCTTGCCTCTATGGACAACGAACATCAGAGGAGGCATGAGAATATGGACTTGGAATCCATATTTCTTCATACAAAAGAACTGTATGGAGAGCAGTCTCGTATCGCAAGATACGAAGTGTCGAAGAAGTTATTTTCGGCAAAGTTGGCCGTCGGATCATCGGTAGCGGACCACGTGCTTAAGATGATTGGCTACATTGAGGAGCTCGCGGAACTTGGGACCACGTTGGAAAGCGAACTCTATACGGATTTAATTCTCCAGTCCCTTCCATCCACTTACGCCCAGTTTATACTGAACTTCAACTTACAAGAAAAGGAAGTTGAACTTTCAAAACTCCTCAACATGCTGAGGAGCGCAGAGGGCACCCTACAGAAAGGTAGGGAAACACCCGCTTTGTTTGTAGGAGGATCTTCTTCTTCTAGGTCCAAGGCGAAAGCCAAGGGAAAGAGGAAGAAAGCCCCCGCCAAACCAAGGGGCGGTGTTAGTAAAGTGGGTACGAAGGGAAAGGAAAAGGCAACAAAGATAGCGGGGAAGCTTGTGGGAAAGGAAGAATGCTTCTATTGTCATAAGAGTGGACACTGGAAGAAAGATTGCAGGGCTTGGAAAGCCAGGACACAGGAACTGAAGCAGGTTGCGGCTTCAGCTTCAGGTGTGTATGTTATTGAAAACTGTCTTTCTATAAACTCTACTTCCTGGGTATTGGATACCGGATCAGGATCTCATATCTGTAATTCTTTGCAGGCGTTGAGAAACCGTAGGGTTTTGAAGGCAGGTGACATGACCCTCAGAGTTGCGAACGGAGCTAGCATGGATGCTAAAGCCGTGGGGGACTATCACCTGGGAATGTCAGATGGACATGTTTTGGTTTTGCGAAATTGCTTTTTTTGTACCCAACGCAACTTGTAATATCATTTCTGTATCTTTGGTTTCTAAAGAAGGTTATGAATTTGCGTTTGTAAGTAATGTTGTAAACATTCACCTTAATCAAGTTCTGATTGGGTCAGGTACACTGAGCAATGGTATATACGTATTAAACCAACCACAGATTTTCAATGTCCAGAATACACACAAAAGAAAGTCTCCAGATATCAATCAGACTTTCTTATGGCATTGTAGACTGGGTCACATCAATGAGAGAAGGTTGACTAAGTTACATACAGAAGGATATTTGGATCCGTTCGAATATCAATCATATGCCACTTGTCAATCCTGTCTCAAAGGAAAGATGACAAAGACTCCGTTCACTGGACACGGAGTAAGAGCGAGCGAGCTCTTGGGACTCGTACACAGCGACGTGTGCGGTCCAATGTCTACACATGCGCGAAGCGGTTATTCTTACTTCATTACTTTTACGGATGATTTTTCAAGGTACGGTTATGTCTTCTTAATGAAACATAAGTCCGAAGCCTTTGAAAAATTCCAGGAATATAAGAATGAAGTAGAAAAACAGACCGGCAAAAGTATCAAGATTCTAAGATCGGATCGAGGTGGAGAATACTTAAGTGCCGAGTTCCTGAATTACTTAAAAGAGAATGGAATTCTCTCTCAACTTACTCCTCCATACACTCCGCAACACAACGGTGTATCGGAGAGACGGAACCGAACCCTATTGGATATGGTACGGTCCATGATGAGTAACGCTGAGTTACCGCGATCATTCTGGGGGTATGCGCTAGAATCAGCTGCGTACCTTTTGAACCGAGTTCCTACTAAGACTGTGCCTACTACACCATATGAGATGTGGTGTGGGAAGAGGCCCCATCTCAGTCACATTAAGACTTGGGGAAGTCCAGCTTTTGTTAAAAAGCAGCATGCGGACAAGCTCGAGGCGCGCTCAGTACTGTGTAAGTTTGTGGGATATCCAAAGAATTCCAAGGGATATCTCTTCTACTACGAGGAGGAACAAAAAGTTCTTGTTTCTCGTCATGCCCACTTTCTAGAACACCAGTTCTTAGAAAAAGAATTAAGTGGGAGCGCAGTAGAACTGGAAGAAATTCCAGAACCACAGACTATTACTGAAAGCTCAGTGGAACCAGAGGGTTCAAATGAACAGGACATTCCTACGCCGCTCCGCAGGAGTAGTAGGCAGTCTCATCCGCCCGAGAGATACTACGGTTTTCTCATAGACGGGGATAGAGAGGATTGCATCATAGATTATGATGAGCCTACTAGCTTCCAGCAGGCCGTTCAGAGCGTTGACTCGGTAAAATGGCTGGATGCAATGCGGACTGAAATGGAGTCCATGTACACCAACAAAGTATGGACGTTGGACATTGCTCCAGACGGGGTAAAACCCGTAGGATGCAAGTGGATCTTCAAAAGGAAGATTGGTGTAGATGGACAGGTTGAGACCTATAAAGCTAGACTTGTAGCAAAGGGTTTCCGTCAAAGACCTGGCTTGGACTATGACGAAACCTTTTCTCCAGTGGCTATGCTGAAATCCATTCGGATCCTTCTTGCCATAGCTGCCTTCCACGATTATGAGATTTGGCAGATGGACGTAAAAACCGCTTTTCTAAATGGAAATTTAGAGGAGTGTGTCTATATGGATCAGCCAGAGGGTTTCATTCAGAGTGGGAGCAGCGGAAAGGTGTGCAAGTTGCTTAAGTCCATCTATGGACTAAAGCAGGCATCGCGGAGTTGGAACATCTGTTTTGATGAGACGGTCAAGGAATTTGGCTTTATCAAAAATCCAGATGAACCATGCATCTATAGTAGATTTGTAGCGAGAACTGTAGTATTCCTCGTTTTATACGTGGATGACATTCTCTTAATAGGAAATGACATTCCTATGCTACAATCTGTCAAGGGATTCTTGTCACACAGGTTCTCCATGAAAGACCTGGGTGATGCCTCTTACATCCTGGGGATCCGGATCCATCGTGATAGATCCAAGAGGATATTAGGACTTTCACAGTCCAGGTACATCGACACTATACTGAAGAGATTCAGTATGGAAGATTCCAAGCGCGGTAACCTACCGGCTTGTCACGGGATCACCCTCTCTAAAGAGATGTCTCCCAAGACTGATTTGGAGAGGGATCGCATGTCTATTATACCCTACGCTTCTGCGGTAGGCTCTATAATGTATGCGATGTTGTGTACCAGACCGGATGTAGCTTATGCACTGAGTGTAGTAAGCCGGTATCAGTCAAACCCTGGGGAGAAACACTGGATAGCAGTAAAGAACATTCTCAAGTACCTGAGGAGGACTAAGGAGATGTTCTTGGTGTATGGCGGAAAATACCTCCAGATCGAGGCCTTTGCTGACTCCAGCTTCCAGAGTGACAAGGATGATTCCAAGTCCATGTCGGGTTTTGTCTTTACCCTCAATGGAGGGGCGGTGTGTTGGAAGAGTTCCAAACAGGAAACCGTTGCAGACTCGACGATGGAAGCGGAATACATCGCTGCATCTGATGCCGCAAAAGAAGCTGTCTGGATGAGGAAGTTCTTGAAAGAACTTCAGGTGGTTCCGTCCATTGTTGACCCAATACCTCTGTATTGCGACAACAACGGGGCTATAGCTTTAGCGAAGGAACCCAGGTCCCATCAGAGATCCAGGCACATCTTGAGGCGGTATCACCTGATCAGGGAGATCGTGGATTGCAAGGAGATCGAGGTTCGGAGGGTTGCTTCAGAAGAAAACACTGCAGATCCATTCACCAAGGCCCTACCCCAGACTCAGTTTGAGCGGCTGATCGAGATGATAGGTCTTCGATACGCCAGTACATGGCCTTAGTGCAAGTGGGAGATTGTTAGTGTATATGCCCTAGAGGCCATTACTGTATCATACTAGTTTGTATATTACTTAATGGAAGCTTGGGATATTCACCTTGTATAAACAATCTTGCTCAATATAGTAGTATGCTACTTGGTTTGTTTCTACTTCAATGTGTACATGTGTTTATTTTTGTATATCACCTATACACATTAGTAGAGCCCTTAGGATCTTTGCTTGATTACCAGCGTTGTGATGGCAGTCACACTAGTGGGGGCTGGGTAATCTATAAGCACATCCTTATACAGGTCCCTAGTCGCAGGACTATCGAGACAGCGCATCGATACTCCGGAGTAGACTAGCGTATGCGCTTCTCATCCCAGTGTGGGAGATGGTCTGTCCCACAGCCATCAGTACGTCGTACTGGAGATAGTATACGGGTGCTCGTTAGGTTACGAGTACACTGGACAGGACTCGTCGGGAACTGACCGGTTGGTATTATACCTATCGTCAGTTATCAGTTCCCAGGTGACATGAGTACAGCTTAGTCCGCTGACTTGACACTGGCACTTCGCCTCGAGTATGTTCCCACTGCACTTTGATCACTACCCTACCACGGCTCAAAGGAGTCGTGCAAACAGGTAGTAGTTGGGTGCAGTCCCGAAGCACTTGGAGGCAGTGACGGTTAGATAGGATTCGTCTCTCCCGGTATTGGGGGTTGACATCGCGCTGTGTCTAGAAGAGCCATTACACGAGTAGTCCCTGGCCAGGGCAAGCGAGATATACTGGTAGGCTTCCAGTGTTATCTCAGGGTGTTTTGGGCTTCACTCCGACACGACTTGTACCGCTATTAGGGGACTGACGTTTACCGCCCCCTAGGCCCGCCATGCGATGTATCAGACGAACAGACCGGACTGTACGGAGAATGTCACATTCAGACTCAGTAGGAGTTCAGATGGGTTTTACCTCGTCAGTCTTCTTATCGGCATCTACCTGGGGACCGTTACGCACAGCTAGTGCCGCTTGCGGTCTGTGGTTAAACCCACTGCCAGCGTAGTGTCGAGTCTTTAGAGTCCCACACAGAGGGCTATTCGCCTCTGGGCAAAACTGAGTAGAGGTCGCATGGTTTTGCGGCAGGGTTCGTTCTCATCCGCACACTTGTGCACGTTTGGAGTCCGGACGGTTTATACTAGCAGGCTCTGGTTTGAGCCAGATACTGGTATATGTTTTGGGGTTGCTTTTATCTCTCAGTATTCTTGTTCCTCGGAACGAGAATGCAGGTGTGTATGCACAGTTGTTTGAGGCGGAGGAAGAGGTCTTTCATTAGGGTTTCGTAACGGGTGCGTATGCACTGTTGACAGTCGTCTTTTTCCAAACCCTAATGGATTTATGAAATATCAATTAATAATAGTAATTAAATGAAATTGTGTCATGGTTGGTTTTGTTGACTTGTTGACCATGGTTGACTTGTTGACCATGGTTGAATGTTTGACCATCATCATTACTTTGCAAGGATACTCCTTGATTCTAGCTTACATTCATTTAATGAAGTGATGATAGTGGTCATTCCAAAAACAACCATCAACTATTTCATTTTGAATTATTATTATTAATTAGATAATTCTTTTTCCTTTTGTTATGGTTGCAAAAGGAAAATGAGCACATTCTATCATATTCATTCTCTCTCCTCACTTCATCTTCTTCTTCCTCAAGCTCAAGGAGAATCCTTCTCATGTGTTGAGAATCCCTCTCCTTGAAAGAGAAACACCCCATAGATACTCTCTACTCTCTCTAGGGTTCAAGGTTTAGCAAGCCGGAGATCCTAGTTCACTCTAAGTTCGAGAAAGAGCCCGAAGGTTGAACCCTCAGGTGGATCCATCTTTGACGGAAGAAGGCTACGAGGAAAGAACCATCAACCTCTACTAGGTTTCAAGAAGAAGGAGTTCAAGTTAGGTATAACCACTTTGCCGAGTAGTTAACTCTCCTTTGCATGTTTGCTAGTTTAGTTTAGAAAAGATCCCGACTTTGTTAGTCCATGTTGCCCCATGCGCTAAAAATTTGATTTTTATACCGTTTCCGCCTCCCCGTAAGGACCGGGGGTCGCAACGTGGACTTACAATTTCGTGCCAAAAATAATGTGTAATATAATATCAGTTTCTTTATTAGATAAAAAAAGATATAAATTTGAACTAGAGAAAAATATTATGTACATTTTCCTAAATCAAGTGTTGATTGAGTTTGGTACGTTGTGTAATGGCATATACGTTCTAAATCAAAACACAGTTCTAAATATACAAAACATACACAAGAGAAAGAGTACAGAAATGAATGAATCCTTCTTATGGCATTGTAAACTTGGTCATATCAATGCGACTAGACTATCTAAGTTGCATAAAAATGTATAAGTCTACGGTAGCGTCCCGGCTGTCAATCCGATGCCAAATACGGAATAAAAACTTTTCAAACTGGCGCTAACGTAGCCCTAAAACCCGGATCGTTCCATTAACCGTAAACTAGTAAAATGTAAAAGAGTTTGGAGAGATTATACCGATCGATTCGTGTCCTTCGGTCTTCAATCTCTGTGCCGAACTCCTCGTGGCTGCTCCAACGAAGTCCGCTCTCCGATCTCGCTCGTCGAGGTGGCTCCACGTCGAGAAATCTTTATACGGGCTCCCGCTTCAGACTGAAGCAACTCGGACATGAAGTTTGCTAGCCAACATGTCCAAGATAAAGTAGAGATAGTGTGTAAATATTTTTTCTCAAGGCACCAATGAATTGGGTGAAGGTAAATGAAGTTTCCATAGAAATTGTGAACAAAGGATTTTAGCTAGGAGGAAAAAATCAAGCTCACACAGCTCGGCCAAATTAGTGCTCTGCCAAGTGAGAAGACTTCACTGGGGATTTTACTTTGGAGAGGTGACCATAAGAAAATGAAGTGGTGAGCATAAGGATATATCATCACAAATATCTAAATAAATATCTCAATAATATCCTTACCAAAATAAACACATTTAATGCCCAATGACTCATCACAAAATGCATGCACCAAATATTCCCAGCCCACACCATTTTCGAAATAGCCTAGCACATGAATTAGTTCATAATTCCACACTTCACATTTCACTTAATTAAACATTAAAATAAATGTTTAAAACCAAAAGAAGAAATGGCAACTTCAAAAGTAAACTTATAACGGAATTACAAGAATACTCCTCGTCCGTATATACATACCTACATCCATATTCCGACTGAATACGAATGCAACGAGACGAAAATATTCCAACAATCTAATACTAGGATCCGATTTAAACCAAAGCCCACTAGTATGATCCGTCCAATCATGATCCGTGCACGAGTGCACGTATATGATCGAACCTTGCCATAAAACCATACGGCCTCTATAACGTTTCGCCCGAACTTGGAAAACTTTCTATGGGAGACTCTGAAGATCATCAATACGCTGGCAGTGGGTTTAACCACAAGCACGTCAGTGGCACTAGCTGTACGTAACGGCTGCCCAGGTATTGAGCAAAAGGGAGGCCGATGAGCGAACTCATCATAAAACCCTATTGAGCCTGTCAGTGACAATATCCGTACAGTCCGGTCCGTTCGTCTATGAGTATCGCATATCGGGCCTAGGGGGCTGGTAAACGTCAGACCCCCAATAGTGGTATAAGTCATGTCGGAGTGTAGCCCAGAACACCCTGAGAAACTACTGGAATACCTACCAGTAAATCTCACTTACCCTGGCCAGGGATTTCGTGTAATGGCTCTCCAGACACAGCGCGATCTCACCCCCAATACCGGGAGAGAAGAATCCTCTGCCGATCCGCTCACTGCCTCCATGTGGCTCGGGACTGTACCCAACTAAAACCTGTTTGCATAACTCTTTTGAGCCGTGGTAGGGTAGTAATCAAAGCACAGTGGGAACTCACACAAGAAAAATGACGATCTCAGGTCGATAGACTAACCTGTACACATGTCACCAGGGAACTGCTATCTGAAGACAGGTATAATACCAACTAGCATGTTCCCGACGAGTCCGTCCGGTGTACTCATAACCCAATGAGCACCTATATACGTCTTAGGTGAACCAACTGACACCAATGGCTTGTGAGAACAGCCACCGCCCCTCGTCGGGGTCTCGATCTGTATACACTAGCCTACTCTCGGAGTATCGATGCCCAGTCTCGAAACTCCCATGACTAGGGACACTTTAAGGATGTGCTTATAGACCCCAGCTCCTACGTATATGATCGCCATCATACTGCTGGCAGTCAAGAAAGAATCCTATGGGCTCTATCAACGTGTAATAATGATCTGTAATATCACCTGAATCATGTACACGATGATAAAGACAAACCAGATAGCATACTATCATCTCGAGTAAGACTGTCCTACCGGTATAGGTCTTCCCTCAATCATTGCAATCACGTACCTGTGATCCAATAATTGACTTTGAGGGCACTATATCCAACAATCTCCCACTTGCACTTAAGGATAATTATTGCGGTGTCGCATACTCACAGCCCGTGTGATACCGAACATCCAACTCCTCTACTAATCAGTTTCACAAAGCTTGTTTGTGAAACTATTACGTTTGAGAAATAGGCTCAGTGAGTGGATCCGCCTTGATGTTTCTTTCTATGTCTCTCCATATCTCAAGTTCGCGGAGAAAGCCATCTCCTGAATTGATCAATACCTATTTTAGAATATGTCTGGATATCTGATGGGACCTAGTTCACAAATGAACTCCAAATCCAGCAAACTTGTTAGACTGTATCATCAACTAAATTTAATCAGTATCCTGTACCATGCCTCTCTCAGTATCCGCTTGGACCACCTGTCCAAACTACTGCCCCTCTTCGGAGGGAAAACTATAACTCTGACAGTCACTCTGTCATCCAGATCACTTTGGAAGCCAGGAATGATAACCGTCTCCCGAAAGAGGCTGTCGTTATCAAATCCCTAGAACATCCACTTATGTTCTAAAACTGCTTCTGAACGTTTCTCCAAGATTGGATTAATATCAACTTATTGCATCTAATGCAAAAACAACATCTGGTGTGGTACTTGACATCTCATGACTGACTCAATTGCCTAAGCAAGTGATATGCCAATCATGCACATCCCTTTCCCCTTTAGTCTGTAAGACACCTTTACAGAGGATGACTCTATCACCTGCAGGTTTACCACCATGCCAGGAGTCGTCCATTCTAAAATACCTTTAGAATACTGTCTAAGTATCCAGATTGGGAAACTACCCAAATCTAGATCTAAAACCATAGATCTAGTAACCAGAATGCCTGATATAATATCCAGGCCCTATGTGGAGAAACCACTGTGTGACAACCACAGTATAACCGATCGTAGAATAGAAATTTCACTTCCTATAATGTGTATGTCATCCAAATACCAGGACATCACACCCTACTACCTTCTTAACATATCCATCCTCTATTCTGATGAAGTCAAAGCTATGACTGTCATATCAAAAATAGATGATCTATCTCCGCTATATCTGCTTTAGTCTATAAATAGACATAAGCTACTTGTCCACTATGCTTCCACTGCTCCCACTGACTACAACAACCCTCTGGCAGAATCATATACACGTGCACTTCTAAATCTAGCTTAGAACGACGCTATACTCATCCTCCTGCCGGATCTCATAGTCTGGAACAGCAGTAATGGCAAGTCTGGGTAAACAAGAACCTCTTTGTCACCGTCCTTGAGGCTACCGGAGTACCTCTCGAGTGCCTGAGGTTACCCACCATATCTGCGGAGTGGCTAATGTAATGTCAAACCTGATTGAATTTTTAGGTCCTATTAAATTTTCAATAATCGTTTGCGGCTCTGGAATCACTTCCAATTTTACCATACTCCCACTACTGTTTTCTGAAAAAGTCCATTTTACTAAAACTGTGGCGAGCAATATCACTATTGATCTTCCAGATGGTAGAAAGTTAACCCTCATCATAGCCCGGGTTAACCTACAAACAGCCATTACAGAAACGCGCCTTGAGTTATCCAGATTCTGGTTTTAAGCATAAGCTGGACAACTCTCCGTACCTTAACATCGTTAAGATATGAACCATTTTATATACAATATAGAAATAGAGGCACAGATTTAATTGGAACCAGATTCAAATCATGCAGCTGTCTCCAGTGCATGTCAACTAAATGGAGAGAGGTCGATCAGCATTACTCAACTTAGGAATGCATCCAAATATGAGTAACCTGAAAAAGAAGCAAGTTCTCAAAAACCATTACTATCAACTGAATACCAACCACAAGTATCTAAATCTTCGATCACCTTGAACAATCCTGATACTTGCAACACATGGTTCTCTACTTTATTTTTGTACTTATAACTTCTCAAATTTGGACCTTGTATTTCTACGAAACACGTGTCTAAAACTTGAGAAGTCACAAGCAAACAGAATATAGTACGAGGACCAACCCCTCTGTCCTAATGGACACTGGACAACATACAATACTTTGTATATAAGTCCCCTGAGTTTAATAACTCAAACCCTGTGCGTCGTAGGTTGAAAACTGTATCCAGGCGATCTCTTCAAATATCACCAATTACAACGAATTCCAATATAATGTGGATGATCACCTAATTCCCAATAACTTTCTCCCACTCATCATCTATAAAACCATACAGATGTGAGAATCATACCTGCTAAATACATACCCTGGAGCAAGGGTTTAATTGGGAAATCAGTTTTCAATTAATAATGCACAGTGAAACTGAAACATGAAAATGTTTCGAAGGGGTATCCGGGTATTCCTAGTAATACCTCTTCCATTATCCAGATCATGACTGTAACCGTATATACGCGGTTTGGTCGTGAATGATAGCAGTCACAATTTATTTTGCCCTCTTTCTCATCTCTTTATTTGTCTTTACTTATTACTTTCTGCACACCACACTTAGGCTGATTGGTTTTCTTCCTTCCCCACCTTTCGGCACATGCCTATAGTTTGGAAGAAGACTATCCAATAAGCGCAATAGGTGTACCCTCTCCTAATCCTAGGAGCCCTCACAACCTGAGAGAAGGTAAAAGGAAAAGACAACTGAATAATCCTATTCAATCTCTCCAGAACCAGAATCCATCCTCAAATCTGGAACAAGTTCCTTCGAGTTCGTATATAACCATACGATGGATTTATCCAATGGAAGTGGATGTTCGTAGTAATACGGGGTGCTCTGGAGAAATGCAAAGGGTAAAATAACGAGTGGCAATGATGTATGCAACTCAGACAATCCAAAAGCCAGTGTTTTAAGAAAGTTTGGTTAGCTTGGTCACTGAGTCATAGTCTAGGGTCGGGTCATTGTCGCTGTCAAAGAGAGAGAGAAAAGAAACACTCTGCGTGCACTCTAACCTAGATCAGAATGGTTATCATTCTATCTAATCAGGATGTCTCCCACTGTATCCTCAAATTCTCCTTTAAAACTGAAAGAAGAATTAGTCGGGATCACCTGAGGAGTAAACCAACTCATCAGTAGGAATAGGGATCCAACTATCATCGCATGATAACGTGATGGAATCCACTCACGCTATCACACTCCAGAAGGTATGCGCATGCCTGGAAAGTTTCATGTACTCCCGATGTGATTTTTATCCCATGCTCTTATGACCTTGACGTAGGCCAACAAATCATAAGTCACATGTCAAGTTCTACCCGTCATTATCCAGGTTAATTTGAACCCACCCGTACATACCCTTGACGTAGGCCAACAAAGTAGTATGACTGTCCCAAACCAACGCATCTATCGATGCAACAGAAAAGTAACAAATAGCTACCATACACTATGCCTTGACGTAGGCCAACAAATATAGCATGAATACCAAGTGCTACCCGTCTGAAATGGCGGAGGGCTACGAATGGTTTTTGGCGAAAAACCTTTAACGTAATGAACTTGATATCGTTGAAGAAACCTGATAGCTTTTTACAAATATATAGTGGTGAAAACCTTTGCTAAAGAGGTCACTCCCGGTGAAGGGATCTCGGATCTTTCCCCGTAAAATGAGGTGCAAGATATTCTAACTGAATACCGCGATGCAAAGCAAAAAGTAATTGACTGTAGTGAAGTTATTACCCTGACGCAAACCTATGTCTAAGGGGTCACTCCCGATGAAGGGATCTCGGCACTTGCCTCGTCGAATGAGGTGCTGGATATTCATAACCAAATATCTCTGTGTAAAACAAAAGAAAACGTCCTTATAATAACAGCTTTTTGAAAATTGTTCCAACATCGAATAGGTTTGTTTTCCATGCATTGATAAGAATCAATGCAGTCCCATCAATTAATCACACCAGAAAAGAATAAAATTAAAATATACGAATATGCCATCCGCATTCGCCACTGGGTCCCGTCATCACCCGTTAGGTTACTTAACTAACAACCGAGCAGGGACTGGACTAGCGCGGGTGTAAAATATATACAACATCTATTAATATATATATATATATATATATATATATATATATATATAATAATCACTCCAGGCATGATAAATGCAATATCACAGAAAATTAATAAGTATTACAGAACAATATAGATAATCTGGGATCTCCGGGTTTCATTGAGCCACAAGTGAAACACGACGTTCCCCTGGTCGTGTCGATAGCCTGTTCAATAAAAACCTAGACCCCTACGAGCGCGACAAGTTACCCACCAAAACCTGAAGCGAGGCAGCCCCCTTCAGCAAAGGGAATAGACCACCCAGCACTTCACGGAATCCGGTAACTTGAACACCCCTCCTTGAGTCAACCTGTACCCCCTACGAGTGCGGCGAATAGCCCGCCAATTCTAGAGTGTAGCCCCCTCCGTCTCAAAGCCATGAGATGCGGGCCCATTGCCCTCTAGAACCCGGCTATCCGTGCACTCCACCTCAGGATAATCCTAGTACAGAAAAGAAAAAATGCACAACGGTGATATCGACCTTAACCCGGTCGTGCCCAAAAAGAATAATATACAAACAGGCAGTGACGGCAGTCCACATGTCGGACGCTCGCCCCGCGATATCAAATGTACAAATAAGCACTACCATTACACGCAAGCTATCCACCACGACAAATCCGCAACATCACAGCATAAAACAGAACATCAACGTGAATGTCATGTTCGCAAACCCGTCTAAAAGAGCTATAGCAATCAGACAAGATTTACCGCTCGAATAACATTCACGGTCACAGATAGAAATGTAATGCACTGTAAATTTTAAACAATGCTAGAAAATATCGATTTCGAAATAACCCCCGAATAGCCCTAAACAACCTGATAAAATCATATCCAAACTGGGCTAAACAAACAACAGCACTGAACCAATATTCCAAAGACAAAATGCAGTTGGGATGAAGAAAATGTGAGCACAAGATTTTGCTTGGAGGAAAAATAATGGGCTGCACAAAAAACAAAGAGAAAACGTTCTCTGCGGATGAACAAGTTGCAGTGGTGATGGGGATCATAGTCACATAATTCGCGCATTATTCGCCGAATTCGCGAATAATTCGCGAATTCTTGATCAAACGAATTAATCTCCGAATTATTCGTGATTGCCGAACTGGCCGAATTATTCACGAATTATTCGCGAATAATTCGCGAATTATTCCCGAATTATGTGATAAAACACCGAATAATTTAAAAAACAGCAAATAATTCACAAAATCAAAACCTAGCGTCTCATATATTAATTTATTGCTCGAAATCCTTCCCGAACATTTCCCGAACACTTACCGAATCTTTCCCGAATACCTGCCGATTTTTTCCGAATAATTCTCCGAATCCGAATTTTCGACCTCGCCGAATTATTCCCGAATGACGAATTTGTGACTATGATGGGGATGATATTTTTTAATCAATTAAATCAACACACCAAAAAATAAATGTCAGCCCCAAAATATCCACAGCAAAATGAACAGCCTCAGTTTTACACTACACTCACTAAAACATACACATGGAACATTTCATCATGGCCGCGCACAAAAAATTCCGGCAGGCCCTTTTTATTTTTTTTCAAGCAAAGAATATCAACATTGGTATTGTTTCGGATTGTTTCGGTTTTGATATTTTAACATTGTCTAAATAACTAGTATGCGGTTAATGGGTTGGCTCTGATACCATATAAGTCTACGGTAGCGCCCCGGCCATTAATCCGAGGCCAAATACGGAATAAAAACTTTTCAAACTGGCGCTAACGTAGCCCTAAAACCCGGATCATTCCATTAACCGTAAACTAGTAAAATGTAAAAGAGTTTGGAGAGATTATACCGATCGATCCGTGTCTTTCGGTCTTCAATCTCTGTCCCGAACTTCTCGCGGATGCTCCAACGAAGTCCGCTTTTCAATTTCGCTTGTTGAGATGGCTCCACGTCGAGAAATCTTTATATGGGCTCCCGCTTCAAACTGAAGCAATTCGGACATGAAGTTTACTAGCCGACATGTCCAAAATGAAGTAGAGATAGTGTGTGAATATTTTGTTTCAAGACACCCAATAAATTGGGTGAAGATAAATGAAGTTGCCATCGAAATTGTGAACAAAAGATTTTAGCTGGTAGGAAAAAATCAAGCTCACACAGGCTCGGCCAAATTAGTGCTCTGCCAAGTGAGAAGAATTCACTGGGGATTTTAATTTGGAGAGGTGACCATAAGAAAATGAAGTGGTGAGCATAAGGAAATATCATTACAAATATATAAACAAATATCTCAATAATATCCTTATCAAAACAAACACATTTAATGCCCAATGACTCATCACAAAATGCATGCACCAAATATTCCCAGCCCACACAATTTTCGAAATAGCCCAGCATATGGATTAGTTCACAATTCCAAATTTCACGTTTCACTTAATTAAACATTAAAATAAATGTTTAAAACCAAAATAAGAAATGACAACTTCAAAAGTAAACTTATAACGGAATTACAAGAATACCCCTCGTCCGTATATACATAGCTTCATCCATATTCCAACTGAATACGAATGCAACGAGACGAAAATATTCCAACAATCTAATACTGGGATCCGGCTTAAACCAAAACTCACTAGTATGATCCGTCCGATCATGATCCGTGCACGTATATGATCGAACCCTGCCATAAAACCATACGGCCCCTACAACGTTTCGCCCGAACTTGGGAAACTTTCTGTGGGGGACTCTAAAAACTCGTCAATACGCTGGCAGTGGGTTTAACCATAAGCACGTCAGTGGTACTAGCTGTACGTAACGGCTGCCCAGGTATTGAGCAAAAGGGAGGCCGATGAGTGAACTCATCCTAAAACCCTGCTGAGCTTGTCAGTGACAATATTCGTACAGTCCGGTCTATTCGTCTATGAGTATCGCATATTGGGCCTAGGGGGCTGGTAAACGTCAGACCCCCAATAGCGGTATTAGTCGTGTCGGAGTGTAGCCCAGAACACCCTGAGAAACTTCTGGAATACCTACCAGTAAATCTCACTTACCATGGCCAGAGATTTCGTGTAATGGCTCTCCAGACACAGCGCGATCACACCCCCAAACCGGGAGAGACAAATCCCCTGCCGACCCGCTCACTGCCTCCATGTGGTTCGGAACTGTACCCAACTAAAATCTGTTTGCACGATTCCTTTGAGCCGTGGTAGGGTGGTAATCAAAGTACAGTGGGAACTCACACGAGAAAAATGACGATCTAAGGTCGATAGACTAACCTGTACACATGTCACCAGGGAACTGCTATCTGACGACAGATATAATACCAACTAGCATGTTCCCGGCGAGTCCGTCCGGTGTACTCATAACCCAATAAGCACCTGTATACGTCTTAGGTGAACCAACTGACACCAATGGCTTGTGAGAACAGCCACCGCCCCTCGTCGGGGTCTCGATCCGTATACACTAGCCTACTCTCGGAGTATCGATGCCCAGTCTCGAAACTCCCATGACTAGGAACACTTTAACGATGTGCTTATAGACCCCAGCTCCCACGTATATGATCACCATCATACTGCTGGCAGTCAAGCAAGAATGCTATGGGCTCTATCAACGTGTAATAGTGATTTGTAATATCACCTGAATGATGTACACGATGATAAAGACAAACCAGATAGCATACTATCATCTCGAGTAAGACTGTCCTACTGGTATAGGTCTTCCCTCATTCATTGCAATCACGTGCCTGTGATCCAATAATTGACTTTGAGGGCACTATATCCAACAAAATGGATATTTGAATCCATTCGAATTTACATCTTATGAAACTTGCCAGTCATGTCTCAAAGGTAAAATGACCAAAACTCCGTTTACTGGACACAAAGAAAGAGCTACTGAACTCTTGGGACTGATACATGTGATGTATATGGTCCTATGTCTACACATGCCAGGAATGGTTTCTCGTACTATATTACATTCACCGATGATCTCTCAAGATTCGGACATATGTTCCTGTTGAAACACAAATCCGAACCTTTTGAGAAATTCAAGGAATATAAGTACGAAGTAGAGAACCAAACGGGTAAAAGTATTAAAATCCTTCAATCTGATCGGGGAGGAGAATACTTGAGCACGGAATTCCAAGACTATTTAAAAGAGAATCGGATTCTCTCTCAGCTTACTCCTCCGTATACACCACAGCACAACGGTGTATCAGAACAGAGGAATCGCACTCTATTAGATATGGTGCGCTCCATGATAAGTACTGTTGAGTTGCCTATTTCCTTTTGGGTTTATGCGCTTGAGACAGCCGCATATCTATTGAATCAAGTTCCATCAAAATCTGTGCCTAAGACACCATATGAGATATGGAGTGGAAAGAGACCATATCTTAAACGAGTTAAGATATGGGGTTGTCCGGCCTGTGTTAAAAAACAGAATCCGGACAAACTCGAGACACAATCAGTTCTTTGCAAGTTTGTGGGGTATCCAAAGAATTCACATGGATATCTATTCTATTATAATAAGGAACAAAAGGTGTTTGTAACTCAACATGCCACCTTTTTAAAAAAGGAATTATTTGTAAAAGAAATTAATGGTAATGAGGTAGAGCTGGAAGAAGTTCCAGCCACATATACTATAGCTGAAAATTTGGTAGAACCGGAGGATTCAATAGTCTCCGATGAAGCTCAGCCACTGCGCAGATCTAGTAGGGTTTCTCATCCACCTGAGAGATACTGCGGTTTTCTCATAGACGGTGGGAGAGAGTATTGCATCATGAAAGATGATGACCCAACTAGTTTCGAGCAAGCCATCACAAATGGGGACTCTGTGAAATGGCTGGATGCTATGCGATCTGAGATGGAATCTATGTATGCTAACAAAGTATGGACTTTGGAAGTTGCTCCTGAAGGGGTAAAACCCATTGGGAGCAAGTAGATTTTCAAGAAGAAAATTGGTGTAGATGGAAAGGTTGAGACCTTCAAAACTAGATTTATAGCAAAAGGTTTTCATCAACGACCAGATGTCAACTATGATGAAATATTTTCTACAGTGGTTATGCTTAAGTCCATCAGGATTCTATTTGCCATTGCTGCATACTATGACTACGAAATCTGGCAGATGGACATCAAGACCGTTTTTCTAAATGGTGATTTAGAAGAGAGCGTGTACATGACGCAGCCAAAGGGCTTCGTAGATAGTGAGAGCAGTGGAAAGATGTGCAAGCTGCTTAAATTAATTTACGGATTAAAGTAGGCATCCCGGAGTTGGAACATCTGTTTTGATGTGGCAGTCAAAGAGTTTGACTTTATTAAAAACGTAGATGAACCTTGTATATACAAGAAGGTTGTGGAGAGTAAGGTTGTCTTCCTCGTATTATACGTGGATGACATACTTTTGATAGGAAATAATGTTCCTATGCTACACTCGGTCAAGCTCTTCTTATCACAAAAGCTCTCCATGAAAGATCTGGGTGATACCTCATACATCCTTAGGATAAAGATCTATAGAGATAGATCTAAACGGATGTTGAAATTGTTCCAATCCAGGTACATTGATACCATACTAAAAAGATTTAGTATGGAAGATTCTAAGCGTGGTAATTTACCCGCTTATTCAGGAATCACTCTCTCCAAATAAATGTCTCCCAAGACTGATTTGGAAAGGACTCACATGCAAGAGATACCCTATGCTTCTGCAGTTGGGTCAATCATGTACGCGATGTTATGTACCAGACCGGATGTAGCTTACTCACTTAGTGTAGTAAGTAGATATCAATCAGATCCTGGGGAGAAGCACTGGACAACTGTGAAGAACATTCTTAAGTACTTGAGAAGGACTAAAAAAATGTTCTTGGTGTATGGTAACAGTGAATTCCAAATGGAGTCCTTTACCGATTCAAGCATCCAGAGTGATAAGGACGACAGTAAGTCGGTCTCGGGTTTTGTCTTCACCCTAAATGGAGGGGCGGTATGTTGGAAGAGTTCTAAGCAAGATACTGTAGCAGACTCGATGATGGAGGCTAAATATATCGCTGCTAACGATGCTGCCAAAGAGAATGTCTGGATGAAGAAGTTTATTGCTAAACTTGGTGTGGTTCCATCCATTGAACATCCAATATCCTTGTATTATGATAACAATAGAGCTGTGGGTTTGGCTAAGGAACCCCGGTCCCATAATCGATCCAGATATATTTATAGGCGGTATCACCTGATTCGGGAGATAGTAGATCGACGGGAGATCGAGGTCGGGAGAGTTGACACGAAAGATAACACAGCGGATCCACTCACGAAGGCCCTCCCCCAGACACAGTTTGAGAGACTTTTTGGGATGTTGGGTATGAGATACTACAATAATTGGCCTTAGTGCAAGTGAGAGATTGCTAGGAATATGTATGCCTTAGAGGCCATTATTGTATATTATAGTGGATACTTGGACACACACACACACACACACACACACACACACACACACACACATATATATATATATGAATGAAGGACTTTCTTGCTCGATATGATAGTATACTATCTGGTTGCATTTTATCTTAACATGTACACTTGTATTATTATACTGTCTCTCTGATATATGTTGATAAAGCCCTTAGGATGTTAGCTTGACTACCAGGACTATGATGCAGATAATACCAGTGGGACATGTGTAGTCCACAAGCACATCCTTTAACAGTTCATAGTCGAGAGAGTATTGAGACAGGGCATCGATATTCCAGTATAGACTAGTGTATACGTTTCTTGACCCTGTATAGGGCTATGATTGATCCCATAACCATTGGTGTTTGACATCAAAGATTGTGCACAGGTGCTCATTATAGAATGGGTATACCGAACAGGACTCGCCGAGAACTCCAAGATGGTACCATACCTATCGTCAGATAGCAGCTCTCTGGTGACACTGGTACATGTTAGTTTGTAGACCCGAGATCATCATAATGTCTTGTGTGGTTCCCACTGTGCTTTGATTTATTCCCTACCACGGCTCAAAAGAGTCGTGCAAACAGGTGGATTTTGGGTATAATCCCTAGTCACATGGAGGCAGTGAGCGATAGGAAGAGTTTCGTCTCTCCCGGTATAGGGAGTTGATATTGTGCTATGCTCGATTGGCTATAACAGCAAATCCCTGGCCAGGGCTGATGAGATTTACTGGTAAATGTTATCAGTAATTTCTCGAACCGTTATGGGCCACACATTGGCATGACTTATCAAGTTACTGGGGTCTGAAATTTCCACCCCCAGACTCGATATGCGACATATCAGACGAAGAGACCGGACTATACGGTAAGTGTTACTTATAGGCTTCACGGGAGTTTGGACAACTTTGCTTGTTGATCTTCTATTCGCTCAATACTTGGGTAGCCGTAATGTCCAGCTAGTACCGCTGACGGCTTGTGGGTGATTGATGTGATCATTACCTATTGCTGGCGTATTGACGAATCTTTAGAGTCCCACACAGAGATTTCCTAGCTCAAGCGAAACGAAGTAGGGCACATATGTAATATGTGTGGATGCTTGATTAAATACGAGTATGTGATACCGTATTCTAATCTCGCGATATTTCATATCGGTTAGGTTATATGTGATATAACCGGAGTATTGAATCAAGTGTTGATTCGATGATTTGTTATATGTATACATATTTGATATTCCATATTGAATATTGTCGGTTATATGTGATATAACCGGGTTATTGAATCAAGTGTTGATTTGATAAATTGATATACATGTAAATGATATTAGTCGGTTATATATGATATAGCCGGATTATTGAATCAAGTGTTAATTTAATAATTTGATATATATATATATATATATATATATATATATATATATATATATTTGATATATTAATATATATCAACTAAGTGTGTGTGTGTGTGTGTGTTGTATCATGCTTGATGATATATAGAAAATGGGTGTATGAGACTTACACTAAAACTAAAGATAATTGTGGTTATTATTTATTAAGAGTAAAATAAAATAAGTGACAATGAGCATAGTTTAAGATACTTGTAGAAGCATATAGAAGGTATGGCTCATCTCACTAATTTTTTTTTACTCTAGATATTTCATAACCCAATCATTTATTTATAGCCCATGGTTAATTCTCACACTTATCTTTTGAGATATTTTTCTTCACCCAAGTGTTTTTCTTCCTCTCTAGTTTTTCTTGAGTAGAAAAAAAATAATAAGAGAAAAGAATTTCTAAATTGAGAAGAATTCCTACTTCATCAACCTATTCTCATCTAGTCCTTTAGATTAGCTTGTTTGCTTCATTAATTGTTTGATTAGTGAAGAGATAGCTTGAGTTAGAAAAACTTCAAAATGAATCATCTTCGGCCTCGAAGACGACAAAGCAAGCTCGTTCCTTTTACCAAGTGGAGCCTAAGAAGAGTTCTAGGGACTATTACTTGGAGCTTTAGAAGTGAAGGACCGGTCTACAAAGTTTGTATTCCCTTTTCAGTTAGTTATAGATCTTGTTTACTTGCTAAAAACCCTAAATCTCTAGTTCGATTCTAGGTTAGCATGCTTTAGCACACTAGATTTTTTTAAATTGCATATGGGATGCTTGAAATAACCTAATAGTGTTGCTAAGACATACTTTCATTGATTACTACCCTACCACGGCTCAAAAGAGTCGTGCAAACAGATTTTTGTTGGGTATAGTCCCGAACCACATGGAGGCAGTGAGCGGATCGTCGGGAATTCATCTCTCCCGGTATTGGGGGTTGATGTCACGTTGTGCACGGGTGGCCATCACCAGAAATCCTTGGCCAATATAGTTGAGAATTGCTGATTTGGATCAGTAGTTCTCAGTGGGTGATGAGCTTCATACAGATACGAAATATCGCGTTATTAGGGGTTTGACTTTATCCACCGCCTAGACCCGATATGCGATATTCTTAGATGAACGGACCTGACTGTATGGAAATTGTCATGGACAGACTTAGTAGGGGTTCGAATGAGTTTGCTCGTCGGCCTTCTTTTCGCTCAATACCTGGGTAGCTGTTACATACAGCTAGTGCCACTGACGCGCTTGTGCTTAAACTCACTGCCAGCGTATTAACGAGTTTTTAGAGTCCTACACAAAGGATTTCTCTGATTCTGGCGAAACGATGTAGTAGCCGTATTGGATACGTGCAGGGTTCCGATCGATTGATTGTACTATGTACCCGGACTTTTGATCGGGCAGTTGATAATACTAGCCGGGTCGGATTTGAGCCGGATTATTAAATCAGGTATTGATTTAATAATTTACGTATATATATTTCGATATGTATATTCTAGTATTATGTTCTTTGTGTTATTCAATCTTTTCGGGTATTCGTATTTCGGTACGGATACAGATATGTATATACAGTAGAGTGTAATCCGTATTTTTTACAGATAATATTCTAGAAGGTGGACACTTCATTTTAGATTTATCCATTTATCATAAATGGATAATGAGATGGAAAAGGAAAAAGGGAAGTATAGTGAGAACCATGCTTGGATAATGTTGCATAAATGAATTAACAATTCATTTATGCAAACTATTTAAGCATGGATTGAATATTAAATTGGAAAATTGTGTTTTATAAAATATGGCTTTATTCTTCACTTGATGACTTGATGAAAAGATTAAAAAAAGAATGAGAATGGATGGTTCATTTGTGAGCATGCCATCTTCTCTCCTCACCATTAGCTTCATTCCCTTTGTCACTTTTCTTGAGTTGCTCCACCATCTTCAACCTACTCTCTACAATAACATGTGTTGAGAATCAAGAGAGGAGGTGAGGTAAATAAACATTTTGAACACTTCACTACATTCTAGGCATTCTAGATTAGCCATCTAGAGTTCCTAGTTGCTTCACTTGATCATGGATGTGGAGCTAGAGCCATGAGCTATATTCTCCGGGTGGATCATCTTCGACGGAGGAAGACCGGTGATCAAGCTTGATCGAAAGGACCACAAAGACCGAAGGACACGAACCGTTCGGTATAACCATTTCTATCACAGTAGATAGATACTTTTAGATAGCTAGTTTCATATTTGGTTTCGATTCTTAGTTGGTTTTGTTAGTGCCAAGTTTTAAACGCCAATTTTCGTTCCGCGTCGGCCACGGTAATTGGCCAGGACGCTGGCAAATCCCAACAGTTTTTTATATAAAGAAAAGTCCTAATTTGAAATTGAAGAGAAACCTTAATTCTAATCCTAAATTGAAAAGGAAGAAGATGATTTTGAAAGGTATTTTTGGCTTTTAGTAGTTACTTAATGGTATGTTAACTAGAATAGCGGAATATTCATATATGAATATTCATAAAATCATATATGTATCTTGAACTCTGAATCCAGATATTATCTGGATATCTGGACACGGATGTAACCCTATAATTATGACCCCTTGAAAAATAAAGAAGTGTATATCATAGTCAAAGGTTGCTCAACTCCAGCTCAATACCTAATCTCTCCAATCCAATCTCTATCTTTTTCTTCAACAGCCAACACCCAAATCCTCAACTGTTGTGACACGGACCATGACAAAACGAACTAAAAATAAACAAATAAAATTACCAATTGCACGTACTTTGAATGAGTTAAATGCTAACTGCTTGGAAAAGTCTATTTTATTAATGAGGGCATTGAAACATCATTTAAAAACAACTAGTCTAGCTCATGGGTGCAGGATTCAACGGGCCAGATCCAAGAAACCGTTTCATTTTGATTTCATTACTCACCAAGAAATTATGGTTTTTATTTTTTCAATTTAATTAGAGCTCGCATTCGGTTCGAGGCATGACATATAATTTGGTGATGAAACTAGATTCTATATATTAAAATAAAGGGTATTTTCGATATCCATCCCCAAAACTTTCATATTTCTTAATAAGACCCTCAAAACTTCCTTTTTCTAAGTCAATTATCCAAATCATTTAAGCTGTCTAAGTTGGTCCCCGTGCTTAGTTTTTCAACCAAATTCCATTTAAAATGACCATTTTTGTTCTTATCTTCTTCTTCCATACTCCATCAACTCCATTCTTCTATTTCCTTTCAAATCCTATCACCAAATTTTCCATTAGAATGGAACTCACATATCTTCTCTTAAACCATTCAGAACCATCTTCATAAATAACAAACGATTATTTTTCCCATAAAGGACCAAATATACTAAGCGAGGATGAATTGAGTGTTGATTAGATTGTTAAGGGTAGATTAGATATTTAGCAGCTTAATTAGACTAATTAATCACTATTTAACTAGTAAGGGTACTTTTCAGACAACTTAAAGGATTTAAGGGTCTTATTTAGAAATATGAAGCTTAAAGGTCTTATTTAGAAATATGAAAAATTCAGGGGTTGTATATAGGAAAAATTAAGGGTCGTATGATAAATCCTTGAAGATGTCTAAATTGGTGCCCATGTTTAGTTTTCCATCCAAATTCCATTCAAAATGATCATTTTACCCTTATCTTCTTCTTCCATATTTCATCATCATTCTTTTATTTCTTTTCAAATTTCAACACCCAAAAATATATTAGAATTGCACCCATCTATAATTATAATCCTAGTGGTCCTTCTCCTAAACCATTAGGAACCCGTATTCATGAATTAAAAATGATTATTTTTTCTATAGAGAACTAAATATGCTAAGAATGGATTGAAGGTTGATTAGAGTGTTTAGGGGGTAGATTAGGTATTTAGCAGTTTAAGTAGGCTAATTAATAACTATTTAATTGATAGGGTTCTTTTTAGATAATTTAAAGGATTTTGGGGTTTTATTTAGAAATATGAAGTTTTAGGGGTCTTATTTAGAAATAAAAATTCTTGAGGGCTGAATATGGCAAAAACCCTTTAAATTAATATGTCAAGAGATTCATAATATAAATATGCTAATTCTTTATTGTAATATGACATCATACGAGGAAAGTCGAGCTGCATGTCCACTTGGCCTTTTAAAATCGGTATGTAAGCATGGAAAATGATCTGAATTCAATTGCAATAGGAATTGATATGAGAAAGAGAACAATAACATATGGAAAATGGCACAATATTAGAAAGACATAAAAGCAAAAAATATGGAAAGTGATTATGCTCTATATTGGCGATCTTCCAGATCAGGACACGTGGCAGATGACGTGTCCCAGAACTCAGAAGAAAGGGCCCACAGGGGCCGATCAGACCACCTCTGTACCCGACCTGTAAACACAAGCTGGCTCACCTCAGAGCCCCCTGCAAATTGGCCTCCTCGGCCTCATAGCTCACCCTCGAGCTACGACAGGACCAAGATACCTCGGCTCTCCCACTCGTTCCCGAGCTCTCCCGCCGAGGCCATCTTCCTCGGTCCCTCCGACCGACCAACTCCCCCACTCACAGGCGTAACCGCCGCTCCGCAAATCTCATCATGCGCGGACTCTCCGCCGGCAACATCCTACGTTCCACGCCATCACGATCCCCATTAACGGGCGATCCGCTTATTATGCGAGCGTGACGTCAGGAGCGTAACTGCCAGCGAGATTCTCGCGCCTGCTACTGTGTGCTACCACCACTATATAAACCCCCATCACAGAGGGGTCAAGTAAGCTTTTTTCACCCCACTTAGCCGTTACTCTGCTCGGATCTTATGCTAACTTGATCGTCGGAGGGTTCTCGGTGGTACCAAACCACCCCGGGACTTCCTTGCAGGTACTCGGCGTAAACTCCTCAAAACCACCAATCTCCTCAAAACCCATTGAGAGCCACATGCTACAGGAGATCACCTCCAAGATCCACCGGGAGATCGACGGAAGACAACATCTGACGGAGACCCGAAATGGACCTCCATCAGTTGACGCCGTCCGTGAGAAATAAAACTCCACAAAAACAAAAGTTGGCCTTCCGATCTCCATCCACATGGCATGCGATCACCCTGAAGATCCAGGTACCAGCCGTCGCCGCCCCCTCACCGGAGACGCGGATGAACCTCCTCCAGCGACCGTCATCAACACCCTCGCCGGCAGAATAGACCGACTACAGTACATCGTGGAGGCGCTCATCTGCGTCCAAACGGCCGGGCCAGGGCCCCAGATCGTCGCTCCTCCGCCTCCAGAAGACTGTGCCCTCGTCGGCACGGCTGACCACCGGCAGGCTACGTCCCATGGCCACAGATCTCATGGGCCGATACCCTCTGAGGCCCGCTGGGCGCCCCACAGCTCCACACCAAGATCCGCCGCCAGAGCGCCTCGCCTCGAGCCTCCTCGTGACCCTCACCCCCTGATGAGATGTCGGTCACCTCGCCTGTCCCCAGGCATGACCGACACCCCCTCCCTCGACTGGGTCGCACAGAAGGGGCTCGCCACAGCGGCTCGAGGGCCACCTCGCCCGAGGATCCGAGGAACCTCATCAAGAGGAACCGGGGCCGTACCCAGATGCAGATCTTCCACAGCAGAGGCCAGGGATCACAAGGCGCCGAATTCTCGGGGTACCATGGCCGACTCGACGCCCTCGAGAAGAAGATCGAGGGCATACACCGAGAAGGTCACCTCTCGGGCGATGGGGCTAAGTACGCCGCCGACTCACTCACCAAGCCATTTACCGAGGGACTGCTCGCTGTTCACGTCTCCTCGCGCAACAAGCCCCCGAAGGTCTCTCTGTTCGATGGGAAAACCGACCCAAAAGACCATTTGAATGCTTTCACCGCGGGGATGAGCTTCCAAGATCATTCCGACGCCGCCCAGTGCAGAGCCTTCACAGCCACCCTCATCCGCTAAGGTCGGGACTGGTTCCGAGGACTCGAGTCTCGCTCAATCTCGACCTTCGACGAGCTGGCTACTCAGTTCCTCGGCCACTTCATCGGGAACAATCGGCAGAAGCACACGGTCGACTACCTCTTCACAATTAAGAGCGGGGATAAGGAGACGTTCAAAGCTTACGTCACCCGCTTCTACAACGCCCTCCTCGAGGTCCCCGAGCACCGGGACGAGACCGTCATCACGACGCTCAGATCTAGTCTTAGGCACAAGGAGTGGTTGCGCTTCTTTGCATTGGCGCAGCCTAAGACCATGGCCGAGGTCAAGGCGTGGACCGAGAGCGAGGTCCAGCTCGAGTCCGAGTTGAACGCGAACCTCCCTCGAGCAGAACGGTCCGACCAGAAGAAGAGGGCTCGGGAAGAAAGGCCGGAGCGTCAGCAGCCCTATCACCCGAAGTTCCAGGAGTACACCCCGCTCAACGTCTCCCTCGCAGTGTTATTAGAGGATGCCCAGGGCGAGGGGTTCTTCAGGTTCCCTCCAATCCCGCGTCAGGCCTCGAAGCGAACCCGGGACCCCTACTGCGCCTTCCACCGAACGCTGGGCCACGCCACGGAGGATTGTAAGCAACTCCAGGACTACATCGAGGAGCTCATCCGATCAGGGCATCTCGCCGCCTACGTAAGAGATAAGCGGCAGGCCGACCGCGGGCAAGTGCAGCGTCCCCCTCCCGCCGAGCTGACCATCGGCCAGATCATGCTCATTTCAGCAGATGACCAGTCCAGCGCCCAGGGAGTCCCGTACCCGGTGCCGAGCACGGAGACCAACAAGCTTCCGGGGAGCTCGGGCCACGCAAATAAGGTCATCTATTAGCATGTACTTTTTTTAAGGGCAATGTATACTATTCCTAGGGTCTGTTGTTAATTTAGTAAAAGATCAATAGAATATTGCGAAAAAGAAGGAAAGTTCTTATTTATTCAAAAAGGTATTATGGGCTCCTCAGCCATACATACAAAAAGAAAAAGAAAATTACAGCAGCGGGGGAAGGGGGTGCAGGGAGCACTGCTCATGGTACTCAGTAAAGATCTTTGCCAGCCGAGGCCTCACGAGATCCAGCCTCTGCCCTCGATTCCTTCCCCCCCCCCCGCGCGCGTGTTGACCTCGAGCCTCAGTTCGTAGCACTCACGGACGAGTGCCACCGAGTGAGCCAGCCGACCCGCGGAGATCAGGCTGAAGCGCCTCAGAGGCCGCGGCTTGCCCACGGCCTCGTCGTAGAGCTGCTCGGACAGGAGGTTGTAAAGCCCCGGCGACGCCCTCCAGATGGAGTACATCAGCAGCTACAGTAGAGGGGAGCGCCAGGGGAGCAGCTGGCCGAAGTGGTCTTCGATGCTCCCATAGACCAACTGCACCGTGTCCTCGGCGCAGTTCTGGTCGTAGAGGTATACTTCTTCGAAGTGGATGATTTCGAAGATGGTAAAGGGGAAGTCTTCCATTCTCAACGATCTGTTTGTGAAGAAAAGAAGGACCAGCGCTCCCTCAGCTTTATATAGCCCGCTGCGCCCTAACGGAACCCAACGGTCGCCCGTTTTCGCCCACAAAGTCGCCGCCACATGGCGATCATTGAGCCTTCTATGGCGGAATCGAAACGACACGGCTCTGGCGCTTCGCCTCCCCACACATTCAATGCGCATGCTACGCGCACGTTCGCCGCGACCGTTCCTGTTCCCCATACCTGCAACGGGATGGTCGGGCGAAACCTTATGAAGAATCGGCCAAGCATCTACCATGCTCGGCTATCCCTGGCCGGTAGCTTCGCTACACGCAACGCCGGGGATCAAAGCCCTCGCCAAGAGGCAACCGCGCAGTTTCACTGCCCGGCTATCCTTAGCAGGCCTCCTACGGCCCCTCCAACGCTAAGGATCAAAGTCCTCCTTAGAGGCAGCCGAGCGGCTTCCCTGCTCGGCTATCCCTGGCCGGTAGCTTCCCTACTCGCAATGCCAGGGATCAAAGCCCTCGCCCAGAGGCAACCGCACAGCTTCACTGCCTGGTTATCCTTAGGAGGCCTCCTACGGCCCCTCCAACGCTAAGGATCAAAGTCCTCCTTAGAGGCAGCTCAGCAGCTACCCTGCTCGGCTATCCCTGGCCGGTAGCTTCCCTACTCGTAACGCCAGGGATCAAAAAGTCCTCCCAGAAGCAGTCGAGCCCGACCCTCGCTCAGCTATCCCCGGCTGGTAGCTTCCTACCACAACCGACAGGGATCAAAAGCCCTCACAGAGGCAGTCAAGCCCGACCCTCGCTCGGCTATCCTTCAGGACAAAAGCTCTCGCCAAGAGGCACCGGGCAGTAACCCTGCTCGGCTAAGGGTCCTTGGTAGGCTTCTTGCAGCCCCTCCCACGCTAAGGACCAAAGTCTTCCTTTGAGGCGATCGAGCCCGACCCTTGCTCAGCTATCCCCGGCTGGTAGCTTCCTACCACATCCGATAGGGATCAAAGTCCTCGCCAAGAGGCACTGGGCAGTAACCCTGCTCGGTCCCCGTCCTAAAGGATCAAATCCCTCGCAAGAGGCAACCGAGCCCGACCCTTGCTCGGTCATCTCCGGCTGGTAGCTCCCTACCCATGACGCCAGGGATCAGAGCCCTCGCAAGAGGCATCTGAGTGGCTACCCCGCTCGGTCATCCCAGGCTGGTGCCTACCCACGACGCCAGAGATCAAAGCCCTCGCCAAGAGACAACTGCGCAGCTTCACTGCCCGACTATCCTTAGCAGGCCTCCTACGGCCCCTCCAACGCTAAGGATCGAAGCCATCCTTAGAGGCAGCCGAGTGGCTTCCCTGCTCGGCTATCCCTGGCCGGTAGCTTCCCTACTCACAACGCCAGGGATCAAAGCCCTCGCCAAGAGGCAACCGCGCAGCTTCACTGCCCGGTTATCCTTAGCAGGCCTCCTACGGCCCCTCCAACGCTAAGGATCAAAGTCCTCCTTAGAGGCAGCCGAGCGGCTTTCCTGCTCGGCTATCCCTGGCCGGTAGCTTCCCTACTCACAACGCCAGAGATCAAAGCCCTCGCCAACAGGCAACCGTGCAGCTTCACTGCACAGTTATCCTTAGCAGGCCTCCTACGGCCCCTCCAACGCTAAGGATCAAAGTCCTCCCAGAGGCAGTCGAGCCCGACCCTCGCTCGGCTATCCCCGGCTGGTGGTTTCCTGATCGCAATGCCAGGGATCAAGGCCATCGCCAAGAGACAACCGCGCAGCTTCACTGCTCGGTTATCCTTAGCAGGCCTCCTACGGCCTCTCCAATGCTAAGGATCAAAGTCCTCCTAGAGGCAGTCGAGCCCGACCCTTGCTCGGCTATCCCCGGTTGGTAGCTTCCTACCACAACCGACAGGGATCAAAGCCCTCACCAAGATCAACCGAGCAGCTTCCCTGCTTGGTCATCCCCAGCAGGCATCCTCCTGCCCAACATACGTTGCGGGTTTGTAGCCCTCATAACGAGGCCACTGAGCCCGTTTATGCTCGGCACAACTATGACGGACATCTCTTTGCCCATCACATGCAGCGGATCCGAAGCCCCAACAAGAGACATCAGGTTTATCCAAGTCTGAGTGATCCCCCTCAACTTTGGGGCCATGGAGATGCCTCCTTCTCAGCAGCGCTTGGCACACTTGGCAAGTGATTGAAATCAACTCGACGAACAATCGCTAGACAGATAGCCGACCTGACATGGAAGCCCAACAGTGCAAGTAAGGATATTTTACGAGCATTCTTCACAAAAAGAAGATAAAGTGCAAGCTGATGAAACAAAAAGTTTTACTACCAAAAGCGAAGTCTTTAAAAAGGGTATTTTGGGCTCCCCAGCCTTACAGACTGCCCGGAGGCTTACAAAAATTCCAGAAGCGGCAAAATAAAAGGAGGAGGAAGACGGAGGCTTTAGGCCTCGGGGCTAGGCATGACCTCGGGGTCCCCGATATCTACCACGAGTCGAGAAGGGTCCTCGGCCACATCCTCGTCAGGAATCTCTTCCCCTTTCTCATCGGCATCCGCGAGCGGGTATTCGGCCCGGAGCTCTTCATCAGTGAACTCCGGCATCCGGACCTTAACGACGTCGAGGGCCTCGTGCCAGATGCGGGTGGTAGCCACGGCTAAGTCATTGTAGAAGTCCTTCGACTTCTTGTAGTCCTCCACCGCCTTCGCCGCCGAGAGGTCGGCCCGCTTCACCGCCTCGACCGCCGCCCCCAGCTCCTTCCGGAGGGTCCTCACCGTCTTCTTCATGTTGCCGGCGAGTACCTGAGCGTCCTCAAGCTTGACCTCGGCAGCCACGGCGGCCTCGCGGTGCCGGGCAACCTCCCGTTTCCCGGCCTCCGCCTCACCCTCCAGGGCGGTAACCCTCGCCATCGCCGCCTCCAGCTCCCGCTTGGAGCTCTCTTCCAGCGAGGTAAGCTGGTCCGCGGCCTTCATCATCGGGGCTATCACCTCGGCCTCCATGCATACGGCAAGGGCGACGTGTTGGAGGACCTGAAAAAATAAGAAAGAGGTCAGGAAGACGAAGGAAGCACCAAATCTCACAAACAACTGAGCACTTACCTGCACGGCCTCCTGGGCGATGGACGCCATATGGGCCTTGAAGGTCCCCCCGGGGACCCTACCCCCTGCTGACTTCTCTATTTCGTGCAGCAGGCTATCCATGACAGATAGCCCCGAGGGCACCAGGAACGGGAGGTGATTGGTCGTCTTTTGCGTACGTGCGTTTTAAAATCAAAATTAAGAATATACCGCAATCAATAACAGTGTCGCTTGGTAGATAGCTGGTTGAGTATGGGTCAATCCACAGGGAGAAGGATTCCTTTTCTTTATGTTTTAACGAGTTAAGTCCAAAAAATTGGTGGTTTTGTATTAAGATCTAAGAATGAGATAAAAGTTGATAAAAAGTTTGCTAGGGTTAGGATTAGGTTAGTTCGAGATAGGGATCTTCTTGCTTCTATCAATGCCTTAGTTATGAATAAAGCTGTTAGGGTAATCGGCAATAACGGGGATTAGCACGACTGGGAAGAAACTAAGTTTCTTCCTTTTTGTCCTTGTTCGTCCGTTCTTGGCTCTTGGCCCTAACCTCTAGTTAATTCAATCACACCCGGTCTAACTAGGGAATCACCGCTATTACGTAGGATAGGGTACCGTAGTGAGCGGTGTGTGGTTGATTTAAAAAGAGTCCTTTTAATAAAATTATATGGGCAAAGAAAGGAGTGAGAGAGATTTCCATCTCTCAAACCTTCCATATCCTAATCCTAACAAATGAGGGATTACTCACTCATTAGGAAGTTAACAATGAAATTCATTTTTTATAATTTTTATCTTAGAAAACTAAATTGTAGATATTAAAAGAACAGATAAAAATTGTAAGAATTAAATTCAGATAATAAAAGAATGCGAGACAAAAATAAAAACTCATACTTTATTGATGACCTCAAGAATGCATTACAATTGAATTTAGATCTAGAAAAAGGCAAAAAGAGGCATCCTAAGAAAGGCACCCTAGAAGAGGCACCCTTTATTTGGCTTTGAGCCCTCCTATTTATATATAGGAAAAACCCTAGGGTTACATTCTGATCCATACATGAAATTACAAAGCAACTCCAAAGACCGAGTCAAAGCACCGATACCCCACCGACACGTGCATTGCACGGCCGCGGAACCGCGACAGAATAGCCTGTTTGGCCGCGGATCCACGGCTATTTGGTGGGGTCATGGGCCCATCTCTTCAGGGTTTCTCTGTGTTGCTTTTATCTTCTGTTTTCTTTACTTGGTTTCTCAGAATCTCTTCTATTTCCTTCCAGATTTTCAACAGTGAAGAATGATGTGGACTTTTGCCTTGAGCTTCGTGTTAAAGTCTTGAATCTTGTGCTGCCCTTGTGCTTTGTGTATTGAACTGTCTAATGATTTTCCATTTGTTCCTTAAACTGGTAGGCGGCATCATATGGATTCATCTATTGTTGGTCGTACTCTCACATTTGTAGCGACTTTTCATGAATTTCACTGTAACGATCTGAGAACCTGTAACCTGCAACTATTTAGCAGACATGGATCAAAAGCACCTATTTATGTGTAATGTGATTAAGAATGGATGGTATAAAAATGCAAAAATCTGATATGAACAAATACCCCCAAACTTATCTTTTGCTCGTCCCGAGCAAAGCCAATTTTATTCTCGAAAAATCCTAACCTCACTTTCGAAGGGAACGCGATTGCACTGAGCTCGTACAACAAACCGTTAAATCTCTAAGTGTCCCTAGTAGGAGGAGTGTTGTCTCCTGGGGGTTTTCAGTGGATACTACCCACAAAATCCAATTAATTTGGCCTGTTGACTTTTATTCTTCAATTCGGTATTCTAGCGAGGAAGTCTATTATCTTCAACTTAGAAATCATCAACTCGTATTTTTCACACTCACTTTTCATTTAACTTAAGATCGTATATGTTCTGCAAATTTATTAAGCTTTCAACATCTTTTGAATTTTCCTTCTAAGGTTCCATCTCAATTTAAGAATTTTTATCATCTCTACTGAAGGTATAAACCCTATTTTTCATTCCTATCTCTCATCCAAACCCTAATCATATACCCCTACATGTGTGTGATTATCACCCCTACACTTGGAATTTCAATTCAAGCTATCATACTCTTGTTCATCGTCCAAAGTACTTTTAGTTTGTGAATTTTAGATGAAATTGCTCACCCATTCTTCATGCGACTGTTAATACTTCTTGAGGTACTAACGACCGATTAGAAAATGAGTTCGCGCATTTAGGCGTAATTCCCCGTCTTGTAATACCTAAGGCTTAGCAGTGACTCTCAAACCAGTTGGTCTAAGGCACTAGGTGATAAAGCACCCTCGCTATATTTTTTTATTTATGCAGCCTTAAGTAATTACAAAAACCAGTGTTCATTTTTTTTATCTCTTTATTCACACTTGTACTTTTATTTTATTTTTCTTCATACTAAAGATTTTAGACAAGAGCATTTCAAGGTATCCTCTACTATCCCAAGTCTCAAGGTGCGTGTATGTGCAAATAGTAGGGTATATATTTTCAGAATTTAGACTTAAGGTTTAGAATTATTTTTCAGACTTACACTTCAAATAAAAATTTCAATACTCTTCCCTTATTTTGACTTAGCCCAAGAACTGAACTCAAAATTCACCTATTTCTAAATAAACTATAAGGACATATATTTTTTACAGTTAAACTTTAAGAAATGTTATTTTAGGGTTTTTAATTTACTAAGTTTTGGATCTAGTTTTTCCCTACTATTCAACCATCATGTTGAACTTAAGTCAAATATGGTCAAAATTGAAATTTTCAATTTTTATTTTTTTTAATTTTTGATTTTTATCGGTTTTAAAATAAGTATGCAAATGCAAAAATATACAAATGAATGCGAAGGAGGAAAGCGTACCGAGCACACCCCCAAACTTAAACTTGACAGTGTCCTCACTGTCAGGCTACACTAAGAGGATCAAAGTTGTCGGCACTCCCCTATTTATTTATAATTTTTTTTAACAGAAAAAGAAAACAAAATATATATACAAAAAGGTCCCCCCAAACTTAAATGAAACAGTGTTTCCGCTGTTTAAGCGTTAAAGTTCAGAGTTAGGGAGGAGAAAAACACAGTATCAAGCAATCCAAGGCCTTACACAGGCCAAAAGTTAGCACCAACCATTTGAAGAATTTATCAATGTAACGTATAGGTCGGTGGAAGAACCTGTTATATAGAGCCAAGAAGAAGTGGGGAAGAGATAAGTGGTGGTATGGAAAGGGTTTGCATGAACGTGAATGTGAGGAGATAAGAGGTGATGATAAATAAAAATGAGAATGTGAATTATCAGAAATGAGTGGAATATTGATATTCTCGTATTTTATAAGAAGAAAGGGCCGTGGTTCAACTTCTATAGATGGAGGTTGATTAATCACAAAATCCTTGTTGTTTAGGAATGCAAGTTCGAGAGCTTTTTGTGTGCGCGTTCAAAAATTAAGAATATACCGTAATCAAGACGGTGTCGCTTGGTAGCTATCCGGTTGAGTACGAGTCGATCCATAGGGAGAAGGAGTTCTTTTCTTTATATTCTAACGAGTTAAGTCCAAAAATTTGTTGGTTTGTTTTAAGATCTATGAGTGAGAATAAATTGATAAAAAGCTTGCTAGGGTTAGGATTAGGTTAGTTCGAAATAGATTCTTCTCACTTCTTTCAATGCCTTAGTTGTGAATAAAGGTGTTAGGGTAATCGGCAACAACGGGGATTAGCACGATTGGGAAGAAACTTAGTTTCTTCCTTTTGGTCCTTGTCCGTCCGTTCTTGGCTCTTAGCCCTAACCTCCGGTTAATTCAACCACAACCGGTCTAAGTAGGGAATCACCGCTATCATGTAGGATAGGGTGCCGTAGTGAGCGGAGTGTGGTTGATTTAAAGGGAGTTCTTTAAATAAAATTATTTGGGCAAAAAAAGGAGTGAGAGAGATTTCCTTCTCTCAAACCTTCCCTCTCATATCCCTAACAAGTGAGGAATTACTCACTCATTAGGAAGATAACAATAAAATTCAAGATAAGAAAAATGCAGATTAAATTATACAACTAGATTAACAAATAATAATTGCAGATGATAAAATACGATAAGAAAAATGCGAGAAAAATAAAGGAACTTACTTTTTATTGATATCTCTTAAAATTTCATTAGAATGGAGAATTAAATTCTAGATCTAAAAATAAAAAGAGGCATCCTCCAAAGAGGCACACCAAAAAGAGGCACCGCTTTATTTGGCTTTGAACCCTCCTATTTATAAATAGGAAAAACCCTAGGTTTACATTCTGATCCATACATGAAATTACAAAACAACCCCAAAGACCGAGTCAAAGCACCGACACCCCACCGACACGTGCAGAGTATGGCCGCGGTTCCGCGGCAAAAAGGCCTGTTTGGCCGCGGTTCCGCGGCCATTTGGTGGGTTCTTGGGTCCATCTCTTCAGGGTTTCTCTATGTTGCTTTTATCTTCTGTTTTCTTTACTTGGTTTCTCAGAATCTCTTCTATTTTCTTCCAGATTTCCAACAGTGAAGAATTATGTGGACTTTTGCCTTGAGTTTCGCGTTAAAGTCTTGAATCTTGTGCTGCCCTTGTGCTTTGTGCATTGAACTGTCTAATGATTTTCCATTTGTTCCTTGACTGGTAGACATCATACGGTTTCATCTATTGTTGGTCGTAGTCTCACATTTGTAGCGACTTTTCATGAATTTCACTGTAACGATCTGAGAACCTGTAACCTGCAACTATTTAGCAGACATGGATCAAAAACACCTATTTATATGTAATGTGATTAAGAATGAGCGATATAATAATGCAAAATTCTGATATGAACAAATACCCCTAAACTTATCTTTTGTTCGTCCCGAGCAAAACCAATTTTATTCTCGAAAAAACCCAACCTCACTTTCGCAGGGAATCACGATTGCACTTAGCTCGTGCAACAAGCCGTTAAACCTCTAGGTGTCCTTAGTAAGAGGCGTGTTGTCTCCTGAGGGTTTTCAGAGGATACTACCCACAAAATCCGATCAATTTGGCCGTTTTATTCTAATTCTTCAATTCAGTATTCTAGCAAGAAATTCCATCATCTTCAGCTTAGAAATCATCAACCCGTATTTTTCACACTTCCTTTTTATTTATCTTAAGATCATATACGTTTTGCCAGTTTATAAAGATTTCAGCATTTCCTAAGTTTTCCTTCTAAGGTTCAATCTCAACTCAGGAATTTTTATCGTTTTTTACTGAACATATAAGGCCTATCTTTCATTCCTATCTCTCATCCAAACCCTAATCATATACCCCCACGTGTGTGTAATTTTTACCCCTACACTTTGAAATTCAATTTAAGCTATCATACTCTTGTTCATGTCTAAAGTACTTTTAGTTGGTGAATTTTAGATGAAATTGCTCACACATTCTTCATGCGGCCGTTAATATTTCTTGAGGTACTAAACGACCGATTACAAAACATGCTTACGCATTTAGGCGTAATTCCCCGTCTTGCAATACCTAAGGCTTAGCAGTGACTCCTAAACCAGTTGGTCTAAGGCACTAGATGATGAAGCACCCTTGCTATATTTTTTTATCTTATGCAACCTTAAGTAATTACCAAACCTGTGTTCATTTTTTTTATTCACACTTGTACTTTTTATTTTCTTTTCCTTCATACTAAGAATTTTAGACAAGAGAATTTCAAGGTATCCTCTACTATTCCAAGTTTTAAGGTGCGTGTATGTGCTAGTTATAGGGTATATATTTTCAAAATTTAGACTTAAGATTCAGAATTATTTTTCAGATTTACACTTCAAATAAAAATTCAATACTCTTCCCTTATTTTGACTTAGCCCAAGAACTGAACTCAAAATTTGCCTATTTCTAAATAAACTATAAGGACATATATTTTCTACCGTTAAACTTTAAGAAAGCTTATTTTTAGGGTTTTTAATTTACTAAATTTAGGATCTAGTTTTTCCTAACCAGTCAACCGTCATGTTGAATTTAAGTCAAATATGGCCAGAATTGAGCTTTTTAATTTTTATAATATTTTGATTTTTTGATTTTTATGGATTTTAAAATAAGTATGCAAATGCAAAAATATATACATGAATGCGAAGGAAGAAAGCTTACCGAACACACCCCCAAACTTAAACTTGACAGTGCCCTCACTGTCAGGCTACACCAAGAGGGTCAAAATTGTCGGCACTCCCCCCCCCCTTTTTTTAAATTTTTATTTTTATTATTAACAGAAAAAGAAAACAAAATATATATACACAGAAAGGTCCCCCCAAAGTTAAGTGAAACATTGTTTCCACTGTTGCCATTTTTTTAAATCTCATAAACTTGTAAACTTAGGAGGAAAAATTTTATTAACGGGGACATGAAATATGATCGTGAAAATCCCCCCCAAACTTATTTTTGGCTCACCAGTTTGAGTTAGAAAAATTTATTTTCAAGAGCCAATATAACCCCCCCTCCCCCAAACTCAAGTTAAACAATGCTAAGCTTTTTATTTATTTATTTTTTTTGTTGTTTTTTTAAAGAGGGGGGTCAAAGTTACTGGTTAATGCCAAGGTTTGCAAAGATCAAAAGTCAATACCAACCATTCGAAGAATTTATCAGTGAAGCGCACCGGTTGGTGGAAGAACATGTTGTATAGAGCCAAGAAGAAGTGGGGAAGAGATAAGTGGTGGTATGGAAAGGGTTTGCGTGAACGTGAATGTGAGGAGATAAGAGGTGATGATAAATAAAAACGAGAATGTGAATGATCAGAAATAAGTGGAATATTGGCATTCTTGTATTTTATAAGAAGAAAGGGTGGTGGTTCAACTTCTATAGGTAGAAGTTGATTAATCACAAAATCCATGTTGTTTAGGAATACCAGTTCGTCAGCGAAAAGTCCTTCAAAACTCTCATCGATGTAATTGAACATTTTACTGTCAGTAAGTTTTGTGCCAGAATTTATCATACTTGATTTGTCAAAAATTATGGAGGTAGGAGACTCGAAAAACACATCTACCTCATTTTCAAAAGTATCCAAATCAAGTTGGCTTTCTGGAATGATCAAACTTGAATTATCGGATTGTGATTCATCAACACTCACTGAAATTATAGGAAGAATAGAAGAAAAACCTGAGAAAGTAGGAGAAAGAAGTTGAATACGAACTTGAGGGTGGAGATGGAGTGTATAAATTTGCACAATTTGTAATGACCGATGTGTAAAAAGTGATTGTGCTAATCTATCAACCCACTGAGAAATGAGGTCAAATCCCTTAAGATTCGTGAGAAAACATGGGTACGTCAAACTTGGTAAACCAGACATAAAAAATGAAAGAGTAACAGTTTCTTGCAAGGTCGGAACGAGGATGGAGGGAAGTGATTGAGGAAGGGTATCGGTTAAAGATTCAGGAGGGTGTGCGCAGTCAATGAAAGTGATAGAATGAATTGGAAAATCCGACTCCTCAAGTAAAACTGCTTCATCCTCAATAATTTTCTCAATACTCTCCTCAAAATTTAGCTTATCCATGCAATTCTCATCAAAATCAAGACGCATATGAAGTTCGGCAAAAACAGTTAATGACTCGGGATGATGAATTGGAGAGAGAAACCCATCCAAATCTGTGGGTTCATCATCCAAAATATTCCCAGCTTCTATATCCTCAATCAAGTGAAAATCAATTTTTTCAGACACCTCATCAAAAGCATGGATATTAATCAATTCAGATTCTAGAGTGGAGGTGTAGAGGTCAAAAGGATTCGTGATGGTTTCACTCGAAAGGGACCCTTCACAATCAGGTAAATCAAATACTACAAAGTCGCACAACTCATTAAACGTTTTATTTTCAACTGGTGAATTATTTGGAACACTTGATAGACATTCAAAACCGGAATTGTGGGATTCAATTAGGGATGGGTAGGTTTGATTTGGAAGGGTGCACAGCCCACTCTCTCCACTCAAATTATCAATCTTTCCAACCGCCTCATCATACATTGGAAAATTCGGAGCTAGTTGGAAACTAGCTACCGGGTCACTAGGTTGTATAAGACGGCCATGGACGCATTCAAATCCCTCATCTGTTGGCATGACACTACCATAAAGTCTTCCAACGACTGTTCCAGACTAGACATGGGTTGTGACAGGGTTTCAATAAAAGATTCAAAGTTGTTTGGATACGTGAAACTCCTAAATGGCTGTGTAGAAGCAATGTTTAGGGAAGGTGCAAAAGTCGGGTAGGACTGGTAGTAATTGAATGGTTGGAAAGGAGTAGGATCAATATTTGGATAAGAAGGTGAATAGAATTGTTGATCCAAAGAATTCGCAGTGGTGAAAGGAGTGAAAGATCGGTTACGAGATTGTTCAATATGTTCAGCAATAGACATGGGTTTCGGAGTTACAACAGGACTCGAAAAAGGGGTATCAACGTAAGAAGGTGGTGAAGGTTGAAATGGTTGATATAAAGTAGATTGCGGAGTCCAACTGGTTATCCTAGACGCGTCTGTTCGATCTTTCAAAGAAATTTTGGGTATGGAGGGGTCGTTCGAAATTCGACCAAAACAAGAAGCGTAGGAAGTAATGTCTGGTTGAGGGTACCAAAGTTTGGCAAGAGTTTTGCGAGGTGGGATACCCATGATGTGATGAGAGGAAGGAGAAGAAAAAGAATATGATTTTATTTTATTTTATTTTATTTTATATTTTTTGTTTTTTAAAAAAAATTGTTTGTTTTTTGGAGTTTTGAAATTTTTGAAAGTGTTTTTTTAGAAAGAGTTTTTGCAAAATTTTTATGGAAGTACGGCACAATTTCAAACAACCACAGTTTAAACATGCACAATCTGTTAGATATGTATGCCCTAGAGGCCATTATTGTATAGTACTAGTTTGTATAATACATTTTGGAGGCTTGGGATATATATATGGTTTTACGACAGTCTTTCTCGATATAGTAGTATACTACTTGGTTTGTTTCTATCTTAATATGTGTATATGTTTCTTTTAACATATCGCTGAAACATATTGATGGAGCCCTTAGGATCTTTGCTCGGCGTTGTGATGGCGATCACACTAGTGGGGGTTGGGTAGTCTATAAGCACATCCTTATTCTTGGTCCCTAGTCGTAGGATTATCGAGACAGGGCATCGATACTTCAGAGTAGACTGGTGCATACGCTTCTCTTCCCAGTATGGGAGATGGTCTGTCCCACAGCCATCAGTACGTCGTACTGGAGATAGTATGCGGGTACTCGTTAGGTTACGAGTACACTGGACAGGACTCGTCGGGAGCTGTTGGTTGGTATTATACCTATCGTCAGTTAACAGTTCCTAGGTGACATGAGTACAGCTTAGTCCGCTGACTTGACACTGTCACTTCGCCTCAAGTGTGTTCCCACTGTTCTTTGATTACTACCCTATCATGGCTCTACTGAGTCGTGCAAACAGGTAGTAGTTGGGTGCAGTCCCGAAGCATTTGGAGGCAGTGACGGTTAGACAGGATTCGTCTTTCCTGGTATTGGGGGTTGATATCGCGCTGTGTCTAGGAGAGCCATTACACATAGTCGTCCTTGGCCAGGGCAAGCGAGATATACTAGTAGGTTTCCAGTGTTATCTCAGGGTGTTCTGGGCTACACTCCGACACGACTTGTACCGCTATTAGGGGACTGACGTTTACCACCCCCCTAGGCCCGCCATGCGATATTCTCAGACGAACAGACCGGACTGTACGGAGATTGTCACATACAGGCTCAGTAGGAGTTCGGATGGGTTCACCTCATCAGTCTTCTTATCGGCATCTACCTGGGTACCGTTATGTACAGCTAGTGCCGCTTGCGGTCTGTGGTTAACCCCACTGCCAGCGTAGTATCGAGTCTTTAGAGTCCCACACAGAGGGTTATTTGCCTTTGGGAAAAACTGAGTAGAGGTCGCATGGTTTTGTGACGGGGTTCGTTCACATCCGCACACTTGTGCACTAGCGGGCTTTGGTTTAAGACAGATCCTAGTATATGTTTTGGGATTGGTTTTATCTTATTGTATTCGTGTTCCTCGGAACACGGATGCGGGTGTGTATGCACAGTTGACTGAGACAGAGGCAGAGGATTCTTATGAGGGTTATGGTACGGATGTGTATGCACAGTTGACTGTTGTCTTTTTCCAAACCCTAATGAGAATAGGAAATATGATTAATAATATTAGTTAACAATTATTGTGCCATGGTTGAGTTGAATTCTTGACTTTTGTTGACTTGTTGATTTTAGTTGACCTGTTGACCAAAGTAGACTAGTTGACCATCATCATTTGTTTTCAAATATGCTTCTTATTTTTTGTACAAAGCATTTAATGAATGAAATGATAATGGTCATTCATCAACTCACCATCACAAATTGTTAATTATTATTATTGTTATCATTTTCTAAAATAAGAGAGCATGGTTGTAAAAAAATTGATCATTCTTACTTGCATCTTCTCTCTCATCCTTTGCTCTCCTTCTTCCTCTAGCTCAAGGCAAAATCTTTCATGAGTTGAGAACCATTTGCCTTGGAGATAAAACACCAAAACTACTCTCTACTCATCCTAAGGTTGAAGGTCTAGCAAACCTAACACTTTAGTTACCTCAAGGTTGAGGTAGGAGCTCAAGTTCGAGGCCCTCGGATGGATCTATCTTCGGCAAAGAGGAGACGACGAGGAGGAGCCATTCAAGCTACAACAAGGAGCTAGCAAGGAGGAGAACAACAAGAAGAGAAGGAGTTCAAGACTAGGTATAACCCCCTAACCGAGTAGGTAAAGCTCGTAGTTGTTGCTAGTGTGTTGTTTAGCAAAGATCCGGGTTTTCTAGTCCATGTTACCAAAACCCTAAAAATCGTTTTTCACCGTTTTCGCAACCCCGAAAGGACCGGGACAGGTAACGTGGACTTAACAGTGGTATCAGAGCCTAGCTAAACACACCCTAGCATGTTAGCAAAGTATCTAGAATTTCGATCGGACAAAAAACCGCAAAACACCCTAAAAATGCTAACTTTCTGCCGATTTTTATTTCTGCTCAAAAAATAATAAATCATGTACTAAAAATCGGCTCAGGGTTTTTAAAGAACACACAAGAAAAATGATCCACCAACTCGGTCAACGCGCAGCGGAACCGCGGCACGAGCATGCTCCTGCCGCGGATCCGCGGCCGAGTTGACTCGGCTGTGGGTCAAGTTTCCTGCAGTGTTCTTATATTGGTGTTTTGTGATTTTTAGGATGGTTTGTTTCTTCCCAGAATTTCCAGAGAACAAAATTTGTTTTTGGGGTGTTTACAAATTCATATTTTGATCGATTTTCTGTAGACTTTGGCTAATGGGTTATATCTGTGATGTGATATATGTATTGAACGTCTGCTAATCGCTATACGTCGATTAGTGTGGGTTATACATATCTGTAATCTGTAATGTTGGTGGTTTGTGTATATGAATTCGTTGGATTGTCGCGGATGAATAGCCGGGGGGTTGTGAGATGAGAGTTTTCTTTTTCTTTCAATTCATGTAATGTGTAAATTGATGTAATATTATTTGTATGGCCGCACATCCGGGATGAGATTGTAGCCGCCATTGTATAATTTCTTTTTACTGTTTTTGCTCCTAGGATAGACCCAAGGAGGGGTGCACAAACTACCGGGTACCTCGAAGTGCCGAGTGGCCTATTCACGTTGTTGAGGGAGGTTTCTTCACTTCGGTTATTTGGCGGGTAGTTTGCCGCACCCATAGGGGTCTAGGGTGGGGTATTTGGCTATTCATCGCGACCGTGTAATCTGTCTTTCGTTGCAGGCTCGAACGAAATGCAGATTCCCAGTATATCCAAAGTGTTCATCTGTGATCTGGAATGGCTATCATTGCATCTGACGAATGTGTATATATCTATATATGATATCTATTTAGGCGTTGCTTATGTTTTGCATCCGCGCTAGTCCAGCCCCCGCTCTGTCGTTAGTTAAGTAACCTAACGGGTGATGACGGGACCCCGTGGCGAATGCGGATGGCATAAGCGTACGTCATATTTTCGTTGTTTTCTGCAATGGTAGGATTAATTGATGGGACGCATTAAATTAATGCAAGAAAACAAACCTAAAAGATGTTGTTGGAACAATTTTCAAAAAGCTGTTATTGCAAAGACATTCACTTTTGTTTTGCACAGAGGTATTCGGTTATGAATGCCCAGCACCTCATTCGACGAGGCAAGGGCTGAGATCCCTTCATCGGGAGTGACCTCTTGGACAAAAGTTTGCGTCAGGATAATAACTTCACTATAGTCGATTATTCTTGCTTTGCATCGAGGTATTTAGCTTAGAATATCCTGCACCTCATTCGACGAGGAAAGAGCCGAGATCCCTTCATAGGGAGTGACCTCTTTAGCAAAAGTTTTCGCCACTAGATTTTCAAAAAGGTTATCAGGTTCCTTCAACGATATCAAGTTCATTACGTTAACGGGTTTTTCGCCAAAAACCCAGCCGTAGCCCTCCGTCATTTCTTATAAGTTATACTTAGTATTCGTGCTGTGTTTGTTAACTGTGTCAAGGCGCAGTGAACAGTAGCTAAGTATTGCTTATCTGCTGGATACAATGTGATTGGTTAGGACATTTGTGTAACCATGTTGACTGTATCAAGGGTTATGCGGGTGGGTTTAATGCAATCAAGATAATGACGGGTTGAACTTGACTAGGACTCTTTGATTTGTTGACTGTGTCAAGGTCACTTGGGTCCCAGGGGCAAAAATCCACATCGGGAGTTTCTAAAGAAACTGAAACTTGCAGATTTAGCATACCTTCTGGAGTGTGGTGACTAGAGTGGATTCCATCTAGGTCATTGCACAATGATAGTTGGATCCCGATCCCACTGATGAGTTGGATTACTCTCGGGAGATTATTTCACTTAACAATCAATGCTATAAACCAAGTAGGTGTCTAGAACGGTGTTAGCGGGGCTACGCCTCCAGGGAAAAGAGGTTACTTAATTAAGGAACTTCGCGAAAGCGTTGGAAAATCTCTCTCGAAGTACCAACACTAGCCTGGCTGAAAGGTTAAGCAAGTATTGTGACGTGCAATTAATCCCGACTAGTTCTTCTTTTAAAAGGTTTTAAGAAGAATTTGAGGAAACAGTGGGAGCCATCCTGATTAGATAAACTAATAAACCAATCTAATCTTGCAAGAACGCACGCTGAGTATTTCTTTTCTCTCTCTCTCCAGGTAGCAACCATTTCACGCCCTAATCAAGATAATAAAATGTATCGCTTGACCGATCCGAATTCTTATTCGGGGCTGGGGAACGTTGGTTCGGCTCTAACTTGTGACAACAGTCATAAGTTTGAGCAAGGGAAAGAGGTTTGTATGGATTCCAAGGATACCTAGTTGAAGAAGAAGCATGGTTTTGCATCTACTTCAGGTGTTCTTGTAATTGAGAACTGCTTTACGGTCAGCCCTACCTCCTGGGTACTTGATAGCGGATCAGGATCTCATATCTGTAATTTATTGCAGGGACTGAGAAAATGTAGGAAAGTTGCACCTGGTGATATGTCGCTCAGAGTAGCGAACGGAGCATAAGTTAATGCTGCAGCCGTCGGTGAATATCACCTAGGGTTGCCAAATGGCAATACTATGATTTTGAACGATTGCTACTATGTACCTTCCATGGTTTGCAACATCATATCAGTTTCTTTACTCGATAAAGATGGATATAACTTTGTTCTTGATAGAAATATCATGAACATTTACCTTCATAAGGTACTGGTTGCAGAAGGTACACTGTGTAATGGTATCTACGTTCTAAATCAGAATACAGTTCTCAATATACAAAACACACGCAAGAGGAAGAATTCAGATACGAATGAATCCTACTTGTGGCATTGTAGACTTGGTCATATCGGAGAGAAAAGACTAAGTAAGTTGCATAAAGATGGACTCTTGAATACGTTCGAGTTTTCATCTTATGAAACTTGTCAGTCTTGTCTCAAAGGGAAGATGGCCAAATCTCCGTTCACCGGACATGGAGAAAGAGCAACAGAGCTCTTGGGACTCATACACAGTGATGTATGTGGTCCAATATCTATACATGCAAGGGGTGGGTTCTCGTACTTCATCACATTCACTGACGATCTCTCTAAATTCGGATATGTGTTTCTTATGAAACACAAATCTGAAGCTTTTGAGAAATTCAAGGAATTCAGAAATGAAGTAGAGAACCAGACTGGCAAAAGTATCAAGATCCTCCGGTCTGATAGAGGAGGGGAGTACTTAAGCACGGAATTCCTAGATTACTTAAAAGAGAATGGTGTTCTCTCTCAGCTTACTCCTCCTTATACACCACAGCACAACGGTGTATCGGAGCGGAGGAATCGTACCCTATTGGATATGGTTCGCTCCATGATGAGTAGTGCCGAGTTGCCTCTTTCATTCTGGGGATATGCACTTCAAACAGCAGCGCATCTATTGAATCAAGTTCCATCCAAATCCGTGCCTAAGACTCCGTATGAAATATGGAGTGGTAAGAGTTTGTATCTTAAACGTAATAAGATTTGGGGTTGCCCAGCTTATGTCAAAAAGCAGAACCCGGACAAACTTGAGGCACGAGGAGTTTTGTGTAAGTTTGTGGGATACCCAAAAGATTCTAGTGGGTATCTATTCTACCATGCAGAGGAACAGAAGATAATTGTTTCAAGAAATGCCACATTTTTGGAAAAAAAATTTCTTGTTAAAAATATTAGTGGCAGCACGGTAGAACTGGATGAAATTCCAGAAACACAAACTTTAACTAAAGATTTGGTGGAACCGCTAGATTCAGTTACACCCAACGAACCTCAGCCACTCCGCAGATCTGGTAGGATTTCTCATCCGCCCGAGAGATACTACGGTTTTCTCTTAGACGGGAATCGAGAGGATTGCATCTTGGAAGAAGATGACCCTACCAGTTTCAGGCAGGCCATTATCAGTAGAGACTCTGATAAGTGGCAGGAAGCAATGCAATCCGAAATGGAGTCCATGTACACCAATAAAGTGTGGACCTTGGATATTGCTCCACCTGGGGTAAAACCCGTTGGATGCAAATGGATCTACAAAAGGAAACTTGGTGTAGATGGGCAGGTGGAAACCTATAAGTCTAGACTCGTTGCAAAAGGTTTTCGTCAAAGACCTGGTGTGGACTATGACGAAACTTTTTCTCCGGTGGCTATGCTCAAATCCATTCGGATCCTACTTGCCATTGCTGCCTTCCATGACTATGAAATATGGCAAATGGACGTTAAAACGGCTTTTCTAAACGGCTGTTTGGAAGAGTGCGTTTACATGGATCAGCCAGAAGGTTTCGTAGACAATGGGAGCAGCGGGAAGGTGTGCAAGTTGCTTAAATCCATTTATGGATTAAAGCAGGCATCGCGGAGCTGGAACATCTGTTTTGATGAGGCAATCAAGGAATTTGATTTCATCAAGAACGAAAATGAACCTTGTGTCTATAAGAAGATTGTAGGACGAACTGTCGTGTTCCTAGTCTTATACGTGGACGACATTCTTTTGATAGGAAATGACATTCCTATGCTACAATCGGTCAAGCTGTTTTTGTCACAACGGTTCTCCATGAAGGACCTGGGTGATGCCTCGTACATTCTGGGGATCAAGATCTACAGAGATAGATCTAAGAGACTACTGGGACTTTCGCAGTCCAGGTACATAGAGACCGTACTAAAGAGATTTAGTATGGAGGATTCCAAGCGCGGTAACATACCCGCATTGCACGGAATTACCCTCTCCAAGAAGATGTCTCCTAAGACTGACGAGGAGAGGGTTCACATGAGCACTATACCCTACGCTTCGGCGGTAGGATCTATAATGTATGCGATGCTATGTACAAGACCAGATGTAGCTTACGTGCTGAGCGTGGTGAGCCGGTATCAGTCAGACCCAGGTGAGGACCACTGGACGGCAGTGAAGAACATTCTCAAGTACCTAAGAAGGACTAAGGAGATGTTCCTGATTTACGGTAATGGAGACCTTAGGGTCGAGTCCTTTACCGATTCAAGCTTTCAGAGTGACAAAGATGACAGCAAATCTGTCTCGGGTTTTGTGTTTACCCTCAACGGAGGGGCGGTGTGTTGGAGGAGTTCCAAACAGGATACCGTCGCAGACTCGACGATGGAGGCTGAATACATTGCTGCAAGCGATGCCGCAAAAGAGGCGGTCTGGATGAAGAAGTTCATTAGTGAACTTCAGGTGGTTCCGTCCATTGTTGACCCAATACTTTTATATCGCTATAACAATGGGGCTATAGCTTTAGCGAAGGAACCAAGATCCCATCAGAAATCCAGATACATCTTAAGGCGGTATCACCTGATCAGGGAGATCATTGATCGCCAGGAGATCGAGGTACGGAGAGTGAACACAAAAGACAACACGGCGGATCCATTCACAAAGGCCCTCCCTCAAACACAGTTCGAGCGACTTTTTGAGCTATTGGGTATGCGGTACGCCAGCTGGCCCTAGTGCAGACGTTGGGTATGCGGTACACCAATTACTGGCCTTTGGTGCAAGTGGGAGATTGTTAGATATGTATGCCCTTGAGGCCATTATTGTATAGTACTAGTTTGTATAATACATTTTGGAGGCTTGGGATATATATACGGTTTTACGACAGTCTTGCTCGATATAATAGTATACTACTTGGTTTGTTTCTATTTTAATATGTGTATATGTTTCTTTTAACATATCGCTGAAACATATTGATGGAGCCTTTAGGATCTTTGCTTGACTACCGGCGTTATGATGGTGATCACACTAGTGGGGGCTGCGTAGTCTATAAGCACGTCCTTATTCTTGGTCCCTAGTCGTAGGATTATCGAGACAAGGCATAGATACTCCAGAGTAGACTGGTGCATACGCTTCTCTTCCCAGTATGGGAGATGGTCTGTCCCACAGCCATTAGTACGTCGTACTGGAGATAGTATGCGGGTGCTCGTTAGGTTACGAGTACACTGGACAGGACTCGTCGGGAGCTGTTGGTTGGTATTATACCTATCGTCATTTAACAGTTCCCAGGTGACATGAATACAGCTTAGTCCGCTGACTTGACACTGTCACTTCGCCTCAAGTGTGTTCCCACTGTTCTTTGATTACTACCCTACCACGGCTCTACTGAGTCGTGCAAACAGGTAGTAGTTGGGTGCAGTCCCGAAGCATTTGGAGGCAATGACGGTTAGACAGGATTCGTCTCTCCCGGTTTTGGGGGTTGATATCGCGCTGTGTCTAGGAGATCCATTACACATAGTCGTCCCTGGCCAGGGCAAGCGAGATATACTAGTAGGTTTCCAGTGTTATCTCAGGGTGTTCTGGGCTACACTCCGACACGACTTGTACCGCTATTAGGGGACTGACGTTTACCACCTCCCTAGGCCCGCCATGCGATATTCTCAGACGAACAGACCGGACTGTACGGAGATTGTCACATATAGGCTCAGTAGGAGTTCGGATGGGTTCACCTCATCAGTCTTCTTATCGGCATCTACCTGGGGACCGTTACGTACAGCTAGTGCTGCTTGCATTCTGTGGTTAACCCCACTGCCAGCGTAGTGTCGAGTCTTTAGAGTCCCATACAGAGGGTTATTCGCCTTTGGGCAAAACTGAGTAGAGGTCGCATGGTTTTGCGACGGGGTTCGTTCACATCCGCGCACTTGTGCACGTTTGGTGTCCGGACAGTTATTACTAGAGGGCTTTGGTTTAAGCCAGATCCTAGTATATGTTTTGGGATTGGTTTTATCTCATTGTATTCGTGTTTCTCGGAACACGGATGCAGGTGTGTATGCACAGTTGACTGAGACAGAGGCAGAGGATTCTCATTAGGGTTATGGTACGGGTGTGTATGCACAGTTGACTGTTGTCTTTTTTCAAACCCTAATGAGAATAGGAAATATGATTAATAATATTAGTTAACAATTATTGTGCCATGGTTGAGTTGAATTCTTGACTTTTGTTGACTTGTTGACTTTAGTTGACCGGTTGACCAAAGTAGACTAGTTGACCATCATCATTTGTTTTCAAAGATGCTTCTTATTTTTTGCACAAAGCATTTAATGAATGAAATGATAATGGTCATTCATCAACTCACCATCATAAATTGTTAATTATTATTATTGTTATCATTTTCTAAAATAAGAGAGCATGGTTGTAAAAATATTGATCATTCTTACTTATATCTTCTCTCTCATCCTTTGCTCTCCTTCTTCCTCTAGCTCAAGGCAAAATCTCTCATGAGTTGAGAACCATTTGCCTTGGAGATAAAATACCAAAACTACTCTCTACTCATCCTAAGGTTGAAGGTCTAGCAAACCTAACACTTTAGTTACCTCAAGGTTGAGGTAGGAGCTCAAGTTCGAGGCCCTCGGGTGGATCTATCTTCGGCAAAGAGGAGACGATGAGGAGGCACCATTCAAGCTACTACAAGGAGTTAGCAAGGAAGAGAACAACAAGAAGAGAAGGAGTTCAAGACTAGGTATAACCCCCTAACCGAGTAGGTAAAGCTCGTAGTTGTTGCTAGTGTGTTGTTTAGCAAAGATCCGGGTTTTCTAGTTCATGTTACCAAAACCCTAAAAATCGTTTTTCACCGTTTCCGCAACCCCGAAAGGACCGGGACAGGTAACGTGGACCTAACACAATCAAACCTAGAGCTAGAGTCTCCTAAGTCAACTAGACTGCTCCTAACTGTTCCAAAGCGACAAGCTGTGAGATATCCCTCAAATCGCCTCTTCACCGCCAATTGTGGCCAGGTAAGCACAAGTGAAGAAAGGAGAGATCCGCTCACGAATCACCGTAAGACGGGCCTTTTAAAGTTACCTTTCTCACTGTTTAGCCTAGGCACCACAAAGTCAAGTTTAGATAAACGACTGAATGCCCACAACCTTCCTTTGTCCTAATGAGCGCGACAGTCCTTAATTGGCTGAGTCTAGATATTTTTTTAATTAGGTCAAGGGTGATGCATATGCTTTTAGTGATTTTTGGGGTCTTAGGAAGGGTAATGAAATCCCTACCCAATCTTAATTGGTGTTAGAGCCTCTTAAAAGTCCGTATTAATTATGCAAAGCAGTTAACACACCAAAAAATCTAAAACACTTGCAAAATATTTTTTTTATTTGGCAGCGCAAAGAATCCTGCACAAAAACAATTTATTGGAGAGGGAGAAGAAGTTGCTGTGCAAAGAATACCTGCAGGAAATTTTTTTTCTGTGGAGTTCTGGGGATAGGAGGAGAAGACAAAAAATACTCACAGAGAAAAAATGGGATGCTGACGTCAGCAGTTGACCGCGGAACCGCGGTCAAATGCCTACTTATGCCGCATTTCCGTGGCAGTTTAAATGGTTTAGATCTCCGAAATTTTTCTCTGTTCTGTTGTGGTTCTTCTCTTTCTGTTTAGATCTCCTGAATATTTATTTGTTCACTGAATTTGCTTCAGATCTGAAATAGAGTTTGCTCCAAGCCTGCACACTTACACAAAAACCTTTCAAAAATAACAAGATGATTTTTATTTTTATTTTTATTATTATTTTATTTTTGTTTTAAAATTTTTCAATTTTTATTTATTTATTTTTTAAACCCAAAATTACACAAAGAAAGAGACTACCGTCTCCCCGGCAACGGCGCCATTTAATTGGAGAGAGCTTTTTGTGTGCGCGTTTAAAAATTAAGAATATACCGCAATCAAGACGGTGTCGCTTGGTAGTTAGCCGGTTGAGTACGAGTCGATCCACAGGGAGAAGGAGTTCTTTTCTTTATGTTCTAACGAGTTAAGTCCAAAAATTTGGTGGTTTGTTTTAAGATCTATGAATGAGAATAAGTTGATAAAAAGCTTGCTAGCGTTAGAATTAAGTTAGTTCGAAATAGGGATCTTCTCACTTCTTTCAATACCTTAGTTATGAATAAAAGTGTTAGGGTAATTGGCAACAACGGGAATTAGCACGACTGGGAAGAAACTTAGTTTCTTCCTTTTGGTCCTTGTCCGTCCGTTCTTGGCTCTTAGCCCTAACCTTCGGTTAATTCAACCATAACTGGTCGAACTAGAGAATCACCGCTATCATGTAGGATAGGGTGCCATAGTGAGCGGAGTATGGTTGATTTAAAGGGAGTCCTTTAAATAAAATTATTTGGGCAAAAAAAGGAGTGAGAGATATTTCCTTCTCTCAAACCTTCCCTCTCATATCCCTAACAAGTGAGGAATTACTCACTCATTAGGAAGATAACAATAAAATTCATGATAAGAAAAATGCAGATTAAATTCTACAACTAGATTAACAAATAATAATTGCAGATGATAAAATACGATAAGAAAAATGCGAGAAAAATAAAGGAACTTACTTTTTATTAATACATCTTAAAAGCTCATTACAATGGAGAATTAAATTCTAGATCTAGAAATAAAAAGAGGCATCCTCCAAAGAGGCACACCAAAAAGAGGTACCGCTTTATTTGGTTTTGATCCCTCCTATTTATAGATAGGAAAAACCCTAGGTTTACATTCTGATCCATACATGAAATTACAAAACAACCCCAAAGTCCGAGTCAAAGCACCGACACTCCACCGACACGTGCACAGTATGGTCGCGGTTCCGCGGCAAAAAGGCCTGTTTGACCGCGGTTCCACGGCCATTTGGTGGGTTCTTGGGCCCATCTCTTCAGGGTTTCTCTGTGTTGCTTTTATCTTCTGTTTTCTTTACTTGGTTTCTCAGAATCTCTTCTATTTCCTTCCAGATTTCCAACAGTGAAAAATGATATGGACTTTTGCCTTGAGTTTCGTGTTAAAGTTTTGAATCTTGTGCTGCCCTTGTGCTTTGTGCATTGAACTTTCTAATGATTTTCCATTTGTTCCTTGAACTGGTAGGCATCATACGGATTCATCTATTGTTGGTCGTAGTCTCATATTTGTAGCGACTTTTCATGAATTTCACTATAACGATCTGAGAACCTGTAACCTGCAACTATTTAGCAGACATGGATCAAAAGCACCTATTTATATATAATGTTAGTGTTTATGCCCTAGAAGGCCATTACTGTATCATACTAGTTTGTATATTACTTAATGGAAGCTTGGGATATTCACATGTATATATAACAGTCTTGCTAAACATAGTAGTATGCTACTTGGTTTTTCTATCTTAATATGTGAGTGTACGTATTGATAGAGCTCTTAGGATCTTGCTTGTCTACCAGCGTTGTGATGACAGTCACACTAGTGGGGGCTGGGTAGTCTACAAGCACATCCTTATTCAGGTCCCTGGTCGTTGGATTATCGAGACAGAGCATCGATATCCGGAGTAGACTAGTGTGTACGCTTCTCATCCCAGTTGGGGAGATGGTCTGTCCCACAGCCATCAGTACGTCGTACTGGAGATAGTATGCAGGTGCTCGTTAGGTTACGGGTACACCGGACAGGACTCACAGGGAACTGTTGGTTGGTTTGATACCAGTCGTCAGTGAGCAGTTCCCAGGTGACATGAGTACAGCGTAGTCCGCAGACTTGACACTGCTACTTCACCTCGAGTGTGTCCCACTGTTCTTAGATTGCTACCCTACCACGGCTCAAAGGAGTCGTGCAAACAGGTAGCAGTTGGGTGCAGTCCCGAGCACTTGGAGGCAAGTGGCGGTTAGACAGGATTCGTCCCTCCCGGTATTGGGAGTAGATATCGTGCTGTGTCAGAGAGCCATTACGCAAAGTCCCTGGCCAGGGCAAGCGAGATTTACTGGTAGGTTCCAGTAGTTTCTCAGGGTGTAATGGGCTTCACTCCGACACGACTTATACCGCTATTAGGGGACTGACGCTTGCCGCCCCCCTAGGCCCGATATGCGATAGTCTTAGACGAACGGACCGGACTGTATGGAGATTGTCACATCAGACTCAGTAGGAGTTCGGATGGGTTTCCTCATCGGCCTTCTTATCGACAACTACCTGGGGACCGTTACGTACAGCTAGTGCCGCTTGCGGTCTGTGGTTAAACCCACTGCCAGCGTAGTAGTCGAGTCTCTAGAGTCCCACACAGAGAGTTTCCTACTCCAGGCGAAACGATATAGAGGTCGCATGGTTTTGCGACAAAGGGTTCGGACGCATACGTGCGTTTACGCACGTACGACTTTCGGACAGTTTTTACCAGTCGGCTTTGGTTTAAGCCAGTTACTGGTATCCGGTTATTGGATTTTTACAGTCTAAAGTTTTTCCGTATTTTTGCGGATTGGAGGGGCGTTCTCGTAATTGTACGAGAAGCTTCTAGAAGATGTGACTAAGGAGGTTAAGGTGACATAAGCTTTGGATAAGATTAGTGAGTCATGAGGGTGATTCATCATGGTCATTAATGCACCATAAATGCTTAATGACTCATGTTAGTGAATCACCTCTTTTCATTTATGAAGCATGCTTATTCATTTCTTTTATTCATTATTCTAAAATAAGAATGCTTCATAATATATTATGATACACTCTCTCTCATCTCATTATCTCATCTCACATTCTCTCTCCTCAAGCTCTCATCTTCAAGAGACTAATCCTTAATCCTCATGTGTTGAGATCAAAGGTTTAGTTAGACTTAAACATCCATTACCTTCACTCTATATCATCCTTTCTTCTTTGATTAGCAATCAAAGTAGATTAGTTACCTCAAGTTAGAGGTTTAGTTTGGAGTTTTGCTCTCGGGTGGATCGTCTACTACCTAGAGAAGGCCGAGGAGAACGAGGAGATCGTAAAGACGAAGGACTAGTATTCATTCGGTATAATCCCTAAACACATAGATAAGAAACTCTTTGTGTACGGTTATTTATAGTTTAGCTTCGATTTAAGCGGTTAGTCGATGTTCGTTCTTTAAACTTGATCGTTTTTGAAAAATTCCGCCTCCCCACAAGTACTGGGGTGTACTACATCGACTTACAGTGGTATCAGAGCCTCGCTAAACACTAAATAACTTGATTGCAAATTTGTACGAATTTCGAACGGAAAAACGAAGCCGGAAAACCCTAAAAGTTACAAGTTTCTGTCGAATTTAAAATGATGTCCTAAAATTGTTCAGGTGATCTCAGAAAGCTTGTAAAGGGTCCAGAAGAACACCCAAGAAATTAGAGCCCATGAATCGGCTAAAGCGCCGCGGAAGGGCGGCGGATCGCACCGATCCGCCGCGCTTCCGCGGCCGAGTTGCCGAGTCATGGACTCGTATTTCTTGTGTGGGTCCTCTCTGGTATTTGGGGTTCTCTGGAATATTTAATATTTGCTCAGGTTACTGTTTAACAGAGCAGATTTTGGAGCAATATTGATGTTGTTTAATCGATCGAAATTGTACAGTATTTGCATATTGGATTATATCTGTGATTGTTTAATGTGTTCGTAAACCTCTCCTAACTGCTAGTATGTCGGTTGGCAGGGGGTTGCACATTTCTGAAATGGTTATATCTGTTTGTGCATATAAACTGTATTGGACTGTTGTGGTGTATAGCCGGGGTATGCAATGGGTTATTGTTTAATTCATTTGTTGTAAATGTAAATTGTTGTAATATTATTTTTGCGGGGCACTTCCAGGTTGCGGTCGTAGCCACCGTTGTATTATTTCTTTTTACTGTTTTTGCTCCTAGGACTGACCCAAGGTGGGGTACACAAACTGCCGGGCGGGTAGTTTGCCGTACCCGTAGGGGTCGAGGGTGGGGTAACGGCTATTCATCACAACTGTGTAATCTGTCTTTTCTTGCAGGCTCAAAAGAAATACAGATTGCTTGCAAATCCAATATTGTTTATCTGTGTTCTGGAATGAATATCATTGCGTCAGACGAATGTAAAATATCTATATATATTGTAGCTATTTAGACGTCACTTATGTTTTACACCCGCGCTAGCCCAGCCCCCGCTCTGTCGTTAGTTAAGTAACCTAACGGGTGATGACGGGACCCAGTGGCGAATGCAGATGGCATAAGAGGACGTTGTATTTTCGTTGTTTTCTGCAATGATAGGTTAATGATGGGACGCATTATCTGTAATGCAAAGAAAACAAACCAAAGTTTAAATCGTTGGAACAATTTAAAAGAAACCACTCGGTTATTTTTAAAACAGATATTTTTAAAATGCGGAGATTTAACCACTCCTTTTAAAAGCTATCAGGTTCCTTCGGTTATATCAAGTTCACTACGTTCACGGTTTCGCCAAAACCATTCGTAGCCCTCCGTCATTTCATTTGGATATTCAGTAGTATTCAAGCTATGCATTTTGGCCAAAGTCAAGGCATAGTGTTTGGTAGCTGCTGGGTTTTCATTTGTTGCATAAGATAGATGAGTTGGTTTGGGACAGTCGTATTACCATTTGACCAAAGTCAGGGGTATATACGGATGGGTTCAAATTGACAAGATAATGACGGGTAGAACTTGACATGTGACTTATGACATTTTGACCAAAGCCAAGGTCATAAGAGCATGGGGCAAAAACTTATATCGGGAATTTCTAAAGAAACTGAAATTTGCAAAGAGATGCATACCATTTGGAGTTTGATGAATGTTGGTAGAATTCCTTCAACATTATCATACGATGATATTTGGATCCCGATCCTACTGTGAGTATATGCTACTTATCAGGATATTCGTCACTTAACGATCAATGCTATAAACCTAGTAGGTGTCCAGAAAGGTGTCAGCGGGGTCACGCCCCCAGAGAAAAGAGGTTATTTAATTAAGGAACTTCGCGAAAGCGTTGGAAAACCTCCCTCGAAGTATCGACACTGGCCTGGCTGAACGGTTAAGCAAGTATTGTACGGTGAGAATAGTCCTGGCTAATTCTTCTTTTATGGTTTGAGGAAGGATTCGAGAAACAGTGGGAGCCATCCAGTTTAGATAAACTAAAAACCACTCTAAACTTGCAAGAGCATCATGCTAAAGTGTTTTCTTCTCTCTCTCCTAATTGCAGCGACCCTGAAAATGACTGGACTTAAGTTACTTTTAGAAAAGAATATACTGACGGGGCCAAACTATAAAGATTGGCTGCGGAATGTCAAAATGGCCTTGACCTATGACAAACTGGGGTACGTCCTCACCGCTACGGCACCTGCTGTCCTTGGTCCCAAATCCAGCAATGCGGATAAGGAAATCCGCAAAACCTGGGATTTAGATTGCGCGAGAGCCAAGTGCATCGTGCTTGCCTCTATGAACAACGAACATCAGAGAAGGCACGAGGATATGTCTCTAGATGGCATATTTCTCCATACAAAGGAACTTTATGGAGAGCAATCTCGTATTGCAAGATACGAGACCTCGAAGAAATTATTTCGAGCGAGGTTGGCTGTCGGGTCATCGGTAGGTGAACATGTCCTACAGATGATCGGCTATATTGAGGAGCTCGCAGACCTTGGGACGACTTTGGATAATGAGCTCTATACAGACCTTATTCTCCAGTCCCTTCCTCCCACCTACGCCCAGTTTATCCTCAACTTCAACCTTCAAGGAAAAGAAGTTGAACTTGCGGAACTCCTGAACATGTTAAGGAGTGCAGAGGGCACCTTACAGAAGGTAAGGAAAACACCCGCTATGTTTGTTGGCGGTTCATCTTCTTCAGGGTCCAAGGCTAGGGCCAAAGGAAGGAAGAAGAAGGCCGCACCCAAACCTAGAGGAGGTGTTAGTAAGGTGGGAAAGAAGGGAAAGAAAAAGCTTGCAGCACCGGTAGTTGGCCAGGATGAGTGCTTCCACTGTCACAGGAAAGGGCACTGGAAGAAGGATTGCAAGGCATGGAACGCCAAGAACCAGGAACCGAAGCAAGCTGTGGCTTCGACTTCAGGTGTGTTTGTAATTGAGAATTGTCTGTCAATCAACTCTACTTCCTGGGTATTGGATACCGGATCAGGATCTCATATTTGCAATTCATTGCAGGCACTGAGAAACCGTAGGGTGCTGAAGGAAGGTGATATGATCCTCAGGGTTGCTAACGGAGCTAGCGTGGGAGCTGCGTCCGTCGGGGATTATCACCTAGGATTGACGAGTGGACATATTTTGGTTTTGCATAACTGTTATTTTGTACCAAGCTTAACGTGTAATATCATATCAGTTTCCTTGTTGTCAAATAAAGGTTATGATTTCACGTTTGTAAGAGATGTTGTTAACATCCACCTTAATCATGGTTTGATTGGGTCCGGTACTCTAAATAACGGCATATATGTTCTAAACCAACTCCAAATTTTCAATGTCCAGAACACACTAAAAAGAAAGTCTCCAGATTTAAATAAAGTTTTCTTATGGCATTGTAGACTGGGTCACATCAATGAGAGAAGGTTGACTAAGTTGCATAGAGAAGGATATTTAGACACGTTCGAATATCAATCTTATGACACTTGTCAATCCTGTCTCAAAGGAAAGATGACAAAGACTCCATTTACTGGACAAGGAGTAAGAGCGAGCGAGCTCTTAGGACTCATACACAGTGATGTATGCGGTCCAATGTCTACACATGCGAGAGGTGGTTATTCCTATTTCATTACTTTCACGGATGATTACTCAAGATACGGATTCATTTTTCTTATGAAACATAAATCCGAGGCTTTTGAGAAATTCCAAGAGTATAAGAATGAAGTAGAAAACCAAACCGGCAAAAGTATTAAGACACTAAGATCTGATCGAGGTGGAGAATACTTAAGTGCCGAGTTCCTAGGTTACCTAAAAGAGAAAGGAATTCTCTCTCAGCTTACTCCTCCATACACTCCACAGCATAACGGTGTATCGGAGAGACGGAATCGAACCCTATTGGATATGGTACGATCCATGATGAGTAATGCTGAGTTACCGCGATCTTTCTGGGGTTATGCGCTAGAGTCAGCGGCATATCTTCTGAACAGGGCTCCTACCAAAACTGTGCCTACCACTCCATATCAGATGTGGACTGGGAAGAAACCCCATCTTCAGCATATGAAGATTTGGGGATGTCCAGCTTTTGTTAAAAAGCAGCATATGGACAAGCTCGAGGCACGATCAGTAAAATGTATGTTTGTGGGATATCCAAAGAACTCCAAGGGATATTATTTCTATTACGCAGAGGAACAAAAGGTTTTTGTTTCTCGTAATGCCCATTTTCTGGAAAATCAGTTTTTAGAAAAAGAAATAAGTGGGAGCGAAATAGAACTGGAAGAAATTCCAGAACCACAAACTGCTACTGAAAGTTTGGTAGAACCAGAGGTTCAAGAAGAACAGAACATTCCCGCACCCCTCCGCAGGAGTAGTAGGCCGTCTCATCCGCCTGAGAGATACTACGGTTTTCTCATAGATGGGGATAGAGAGGATTGCATCATAGATGATGATGAACCTACTGACTTCCGGCAGGCCATCCAGAGCGGCGACTCGGTACGATGGCTAGATGCAATGCGGACCGAAATGGAGTCCATGTACACCAACAAAGTATGGACTTTGGACTTTGCTCCAGATGGGGTAAAACCCATAGGATGCAAATGGATCTTCAAGAAAAAGATTGGTGTAGATGGACAGGTGGAAACCTATAAGGCTAGACTTGTTGCAAAGGGTTTTCGTCAAAGACCTGGTTTGGACTATGACGAAACTTTTTCTCCAGTGGCTATGCTCAAATCCATTCGGGTCCTTCTTGCTATTGCTGCCTTCCATGATTATGAAATCTGGCAGATGGACGTAAAGACGGCTTTTCTGAATGGAAATTTAGAAGAGAGCGTCTATATGGATCAGCCAGAGGGTTTCAATCAGAGTGGGAGCAGCGGGAAAGTATGCAAGCTGCTTAAGTCTATTTATGGACTAAAGCAGGCATCGCGGAGTTGGAACATCTGTTTTGATGAGACAGTCAAAGAATATGACTTCGTCAAAAATCCAGATGAACCGTGCATATATAGTAAAGTTGTGGCCAGAAGTGTCGTATTCCTCGTCTTGTACGTGGATGACATTCTATTGATAGGAAATGACGTTCCTATGCTACAATCTGTCAAAGGATTCTTGTCACACAGGTTCTCCATGAAAGACCTGGGTGATGCCTCGTACATTCTGGGGATCCGGATCTATCGTGATAGATCCAAGAGGATGTTGGGACTTTCGCAGTCCAGGTATATCGACACTGTACTGAAAAGATTCAGTATGGAAGATTCTAAGCGCGGTAATCTACCGGCTTGTCACGGAATCACCCTCTCCAAAGAGATGTCTCCCAAGACTGATTTGGAAAGGGAACGCATGTCTATTATACCCTACGCTTCTGCGGTAGGCTCTATAATGTATGCGATGTTGTGTACCAGACCAGATGTAGCTTACGCACTGAGCGTGGTAAGCCGGTATCAGTCTGACCCAGGGGAGAAACACTGGATAGCAGTAAAGAACATTCTCAAGTACCTGAGGAGGACTAAGGAGATGTTCTTGGTTTACGGCGGAAAAGACCTCAGGTTGGAGGCCTTTGCTGATTCCGGCTTCCAGAGTGATAAGGACGATTCCAAGTCCATGTCGGGTTATGTCTTTACCCTCAATGGAGGGGCGGTGTGCTGGAAGAGTTCCAAGCAGGACACCGTTGCTGACTCGACGATGGAAGCGGAGTATATAGCTGCTTGCGATGCCGCAAAAGAAGCAGTCTGGATGAAGAAGTTCCTAACAGAACTTCAGGTGGTTCCTACCATAGTTGATCCAATACCTCTGTATTGCGACAACAACGGAGCTATAGCTTTAGCGAAGGAACCAAGGTCCCATCAGAAGTCCAGACACATCTTGAGGCGGTATCACCTGATCAGGGAGATCATTGATCGTCAGGAGATCGAGGTTCGGAGAGTTGCTTCTGAAGAGAACATTGCTGATCCATTCACAAAGGCCCTTCCTCAGATTCAGTTCGAGAGGCTACTCGAGATCATTGGTCTACGATATGCCAGTACATGGCCCTAGTGCAAGTGGGAGATTGTTAGTGTTTATGCCCTAGAAGGCCATTACTGTATCATACTAGTTTGTATATTACTTAATGGAAGCTTGGGATATTCACATGTATATATAACAGTCTTGCTAAACATAGTAGTATGCTACTTGGTTTTTCTATCTTAATATGTGAGTGTACGTATTGATAGAGCTCTTAGGATCTTGCTTGTCTACCAGTGTTGTGATGGAAGTCACACTAGTGGGGGCTGGGTAGTCTACAAGCACATCCTTATTCAGGTCCCTGGTCGTTGGATTATCGAGACAGAGCATCGATATCCGGAGTAGACTAGTGTGTACGCTTCTCATCCCAGTTGGGGAGATGGTCTGTCCCACAGCCATCAGTACGTCGTACTGGAGATAGTATGCAGGTGCTCGTTAGGTTACGGGTACACCGGACAGGACTCACAGGGAACTGTTGGTTGGTTTGATACCAGTCGTCAGTGAGCAGTTCCCAGGTGACATGAGTACAGCGTAGTCTGCAGACTTGACACTGCTACTTCACCTCGAGTGTGTCCCACTGTTCTTAGATTGCTACCCTACCATGGCTCAAAGGAGTCGTGCAAACAGGTAGCAGTTGGGTGCAGTCCCGAGCACTTGGAGGCAGTGGCGGTTAGACAGGATTCGTCCTTCCCGGTATTGGGAGTAGATATCGTGCTGTGTCAGAGAGCCATTACGCAAAGTCCCTGGCCAGGGCAAGCGAGATTTACTGGTAGGTTCCAGTAGTTTCTCAGGGTGTAATGGGCTTCACTCCGACACGACTTATACCGCTATTAGGGGACTGACGCTTGCCGCCCCCCTAGGCCCGATATGCGATAGTCTTGGACGAACGGACCGGACTGTATGGAGATTGTCACATCAGACTCAGTAGGAGTTCGGATGGGTTTCCTCATCGGCCTTCTTATCGACAACTACCTGGGGACCGTTACGTACAGCTAGTGCCGCTTGCGGTCTGTGGTTAAACCCACTGCCAGCGTAGTAGTCGAGTCTCTAGAGTCCCACACAGAGAGTTTCCTACTCCAGGCGAAACGATATAGAGGTCGCATGGTTTTGCGACAAAGGGTTCGGACGCATACGTGCGTTTACGCACGTACGACTTTCGGACAGTTTTTACCAGTCGGCTTTGGTTTAAGCCAGTTACTGGTATCCGGTTATTGGATTTTTACAGTCTAAAGTTTTTCCGTATTTTTGCGGATTGGAGGGGCGTTCTCGTAATTGTACGAGAAGCTTCTAGAAGATGTGACTAAGGAGGTTAAGGTGACATAAGCTTTGGATAAGATTAGTGAGTCATGATGGTGATTCATCATGGTCATTAATGCACCATAAATGCTTAATGACTCATGTTAGTGAATCACCTCTTTTCATTTATGAAGCATGCTTATTCATTTCTTTTATTCATTATTCTAAAATAAGAATGCTTCATAATATATTATGATACACTCTCTCTCATCTCATTATCTCATCTCACATTCTCTCTCCTCAAGCTCTCATCTTCAAGAGACTAATCCTTAATCCTCATGTGTTGAGATCAAATGTTTAGTTAGACTTAAACATCCATTACCTTCACTCTATATCATCCTTTCTTCTTTGATTAGCAATCAAAGTAGATTAGTTACCTCAAGTTAGAGGTTTAGTTTGGAGTTTTGCTCTCGGGTGGATCGTCTACTACCTAGAGAAGGCCGAGGAGAACGAGGAGATCGTAAAGACGAAGGACTAGTATTCATTCGGTATAATCCCTAAACACATAGATAAGAAACTCTTTGTGTACGGTTATTTATAGTTTAGCTTCGATTTAAACGGTTAGTCGATGTTCGTTCTTTAAACTTGATCGTTTTTGAAAAATTCCGCCTCCCCACAAGTACTGGGGTGTACTACATCGACTTACATATAATGTGATTAAGAATGGGCGATATAATAATACAAAATTCTGATATGAACAGGAGGCCCCCCTCCTCCACCATGATCGGCGAGGGCGGGCCCCGAGGAGACCTCCGGGGATCCCTCTTGAGTGGCTCTGATGGAGAGCTGGTTTCCTCCTCCAAGACCGAGTCCTCCAGATTTCGAGCCCGCTTCCGGCCCGGCGCTCTGCTAGGCCCCAAGGCGGGATCTGCCCCTGAACGCTCAAGGGACGCGGCCACCGGAGGCACTGGGACGGAGGCCGAAGGAGCCGGGGTAGGCTTCGAACGGGAAGAGCTGGCGCCTCCAGTCCTCGTGACCTTCTTCGGCTGGCACATGGAGGCCCGGAGCTCGTTCATATCCATGGGTCCTGCACAAAACCAAATGCAAAGAAGTCAGCGACACATGCAATATAAAAGCCAAAAAGCAAGCCTCACTTACCGACGAACTCGATGGGGCTGAGCTCGGCCCAACTTAGGACCCTCTCAGACAGCAACACATCAAATCGGGGGACGGGCTCCCACGACACCACTCTCACTGCGGCGGGGTCATTGGACTGGTTCCCCGGCAAGCATTTTTCCCTCGACCACTTGGTGGGCACGGGCCAGTCCTCGCTCTCGGGCGACGCGACGAAGAAAAACTTTTTCTTCCAGTCGTGAATGGAAGAAGGCAGGACTCCAACTCCTGTCCCGGCGGCACCCCCCTGTCGCTTTCTAAAAGAGAGGTAGACCCACTTCGGGTCGCCCGCTCAACCCCCATGATGATTTTTGAAAACAAGGGAAGAATTAAGGATGGAGAGGCTGAAGGGAACCGCCTGTAGCTTCAGGCGGATCAAGAACCCAAGGAGAATCCTCCATGAGTTCGGCACTAACTGGCCAGGGGATAACCTGAAGAAGTTCAGCGCTTCGACGACCTCGGGAGAGAAGGGCAGACGCATTCCACCCCAAAAGGCTTCCAAGTACAGGGCGATCTCCCTACCCCGTACTTGGTCTACCTTCTCTTCCTCCTTGGCCAGACGAAGCATATAACGTAAGGAGATATGGAAGCGAGCCCGAGCATTGGCAATCTCGTCCTCATGCCTTACCCAACACGACGCGCCAGGGGCAGCGTCTACCTCCTCCTCCCTGGGGCTGCCCCCGCCGCACGATCCGGGAAGAGGATCTGATCCCTGCTCCCCGGAAAGACTCAGGCTCAACTAGAGGGTCCCTAGAACCTACTCCTACGACATCTACAGATTCTACAAAAGAAGACATCTAATCTGGAGAAGAGGGATCATCGGGAAACAAAAGCAGAAGAAAGAAGATGAACGCCGAGCAACCAGGACTTAGAGCGAGGAAATATGAAGGAGTAGGGGCTCTGGAGTGGGTTCCATCCCTATTTATCATCGCAATCGCCCTCATCCAACGGCGCCCTTCATCTCCCGCCAAAGCGCCTCCTCGCATCCAACGGCTCCGATCGCTCTACTTGTCGTTCCCATCAGACGCCTCAGGTCTGCACACGTCGCATCGGCCAACCGACGCTTGACACACGGACCGTCGTTTCAGTGACAGGATGCACGAACCGGCGCACCTTCCTTAAATATGAGATCTCGCCCTGATTCGCTGGCAGAAAAGACAGCTGACAGCCCGGGGACGCGTCCCGACGAAATCTTAGGAGTGAGCTCACCCCGGGCGGCCCGGCAATCCACTTTTGATCCGACCCGTCAGCTGGTCGGGACAAGAGTGGGGGGCTAATGATGATGCTCTATATTGGCGATCTCCCAGATCAGGACACGTGGCAGATGACGTATCCCAGAACTCAAAAGAAAGGGCCTACAGGGGCCGACCATGCCACCCCTGTACCCGACCTACAAGCACAAGCTGGCTCACCTCAGAGCCCCCTGCAAATTGACCTCCTTGGCCTCACAGCTCGTCCCCGAGCTACCACAGGACCAAGATACCTCGGCTCTCCCACTCGTTCCCGAGCTCTCCCGCCGAGGCCATCTTCCTCGGTCCTTCCGACCGACCAACTCCCCCACTCACAGGCGTAACCGCCGCTCCGCAAATCTCGCCATGCGCGGACTCTCCGGCAACATCCCACGTTCCACGCCATCACGATCCCTATTAACGGGCGATCCTCTTATTACGCGGGCGTGATGTTGGGAGCGTAACTGCCCGCGAGATTCTCGCGCCTGCTACTGCGTGCTGCCGCCACTATATAAATCCCCATCACTGAGGGGTCAAGTAAGCTTTTTTCACCCCACTTAGCCGTTACTCTGCTCGGATCTTGTGCTAACTTGATCGTCGGAGAGTCCTCGGTGGTACCAAACCATCCCGGGACTTCCTTGCAGGTACTCGGCGCAAACTCCTCAAAACCACCAATCTCCTCAAAACCCATTGAGACCCACACGCTACAGGAGATCACCTCCAAGATCCACCGGAAGATCGACGGAAGACAACATCTGACAGAAACCCGAAAAGGACCTCCATCAGAAAGGTATACCATATTACAAAGAAAGACAATATCCATAAAAGAAAATAAACAAACAGCTTATATGTCGACAGGCTATAAGTTCCAGAGAAAATATATGTATGAAAATCTGTATACAATTAACCATTAAAAAAAGAACCATTGTGCAATTGCTCGGTTGGTCTGCACTTCCTCTCCTAAGGAGAGAGTGTATGTTCGAACCGTATGAGGGGAAGTGGCCATAAATTAACGCTTTCGAGATAAATTCGTAGATACCCTGGATGCATGCATGTGTTGTGTGTGCTGTGGTATGTGTCTGTTTGTGGATGTAGTGTGAGATTGAATAAGGCTTACGGGGCAGTTACAAAAAATTAACCATAAAAAAGACCTAGATATTTTAGACAACTGTGTCGCTCAGCTTGGATTGGTGTTGTCTACCTCTCCTATGACCGCAATGATCCCCCCCACCCAAACCACCCCGGGCCTGAAAATATAATAAAATGCATTTGCTAAAAAATCTTTGTTCCACTGGATGCTGTTTCAATGGCCATTTCGAGACACACAAAACTTAACTGTTCTCTAGAGAATGTGGGTGCCCAGAATGGCTTGTCTGGTTCTTTTTCTAGTCAATTGCATGTGGGGCTGTCGGTAAAACGAGAACCTCTATGTTTTAGAGAGAGCGAGAGGAGAGAGGCAGAGAGAGAGAGGATTCATTCTATTTCTGCATTTGTTTGTGGTATCCAAACCAGTATATGGCTGTAGCTCTACATAAGTAACAATGAAACAAGTTGCGGTCTGTCCGTTTTCACCCCCTTGCTTTCATTTCCTCTCACAATCTCTCTTCCATAATCTTGTCTCTGGGCCTTTAATTCTGTCTTGAACTAAATTTATACAACATTTTAGAACCTGGTTCGAGTGAATTGTAGTATTTTTTTTTGGGAGGGATCTTGAGTTCTTGATGGAATGAGGTATGCAAACGATCTAGTCCTCTTCTTTCTTTTTTATCATTTTGGTCGCATCGATTTGTTTGGCCATATAGAAAAGTATTGTTTTGTTAACTTTGAGGGTTTTTCTTTATGGGGTTTGATGAAATTTAGATGGTTTGTGAAGAACCCATCATTGGGTTTTGATGGGTTCTTAATTGAATACCTACAAATGTGAAAAACTTTCCTTTAGATTTGGGTTAATGTGGTAATAGCCCTTTTGATGGGTTCTTGGATATCTGCTTTTATTTTTTCCCCTTAGAAAAATATTACATTTTAACTATTTACTCTCTTGATCTTGATCGAATGCCTATTTTAGAGTTTAGACTCATCAAACAGTATGAATTCTACCACAGATTTGAGCTTGTTCCAAAATATATTGATTCATATATAGTTAGTTTTCAAATTCTAATTTATGAATCTGCGTGTTTCTTTATTGATGCAGAAAATAAATTAAGAGGGTGACCCAGCCCCCATCATCAAAATGAGGGATTTCCCATCTTGTTTCGGCGAAAGCGGAGTTCAAATCACCGATGCCTCCTCATCTTCATCATCAAATTCATCGAAAACTGCACAAAACCATGTCACATGCCTCTACAAAACCCAACACAGGTGCAATTTGTTTACTATCACCTGCACATGGACCAAAACCCTAATGGGTCAAGGCCTCAACATCTCTATCGATGATTCCACGAAATTTGACATTAAGCCTTGGCTCTTCTCCAAGAAGAAAGGGTCAAAAATATTAGACACTGATACTAACATGAAAATCGAGGTCTTTTGGGACCTCTCAAATGCTAAATTTGGATCCGGGCCTGAACCATTGGATAATTTTTATGTCGCGATTCTATTCGATCTTGAGATGGTTCTTCTTCTTGGAGATTTACAGAAAGAAGCCTATCGAAAAAGTAATGCAAGTCCTTCTCCTTCGAAAGCGATACTTGTAGCCAAGAGTGAGCATTTATTTGGAAAGAAGGTTTATTGTACAAAGGCTCAATTTTGCAACAATGGGCGAGTTCATGATGTTGCAATTGAGTGTGACACGGTCAAGGATTCTTGTTTAGAGATCCGAGTTGATAGAATGAGAGTGATGCAAGTGAAGAGGTTGATCTGGAAATTTCGTGGAAATCAAACGATTCTTGTGGATGGCATTCCCGTGGAAGTGTTTTGGGACGTCCATAACTGGTTCTTTGACGCGGCATCAATGAATGCGGTGTTTATGTTCGAGACTCGGGTTTCTACTGATAAGTTGATGCCTTGGTCTAATAGCTCGCGGGGTTTTGGAGAAAACCGATCACGAGGTCTTGAGTTTTCGTTAATTTTGTATGCTTGGAAAGAATGAGTCTTCTCATAGATTTGTTCTGTTTGCTAACAAGCTACATTGGTGAGAATGAATTTTAACATTTTGTGTGAGGATACCATATATTTCTTTTTCCTCTTGCTTTGCTCCTGAAACATTATATTTTATTTCAATAGAATGGATACAACGAGTAGTTTGGCTAATCATTATGTTTGCTAATTTTGAGATTTTTAATATTTGTGCTTCAATGCAAATGTTAGGAGACAAATCGAATGGTTTATGAGATGAAAAGCTTGATAACTGCGTTTCTATATCTTTTTCTTTTTGTTTGGTTATGCACTACTCTTAATATGCATCTATTTTGAGTTCTTCTTGGGTGCACATAATTCAAATTGATCCTACCATTTCAATTTTCAAGTCCAGTAGCAAAATCTTATTCGAGTTCGTCAATAATGAGATATTTACTTGGAATCAAACAAATGCTATCTTTATTGGGCAATCCCGCTTGTAAGAAGAGACTGAGGTCAATGATTTAGGAAGGAGGAATCATTTGGCAAGAAGGTAAGCATACTACTCTTGGTGCTTAAAGCACATCAATTTCAATTTCAATTTCAGTTTCATGGGTTTTTAGCTGGTGCAATGATCATATTTTCTTTTACGCTGGAATGAAGGTACGAAAGCAAACATGCTCAGAGAGGAGTAAAATTCATCATGCGTTCGCGATCATGCCCTAAATCAAGTGCTAATTCTTCCACAGGTTAGCTCACTATCATATCTTTTATATAACATCATGTCATTAGTGTAGGGTACTTTGTAAGCTTGCGTTTTGTTCAATAATTTATTGTATCGTTTGAACCATGAAACAGTCACACACCTGGCAGTTAGGTTCACTATTTATCATCTCCATTTGATTCATATCTCTGTAGGGTGTGAAAAAAGGCAAAATCAATTAACCTGTAGTTATCTTTTCTTCCACTTCAAATTCCTATCATTTCAAATAGGGTTCGATATGTGGTGACTAGATATGCATGAGTGAAGAAATATGATGATATGTTATAATCGAGGAAGATGAAACAAGGATTAGCTTTATAGCCAGTTCTTATCATGAGATGTTTGGTCAATCATGTAGCTGGACACATGCCATTGAAATGTTTCCCTATAGGAGGGAGATTTGATGAGTCTATGGAAAGATTGAACGAATTATAGGATCCAACTATATAATGTGTTGGAAAGGATGTTATCATCATCTACCAAACGCAAGAAACATATTCAATGCAGCTTGATTGGTGCATAAACTTGACATTTCACCCATCTTAGTAATGAACATGATTACTCTCTTTGGGAACTAATTAAGCATTTCGGGGATGTTTGGTTAGCAACAAAAAGAACTGCAACAAATGTTGCATGTGGCATTTGTTGCAAAATAAAGGGTACAAATCCATTGTTTGGTTATCCTTAAGTTTTGTATTCGGATATCCAAATCCAAACCATTTTGTGTTTGATTGAACAAAAAACTATAGAAAATGCAGCATTTGTTACAAATTTACTTATGTATCATATACAAAGGTTATGTGGCACCTATAATAATTAGGGAAAATTGTCAAAACTCCCCAAGCACCTTTTTCTGTTGTCAAAAACCTCCCGGCCTCAAAAAGTTAGTCAAAACCTCCCTAAAAAAAAGTTTATAGTTGTCAAGAAATCCTTTATCTGTGATATCTATACTATATTTAGTTTCCTGCGATGTCTAAGCAGTAGCCAACGATATCTCCTTTGATATCTAAGCTGTTTCATGTGATATTTAAATAGTTTGTATGAATTGGTTAGATATAGTAGGTTACTATGGAGATACCACAGGAAAAATTTCTAAGCGGTTTTTGATTACCGTTTTGAGACCAAGAGATTTTTGACAACGGAAGAAAGTGCTTAGGTTTTTTGACAATTTACCCTAATAATTACCATTCTCACCATTCCCAAAGTTGCAACTTTTGTTACAACCAAAATGAGGGCAACAAATGTTGTAAGAATTTGTTGCTTTTTGCATCTCCATTTCCATTTCCAACTCAAGTTTGTTGCTAACCAAACATAGGAAATGATGATTTTTGGCAACAAATGTTGCATGAATATCCATTTCCTAGCAACCAAGCAGCCTTTTATAGATTGTGCATAATTACTGGTTACACATGTTCAAGGTCACTTTGGTGTTCACGTCAAGCATTTGAATCTATAGTTTATTGTTGCTTTATATAACGATGTCCCAAACTTATCATGCTAAACTTCATTAATAAAGTCCTATTATTATGTTTGTACTATTCAGAACATTACATAATCATAAGCATTACATAAATAGCTATCAATGGTTCAAGTTTCATGAGAACAAACATCAAAATTAAAACATCAAAAAAAATTATTGTGTTTTCACAAAACAAGCCAAAAAGTGTCCTTAGTTTGCAATTTTCACGAAAGGTTTGCAGTATTTTCAGATAAGCCCTTGTGCAGATTCAGATCCATAATTGATTAATTATCCCAAACAAACCCAACATTCAGTAGACATGTTATTTCTATTAAGTTCTATAATATTTACAAATAAGCTCTTATTCGGAATTTTCAGATAATTCCACAAAAATACATAAATATTCCAAATTAGAGGATTGATTGTTAGTGAGGGAGGGAGACTAAAAGAGATGTAGGGGAATATTTTGGATAATTAGGAATAATTCCCCAACCTTCTTATGTATGAAGTCCTATTATGTATGTATTATTCAGAAATTACATAATCATAAGAATTACATAAATAGCTATCCGATGGTTCAAGTTTCATGAAAACGAATATCAAAATTAAAACATCAAAAAAATTATTGTGTTTTCACAAAACAAGCCAAAAAGCTAGTGTAGTTTGAAACTTTTATCTTTCAAGTTTTTCTTTTATATGTTTCTTATCTTTGCATGTAATTTTCGTCTTTTTTTTATTTTGAGATTTTGTGGGTGTAATCCGCTGAAAACCCTCAGAAGACAACACTACAACAATAATCGCTTGCCCTTACGGATATATCCGTAGAGATATAAATTCCTCCGTAGATCTAAAGGCCGCAGGTGCAAGTCAACATGCCCATGCGGAGTAATAATTGCCCCTACGCTTTACTCCGTAAGGACATTTATCCCTACAGATTATTCTGTAGGGACAATCTTTATTTAATTTATTTGTTTATAAAATAAAATAAATGCCCCTAAGGATTTATCCGTAGGGCTTGATAAATGTCCCTACGGATTAATCCGTAGGTGCAAGTTTTATCCCTGTTACTGAGTCCATAGGGATAAAATATCAGATATTCTGACATTTTGTCCCTACGGAAAAATGTGTAGAGGCAAAACTTGCCCCTACGGATTAATCCGTAGGTGCAACAGTTGCCCCTACGGAGTAATCCGTAAAGACATTATATCAGGTTTTTTTTTTATAAAAAAGGGGCTTCTTGTTTTTTCCCCGTCTTGTGCATAATAATATATATAACCAAATACAGAAATATTCATAATCAACATTTCACGCATAATATATAAAAGAAATAAACAAACAGAATATGAAATCAATCTAAATCATCGTGAACAAGCAAACAACTATCAATATCGTCCAAAATATATACAATATGTATCAGATAAGTACATACATCCACAAAAATATAAATAAAACTACCCTAACTCGGTTCAGCTCCTCCACCTCTGATAATCGCCGTAATCTGACACATCTGCTCCTCGGTGCAACCTTAAGTCGTCAAAAACTCGACTAATGAAGGAGCGGACTGTGCGGGAGTCTGAGCGGCCTATGGAGCCGCAGCCGAAATAGCCTGCCGAATCTGTAAAATTTTGTGTGTAATAAACGAGTAAGAACGGTGTATTAGAATTTAGTCGAATTCGTATCATTATCAGATTATTGTGAAACTCCAATCTAAAAATACTTAGGGACTTGGGCCTAGTTTGGATATCTAGTTTGGAAAACCGTAGTTTATTTTAGTTAGATAGTTTTATATAAGTATGATTAATCAAAACTAAGTCTACAACCAAATAAGCCCATGTTACTAATATTGCATATGTTACTATCTATAATGTGATATAATATTTTACTATTAAGTAATATACGTATCAACATCTTCTTCAACTCATTGACGGTGGTCTTCAAGACGGCAACATCATGCTCCAGACGTCGCTCACGAGGGGTAGGAAAAGTAACCACCTGAGTGGAGACCAACTTCATATGGGTCTTGCTAGGACCCAGTCTCTGGCTTCTCTCCCAAGCTCTGTGGTGCCCTCTGTGTGCGGCGTCTAGGACTGGGGTCAGTAGCACCGGATCGGTCTGTCCACTAAAATTGATTCCCGATACCTCCACTTGCTCCACCCCCCGCTCCAACACCCACATTAACCATTAAAATATATCATTTAAATTTGAACTTATCAAAACAAAAATTTCATTCGAATTAGAATAAATGTTAAGACTTACGCAATACTCCTGGATAACGGTATCGGGGAATCGAAGCTCGCCCGTGGCGGGATCTGTGGAGGTGCCGGGGACGGCAAGATACGCGGTCAACATGCTCGGTGTACCACCCTGTGCTAGGGTCTAAGCTCTCTACAATTTGCTCAAAATTTACATATATTATAAAATAACTCTTAATATTGCATTATATCAAAATAGATCTATTGTAATTTACCGATACCTCCATGGCACGAGTAATGTTTCTCGAGCCACCTGTGTAAGTGGGTCGACCCCTATTTGCCGACTTTCTATTCTCCATATTTTGATCGGCATGTTTCTGCACAACACAATTAGAATTAGTTTTTTAATTAAGTAACAAAAAAATATAAATTATATACCAAATAATGAATTACATTTAAATTACAACCTATTTACGCCCAGAGTTATAATATTGGCACAAGAGAGGCTATGTATCTACGTCGACTTTAGCAAAGGCCGGAGTATGTAAGAGAGCCACTCTCTCTGCTTCGGGGGTCGCCAGCCATACCAAATAGCAATCGATCATCAGCCTGTTTCTATTATATCAGACCTTACACTGCATGTTCTTTATGAGGCCCAGGTAAAGAGTATTAAGATCGAGCACTCTGTCAGGATGATCAAGGTCAGGTACAGGGTGAAAGTTGTAATCCAACTTCAAATACAAAAAAATAATGTATTTAAATTACAAGTGTTAATAATAATAAATTTCTTTGATAAATCAAATGAAAATATATATTAATATCCAAGCCTGATCCCAGAAGAGGGCATCTCGAACACTCTCCGGAAGAAAACGAGCAAGAACTACGGCTGTGAACTCATCCCAGGTCAAGGAAGTAGATCTGCAGCTCAGCTTCTTTCGACCGACTCGCACCTCGTCTGAGCAAGACCTCTCTAGACGAAAACTCGCAAGCTCAATCCCTATTTCGTCAGAACATCTCTGTGAACGACAATTTCCTAGCCATTCTATCGAGGATTGTCTACGGATCCTCCACTGCATTCGTGACGGTGAAAACTGGAAGCTTCAGCCTCAAAACTCCTATAAGGATACAGAATAATCTTGGTAACAACAGAAATGGTTGCTTGAGCAAAAGGTACAAACACAGTCCCTGAAATAGGAGGGACATCATCGGCTCTCGGAGCTCGGCTAACCTTAACTAACAATCCAACCATCTGTCGCAAGTCCTAAATACTCGACTCCAGTCTAGCCATTCGTCCTGGAAAAGACGGACCACTCTGTCCCTGAGGGGTAGGCGTACCGCCCTGATCGGTCCTCTTCTCAAACGAGCCTACTCTAATCTTATCCCCGGCGGCAGCCCTCTGGCCCTCGTAGTCTCCGGCGGCATAGTGGCTGGAGAAAGAACATGATCAATAGGAACATTGCGATCGAATCAAAGGATTTTCGGAATCAAGGAAGGAAGTACAAGTAATCATACATCCTAAGGTCACTTAGGCGGAGTACCGTATCGTAAGTATGCTGCGGAACATACACACGCTAGGCCACTCTGCTTAAGTTACCTACTCCATCTACCAAGGGTCATCCTACACTCAGAAAGGTAAAACCTACGCTCTAATACCAACTTTGTAACGACCCGAAGGTACGGAACGTGACTGGCACTTAAATTACGAACGTCTCAAGGCGTACGTAATCTAAGTAAGCCAAAGCCCAGAAATCTAAACCATTTAAATAAATAGAGTGAAGGAAAACTTATTTAAAGAAAGCGATTTAAACCAAATAAGTCGCATTAACATTTTAAAAACATCCAAAATTTCCCGAAAATTTCGGCAGAGTCTCCTTTGTAAATACTGGCTCCGAAACGGGTACAAAACAAGTAAATACATAGAAATGAATAAAGGCATCCCCAGGGAGCTAGCTCTTCGCCAAAGGCAGAATCACAACCACATACAATATGTATATCAAAAGCACAAAAGTAAGCATTTGTAAGCAAGAAATAAGAAACACCACGTCGGCTCAAGTGAGCATCGACACCAAAAATCACAAATACAAGTCTCACAAGTCTCACCGTCTAGTCCAATATACAAGGGTAGATAGAGTTTACCAGATATAAATAATAATACACGGTGGGAGTAAAAGCAAATCCTCCAAAAAAAAACCACCTGTGCGCAAGCTGTAAGTCGATGCAACGACGCAGAAAAGAAGGTACGCCCGCCACTACTGTGCTGACGGGTCAAACCTGCAAGATACTGCGGCACAACGGAGGTGACTTGCCAACTCGTGAGTAGTAAGCAACATCTAATAAGACTATCGAGCATGCACGCAAATGCGTCACAAGCTACGCATATACTAATATGATGCAATGCACTAACCTGTATGCAACGTGAATGCATAATCAACATGAAACCTGAGTATGTTTGGTATAAGAAAATCTTTATTTTTCTTAGAAAAACTTCTGTGAAGTGACTGAAGTATCATCAAAGAAATCCATAGAAATCCGTGTCAACTATCGACACAAAACATATATATCTCAATGTCTCAAGATCTCAATGTCTCAATATATCAAAGTCTCAATATCTCGGGCTCCGTCAGTCCGGATCGGCCCATATCTTCAAATCTCACAACAACGGTCGGTATCCTCCGGATATCCGCCGCACCAGACATCACCGGTAGGTAGTTTGCCCCTTCCAGGCTCATCGTCTACAACTCGAGCTTCTTGCCCCAGGATACTATACCGGGCCCACATGTACCCGAGACAGGTCATCCACTCCTCGAATCGGCTCTCGAAATCCAACAGAAAACATAAAAACTCAGGGTGGACGACAACTACATCACGAGAAACTGCAACTTGCATATTTTTAAAAAGGATCATAAGTTTATAAATTCTTGCGGTTTTCCCCAAAATCCAGAAATCTCATAAATACTGAATCCTCAAGAAAAATCACAATGTGTAAGCATATCGATGATGATGGAAGTCTATAATATGATGTTATATACTATGCTATGTACGAACAGAAACTATGTATGAAGTATGATGCTATGATGTATGTATATGTAACTAGCCATCATATGTATCAATCTTGATGAATAAATATACAACTACCCATTTACATATCAAGTATGATGCAAATGCATGGATACCGATTCTAAGCAAGTTCTATAGTGTTCGTGACATAACAGTTACCAATGGCGTGTGTGTTCGCATGAATAGTGCACGTGCAGCATGAACCAATGGTAACGGTGCAAGTGTCCTATAAAATGATATCACACATATATATAAATATAACGATGCGATGCAACGAGACGGCTAACTAGGAGACTACGCATATAAACGAAATTACTACTAGTAACCCTACTGTCGGGCGCCTCGCGCCATCCAGACGATCCCCCTATAGATGTATACATCTACTCACCGGGATGACTCAGCTAATCTGATCCGATCTCCGTCCTGTCTTTCCGCGCCGCGTCCGACGCCTCTGCACCCGATCCTAAAATCGCATACATAAGCAAAATAAAGAGGATAAATAAGTGATAGTCACGGATACAAACGACACAAGTTAATCCACGTGCACAATAAGACGCGCACACATTTGGTGCACAAAACGAGCTCGCGACAACGCCGCAAACTACAATTAGGATCGCTATACGTGAAAACCACCAAGCCTAAAACCCAATCGTACCCGTCGCACACTCATAACACTCTAGATATTTTATGAATTAGGTGGCAAACCATCAAAACCTCGAACTTAAATCAAATCGATTTCTTTCCAAAAACCTAGTAAGCTTAAATTTCCATTTTAGTTCAAAACTTGATATTTTAACCAATCTAAATGTTTTAGCAATTCTAGTGGTTATAATGCTCATTAAACACCTTAACTGTTAGTTATATGTATGCCCTAGAGGCCATTACTATACATAGGATGTATATTGTAGTGGATGCTTGGACATATATAGGGATGACTTTCTTGCTCGATATGATAGTATGCTATCTGGTTACTCTTTACCTTAACGTGTACACTGATTGTCTCTCTGTTACATGTTGGTAAAGCCCTTAGGATGTGTATTTGACTACCTGGACTATGATGCGGATCATACTAGTGGGGACGTGGTAGTCCATAAGTACATCCTTCAAAGTCCCTAGTCGTGGGTGTATCGAGACGGGGCATCGATATACCAGAGTAGACTAGCGTGTACCTTCTCGACCCATATAGATGGGCGATGGATGATCCCATATCCATTGGTGTTTGACATCGGAGATGATATATTGGTGCTCAGTGGACTGGGTACACTGGACGGACTCGCCGAGAACTCCCAGATGGTATTATACCTTACGTCAGATGGCAGTTCTCTGGTGACACTGGTACAGGTTAGTCTGTAGACCCGAGATCGTCATAGAGTCTTGTGTGATTCCCAATGTGCTTTGATTTCCATCATACCACGTCCAAGAGGGTGTGCAAAAAGGTGGCTTTTGGGTACAGTGCCGAATCACATGGAGGCAATGAGCGATAGGAGGGGTTTCGTCTCTCCCGGTATAGGGAGTTGATGTTGCGCAGTGCTCGATTGGCTATAACAGGAAGTCCTTGGCCAAGGCTGTTTTAGGGATGTACTGGTAAGTGTTACCAGTAGTTTCTCGACCCGTTATGAGCCTCATATCGACACGACTTATCGAGTTATTGGGGTCTGACGTTTACCACCCCTAGACGAGATATGCGACATATCAGACGAACAGACCGGACTGTACGGTAGTGTTACTCGTTGGATTCACAGGAGTGTGAGCGGGCTTGTTCGTTGATCTTCTGATCGCTCAATACCCGGGTGGTCGTTACGTTTAGCAGACCGCTTGCGGCTTGTGGGTGTTTGATATGATCATCACCTGCTGCCGGCGTATTGACGAGTCTTTAGAGTCCTACATAGGGGTTTCCTGGCTCAAGCGAAACGGAGTAGGAGCGCATATGTGATATGTGCAGGACCGAGATTGATACGATATGAGATACCGTATTCGATTCTCGCGATTTGTGACATTCATCGGTTGTATGGATATAGCCAGGTTATCGGATCAAGTGTTGATTCGGTAAGTTGTTACGTTTGATATTAGTCGGTTATAGCCGGATTATTAAGTCAAGAGTTGATTTAATAATTTAATGTATAATTATATGTTTGATATATTACATTACATTAACTAATATTAGCTCACTTAAGATTTATTTTCTCACTAGTTTGTGCACATTGTTTATATGTGATATATGTAAGTGTACATGTATGTATCATGCTTGATGATACACACGAGATGGGTGTATGAGACTTACACTAAGATTAGGGTTAAGATTAGGGTTATTGGATTATCTTAAGATTTAACAAATGAGTTAAACTTAGTCAAAGTTGTCAAGCTTGAAGAAGCTTGGAGAAACTTTGACAAAGTCCACTCTTTTGTCAATTCTCTTGATATTTCTTTAACCTAACCCTTAAATCTCATACCTTAGTTAATTCTCTACATGAGTTAAGCATGAGGGCTTAACTCAACCGTGGGTGAATTATTCAAGAGGATAAGTTTTCATTTGGATGAACAATTCTCTTCTTCTTCTTCATCAAGCTCCTTGAAAAGCTTTCTAGCTATAATAGTGCCTTGAGGAAAAATGTGAGAAAATCAATTTTAAAGTGAGCAACCTTCCTACTTCATCATCCTCTACTACTTGCCATTTAGTAGAGGGTGTTCTCTTCACAAAGTTCTTGACCAAGTGAAGGAATAGCTTGAGTTTGAGTCTCCCCGACGTAGATCATCTTCGGCCTCGAAGTCAATGATCTAGCCCAATCATTTCTCCGACGAAACCATTGCTAGAGTCCGGGATCCCGATGATCGCAGCGGAGGGACGTCAACACGGAGCTAAAGAGGTGGAGGACCGGATCTACAAAGGCTGTAATCCCTTTCACTTGTAGTTAAGTTGTTAACTTGCATGTTCTTTCGCCTTAATTTCTAGTTAACGATCTATATTAGGGTTTCTCGGCACCGTAAAATTTTAATTTGGCATGGTTGATGCCTTGTCGAACCTCTTGAGTGTGCCTAGTAACCTTACAGTAGTATTAGAGCCTAACTAGAGCTTTAGGCGATGTGTTAACGAAGTTAAAACTCCGAACGAACCCGATACGTCCAAGTTTACCCCCTCTCTGTATAATTTTTCAAAACTGTATATTTTCTGAATTAAAAATACCTGAAAAATCAAGCAGGGAAATATAAGAATTGTGGTGAAAAACGAGCTCCTGATACTTCTAAACCGCCGCGGAACCACGGCCATACCATGCTTGGGCCGCGGATCCGCGGCCGTACAGAGGGATTGGGTCATTTTGTTTGCACAGTAATTCTTATATCTTAAAGTTCTATTTTATGGGTATTTTTAAAATGACTCAAGTGTTAAGTTTTCTGGGGGTTTATTTTGTAATCGTCGATTCGATCGGAGAATTTAATTTTGTTAAGTTTTCCGGATATTTTTAGAACATGTTAAAAAGTTCGACCGGATATAAATACCCACTTTTTTCCCTGCCGAGAAATTTCCAAGTGTTGGATTTTTCCGTAGTTTAATAACGTTCTAAGTAGTGCAAGTAACGCGATGGACCCTCTAGAAGACAACAAACCTTATCTCGAGTATGTGACCGTCTTGAACTGCCTTTTGAACCTTAGGGTTTGGGGCAGTACGGCGTGCCACATGTGAGGCGTTGGCTTGACTCTTCTACGGCTGGACCGTTGGTACTGTGGCATGAAATGGATATTTTTGAACTTATTTCAAGAGTTGAGCTGTTTCGGGAAAACTTGGGTGTTTGAATGTGTCACGACCCAAAATTGGCCCGTGACGGCCCTAATACTACGCAACGCTTAAAGACGCAACGTAGTAAAAGAAAGCCAAACCCAGAAATCTAAACCATGAAAATACGGAAAAGATAATATAAGTTTTGAAACATTTGAAATCACAACCCAAATTCTTTAAAAAGTCGTACTTTCTTTCTTTAAAATTTTAGTAACACCCCCTTTTTGTAAAGACTAGTCAAGATGAATGCAACACAAAAATAAAGACAGTAGAGAAGAAGCTGTATGTAAAAGACATCAAATCCACAAAGATACACATTAACGTCCTCACCAAGTCTCTAAGTCAATAATACAATAGTAGATGGAGTGTACAAAATACAACAAATGTACAATATGAAATACAGATAATCATCTAACCCACCTAAGCAAAAAGGTACTGTGAGCTGATGCGGTATCTGTAGCAAAAGATGATAGCTGGATAGCTGAATGGAGGAATAGCCTGCCTCGACTACTCTGGGGAACAACCTGAAACACCTGTGGCACAACGGGGGTGAGTTGCCAACTCGTGAATAGTAGATAACATATGCAGGTAATCGCAGGAATGCACGTACAGCATGAATCTAAGATATGCGATTACAGTAATAACATGTTATGCAAATGCTGAAATAAGGAAAGTACAGTAGCCGGTATAATCAAAATGTGAAGCTATAATAACATGACAGTAATATGCAGTAACTATGCAATAAGGATATAAAAATGTAGATGTGCAACTATCATAAGGGTATACAACGGGTACTATCACTATATGAATCCGTGCATAAGGTAGATAAAGGTGAGGTATAGGGGGAATATGTCATTTCCACGGAAACCTGACATTGTGGTAGGATCACAATCCATCAAGACACTCACATCCCAAATCGTCAAATCAGCCTCCAAACTGGGCTCTCACATCACATAGATCTCACATCACCTCAAAGTACAATATCGAGTAGCTCTCCTATATCTCGAATGTACAAATCAACAATCTCTTTCATATCCAATATCCAATGTCAATGAATCACCTATATCCCAAGTCGAATCTCAAGTAAGTTTCTAACATCCTAAAGGTATATATATTTGCAGAAATAAATATGATGGGGGCAATACACATATATTAGCGTCCCACTCCACTAATATTGGTGTAAGGGTATATATAACAACGGCAAATCCCCTGTTATATATACAAAGGTGTTTAAAGAAATATCATGAAAACAATGTGCCAAGCATCGACACAGAAATCCTGATAGGTACGTATCATACGCTGTCCCGAAAGCACGAGTGCCTAGCTCTGACCCTCGCCTTTCGACGTATGCATACGTGTAAGACTCCGGTCGGTATCCCCAAGATAACCGCCGAGTAAAAGGTAATATCACCGGACGATATGGTTCCCCTGACAGGCTCACCGTCTAACAAATCCAGCGATCCGTTTTCGCCCCGGGGTACCTCCGGGCCCCACCATGTACCCTCATGCGGCCTCTACGCCTCCTCGCATGGGGTATAAATAATCAGCACCGATAAAACTCATGGTGGATGCGCAAATATCATATCAAGGAAACCGGGTTTTTCAATGTATGCATAATTTCATGAACTCCCGCGGTTCCCAAATCCAGAAAACATCATGTAAAATCCAAATAATAATGCGCAATCCAGGAATAAACATATACGATATATCTGAAATGCGAGCATATAACAGAGAATATGTAGCTGAAATCAGATGTATGCGAAATCAATAAGGTACAGCTAAATAACATCAGTAAAGGTAAATATGTGACTGCAACTGAATATGTGTGTAACATACAGGTGTAGCAATGTATATGTATCTACCTATAAGAACTGATGTCGTATACCCCCCCTGGGTATAACTAAAATATGTACGATATCCCCCCCGATATAAGTAAAATATGTCCATGGTATACCTGTAGCTGTATCGCAAAGTGTATATGTACCTATAACTAATGGTAAGATACACTACAGGTATACGATAAGATAGATGTCAAGTATGATAGGCAATAGAATCTATAAGGGGTTGTGTGTGACATGGCAATTATTGACGGTGTGTGTGTAGCATACAATCCGTGCTCGTGCAATATGAACCGTCAATAATGTGTGCAGTGTTTTACGGCTGCTAGTCACAGTACACTATATCAAGGAAATAAAGTAAAGGCGCAGTTCTACAATGACGTAGAATGTGCGACAGGTATTTGAATCCTAGCCCATACGCATAACGCCATGCGGACGATTCCCCTGTAGATGTTAAATCTACTCACCTACACTCTACGCTAGGTGAATCCTACCATCTGCTCCCTCTGTAGTAGTGTCCGTAGCCCCTGCCTGCAAACTTGCAAATAAGACATGGAAATCACATATAAGCCAAATATTCCGCGAAACGCGATATCGAATCGAAACGAGAAACTCGCGTCGCGAACTAAACGCGCGTGTGCACGATACGCTGAAACGTGTGTGTACGCGTCTAAAACCATCGCGACACGCCGCGATACGCTGGATCACAGAACCCACTCACGTATCGCGCGTATCGCGCAAACACAACGGACACCAAAAACGATATATAGTCCCAGATTTTCCTACAGGTACAATATTATAAAACTAGACACTCCAAGGACCTAGACAACACAGAAGAAAGCCCTATACAAAACCTCAACACCCAAACCCTCTTCCTGGCCGCAAATTGCGGCCATAAAGAATTAATTGGCGGCCACTGTTGGGGATTAGGGTTTCGTGCTTAGGTGATGGTGTCTATACCTAGGTATCATGTTCCAGTTTCCTCAATTTTGACCTGAAGGCATCGGGTCCATAGCAGATTCCAGAAACCCAAAATATCGCTTAAAAACGACAATTTTGCACAAATCACAAACCCTATGGCATTTTAGTGTAATCTGGGGATTTCTCAGTTGAAGTGGCCCTATTAGCACTTAAATAAACTAGGGTAGCTATCACAATCAACAATTTCCCAAAATTCCACTTAAACACCATAATCTAGCACTAAATTAGCTAATTTAACACTAACCGACACCAATAAGCATACAAGCTAGGAAAAGGGGATAAGGGTACAGAAAATATACCCTATTGGACCTTAAAGAGCCCTAGAAGGCAGGTGAAGAAGTGGAGAAGGGCTTCTGCAAGAGCTGGGGTTCCTGTTGCTGCTGTTGCTGATGCCTGCCTCTGCTGCTGCTGCCTCTGATGAATGCTGAAGCTGATGGTGCTGCTGTTGTTTCTGTTGTTGGTGTTGCTGCCTCTGGTGCTGCTGCTGCCACTGCTGTAGGGGTGTGTGTGTGTGTATGTTGATGAAGCTGCTGCTGTTGCTAATGGTGCTGCTGTGACTGTCTGCTGCTGGTGCTGCTTCAGTTATTGCTGTTGCTGTCTTTGTTGCTGCTGCTGCTGAGAGTGTGAGGGTGTGTGTGTGTGTGAGAGTGAGAGAATGAGAGAAAAGAGAATGAGATATGAGAGAACACAACAAAGACCCCCTTCTCACTTTCTCTCTCCTCATTAAATGAGGCATGGCAAAGGCCATGATGCCCCATGCTCTCTCTCTCTCTCCCTCTCAAAGTCAACCATGAACCAAAACAAAATTCAAAATAAAACCCTTTTTAAATTCATTTTTCACTTTAAAAAAAACTATCATGACTAAATACAACCATGACACTTAAACAAATATTAAAACTAGATTAGGGAGAAATGGTTAGTTAACCATGATTGCTAATCATGTTTAACCCCAAAAACAACCCTAGTTAACATGCACAAGTGCGTGCAAGCCTAACAAAATTCCAATAAAATACACATTAAATAGGATAAAATATTTAAAACTAAATTTGGTAAACTTTTTGCTAAAAACTATATATTAAAATATAATTAGCTACAAAACACATTCTAAGGTGTTACAGAATGTTCGATCGGAAAGTTTAACATTTTTCTATTTATCTGGAATGTGATACAATATTTGGAATCCACAAGTAGTTATGAGATAACTGATTTGGATGTTATAAACATAGCACTTTAGTCTCACTTGATCGGTTGCCACGGGATTTTGATGTGATCAAAAGTCCGTCGCAATCACGTAGCGTACGCGGATACTCGCCGAGTAAACTTAATAGATAGCCACGCCCCATAGCCCCGACCACGTGACTGTAGGAAAACCCCGTTGCCGAAAGCATCCGTTCGGGTGCTCGCGGCAGCGGTGTTCCGCCTTAGTGCACTTCGTTGACGGTATCGGGGGTGCGGCCGCCTACTAAAGTTTGCGACGAGCATTCGATCAGTTTTTCGGGAATCTTGTTAAATTGCCCGACTTGATATTGAAAAGTGTTTTCGATATAGAGACTAAAATGCGGGGTTTATAATTGTTAGGCATGTGATGTCTAAGGAATTCATTTGGTCAGGCATGCGATGTCTGAGGAGATTGCGGATTCCAACTGTTGTAGTTTTACACTTTCTTTTCTGTGACCGTAAGTGTAATATGTGATATCGCCGGTTTCGTTGCTCTATGTCAACGACAATTGGGATGCGCATATTTACTTACGTTGATGACATGTGATGTTATGTGTTGCTGGATATGTTATATTGGATCGTCGCATTTTGAATAGCCGGGGGTTTTATGTGAGATGAGTGTTTTTCATTTTCATTCATGTAAAAACTTGTATGTAATATTCTTTTATTGGGGCACTTCCAGGTTGCGGAAGATGTCACCGTTTGTATATTATTTACTTTTCCGCACTAGGATAGACCCAAGGAGGAGAGCATAAGTAACCGGGTTCTGGAGTCCAGTGGGAGACCAACTCGAGGAGTCGAGTCCGGGTCTCCTAACTCTAGAATTGGTAGGGTTGCTTGCCGCTCTCGTAGGGGTCTAGGGGTGTGGGTTTGGCTATTCATCGCGACCGTGGAATCCGTGTTTTATACTGGCTCGTATTGAAAACACGGACGTCCTAGTATATCCAATGTTTCATATGTTTCTTCTGCTGCGATATCTGTGATGTGATCATTTGATGTTCTGTGATAAATACTGTATATAGTATATATGATATATTATATAGATGTTACTTATGTTTTACACCCGCGCTAGCCCTGCCCCGCTCTGCCGTTAGTTACCTAACCTAACGGTGCACGAAGGGACATCGAGGCGAATGCAGATGGCATAAGTGTACGTCGTATTTATCTGTGATGTTTAGGTACTTAAATGATGGGACTTCATTAATATGATTAATGAAAGAAAAGAAACCTAAAGATGTTGTGGAATCGAATTTTCAAAAACAGGTAGCTACAATTTTTGCTTTGCATCGCGGTGTTCCTTGTAGAACATCCTGCACCTTATTCGATAAGGAAAGGACCGAGATCCCTTCACCAGGAGTGACTCCTTTAGCAATAACTGGCAGATGCTACAACCCTCGGTTTGTCTTTTGATTGCTCCTATAGTTCTTGCTTTGCACAGCGGTATATATGATATATCCTACACCTTATTCGATGAGGAAAAGGCCGACGATCCCTTCACCGGGAGTGACCCCTTTAGCAAAACTAGAAAAGCCTAAAAATCACTCCATTTTAAAATCATTTGATTCTACAACGATATCAAGTTCATTACGCAATAGGTTTTCAGAAAAACTTGTCGTAGCCCTCCGTCATTTCAGATAAGTACTGGTTAGTATTCGTGCCGCGTTTGTTGACCTCTGTCAAGGCATAGTGTGCGGTAACTGATTAGTGCTTATCTGTATAAGCATATGATGTGATTGATTTAGGGTAGTCGTGCGACCTTGTTGACCTCTGTCAAGGGTCGTGCGGGTGGATTTACTTCAATCAGGAAATGACGGGTTGAACTTGACTAGCAGCCTATGATTTGTTGACCTCTGTCAAGGTCATAGGACGCTAGGGGTAAAATATTATCGGGAATTTCAAGTGTTGAAATTTGCAATGAGATTGCATACATTCTATGAGATAGTTGGATCCCGATACCCGCTGCGAGTAAGAGTTACTTCTGGGAGAGTTTTACACATTACAATTAGCCGATCAAGTAGGTGTCTAGAAAGGTGTCAATGGGGTTACGCTTCTGGGAAAACGAGGTTTACATTAATTAGGTTCGTGCGAAAGTACGGGGGACCCCCCTCAAAGTACCGACACTGGCCTGGCTGAAAGATTGGCGAACTTATAGCGTGTAATTAATCCCGGCTAGTCTTTCCTTTTAGGGTTTGAAGGAAGATTTGATAAAAACAGTGGGAGCCATCCTGATTAGATAAAATAATAACCAATCTGATCTTGCAAGAGCGCACGCAGAGTGTTTTCTTCTCTCTCTCCTGGTAGCGACCATGTCACGCCTTAATCAAGATAATAATACGGACACATTGACCGAACCCGCTTGTTATACTGAGCTGGGGAACGTTGGTCCTGCTTCAACTTATAATTGTTATAAGACAGAGCAGGAAATTGGGGATTACCAGAATTCCCGTGCCACCCAAACGAAGAAAGTGCATACCGATGCATCATCTTCGGGTGTGTTCATTACAGAGAACTGTTTCTCAGTATCCTTTACGTCCTGGGTATGTGATACCAGATCAGGATCCCGCATATGTAATTTGTTACATGGGCTACAGAAAGGTAGAGAACTGAGAACGGGTGATAAGTTTCATGAGGCAGAAAACGGTGCAAGTGTTGCAAGCAGGTCTGTTGGTCACTGTCACCCTGTATTACCTGAATACATTGATTCTGAACAAATGTCATTAGATACCGAACTTGATATACAAAATCATATCAGTCTCTTTATTAGTCAAGAAGGATATAATTTTGTATTGATTGGATAATGTTTTGAACATTTCCTATATCAAGAGTTGATCAGTTCAGGCACGTTATCTAAAAGCATTGACGTTCTAAATCAAACCACAGTTCTTAGTATATAGAACACACACAAGAGGAAGAGTTCAGAAATGAACGATTCCTTCTTGAGGCGTTATAGACTAGGTCATATCAATGCGACCCGACTAGCTGAAGTTACATTAAGATGCATATTTAAATTAGTTTGAATTTACATCTTGTGAAACTTGCCAGTCATGTCACAGAGATAAGATGACCATAGCTCTGTTTATTGGAAACAGAGAAAGAGTTAGTGAACTCTTGGGATTGATACATGCTGATGTATGAAGGTCCCCTGTCTACACATGCCAAGACCGGTTCTTTGTACTTCATTACATTCTCTGATAATCTCTCAAGATTCAGACTTATGTTCCTGTTGAAAAACAAATCCGGACCTTTTGAGATATTCATAAAATATAAGTTAGAAGTAGTGAACCAAAATACGGGTAAAAGTATTATGTCCTTTGATGTGATCAAGGAGGAGAATACTTGAGCACGGGATTCCTGGATTATTCTAAGAATGAGATTCTCTCTCAGCATTACTCCTCCGTATACACCTCAGCACCTCGGTGTATCGGGGCAGAGCAATAGCACCCTATGTGATATGGTGTGCTTTATGATGAGTACTACTGAGTTTCCTATTTCCTTTTAGGGAGTTATGCACTTATGAAGTTGCATACCTATTGAATAGGGTTCCGATCAAATCAGATGCCTACCATTTCATATGAGATATGGAAAGGGAAGAGCCCATCTCTTAAGTCAGTTAAGATTTGGGGTTGTTCGGCCTATGTCTAAAAGCAAAATCCGGACAAGCTCGAGGCAAAGTCAGATCTGTGGAAGTTTGTTGGATATCCCAAGCATACGCAAGGGAATATCTTCTACCTAACCGAGGAACAAAAGATGTTTTGTTTCTCAGCATGCCACCTTTGTGAAAGGGAATTTCTTGTGAAGAAATTATTGGTAATGAGGTAGAACTGGAAAGAGTTCCAGCTATACAAACTGCAGCTGATGATTTGGTAGAACCAAAGGATTCAATAGCAACCAACGAACCTCAGCCTCTCCGTCGATCTAGTAGGTTTCCTCACCCACCTGAGAGATACTTCGGTTTCTCTATGGCAGTGGGAGCAAGGATTGCATCATGAGATGATGACCTAACTAGTTTCGAGCTGGCCATCAGGAGTGTGACTCTGTAAGAATGGCTGGATGCTTATCGATCTGAGATGGAATCCTTATACACCAACAAAGTATGGACTTTGGTTGCTTCATCTGAAGGGTTAAATCCCCATCAGGAGCAAGTATATCTTGAGAAGATTACTTGGTGTACATGGAAAAGTTGAGACTTTCAAAACTAGACTTGTTAAAAGTTTGCATCATTGACCAGGTATGGATCATGATGAAACCTTTTCTAAGTAGCTATGCTTAAGTCCATCCAGATCCTACTTGCCACGGTTACATACCATGACTATGATATCTGGCGGTTGGGTGTCATGACTGCTTTTCTAAATAATGATTTAGAAGACAGAGTCTATAAGTACACAGTCAGAGGGCTTCGTAGATAGTGGGAGCAGCGGAAACGTGTGCAAGATGTTTTATATGATAAAGCAGGCATCGCGGAGTTGGAACATCTGTTTTGATGAGTTAGTCAAAGAGTTTGACATCATCAAAATGGTAGATGAACCTTGTATATACAAAAAGGTAGTAGGGAGTATACTGGTGATCCTCGTAGAGTACGTGGATGACATACTCTTGATAGGGAAGGAGTTTCCTATGCTGCGCTCGGTCAATCTCCGCTTATCACAAGGATTCTCCATATAGGATCATAATGATACCTCCTGAATCCTGGATTTTGGATCTATGAGATAGATCTAATTGGATGTTAGGACACTCACTAGTTGTAGTGAGAAGGTATCAATTGATCCTGGGGAGAATCACTGGAAAGGTTCCAGGGTGATAAGGACGACTGAATGTCAGTCGCAGGTATTGTCTTTACCCACAGTAAAGGGACGGTATGTTGGAAGAGTTCCAAGCTAGATACCGTGGCATACTAGACGATAAAGGCTAGATACATCGCTACCAAAAAGGAAGTCTGGGTGTATATTAGTTCATGAGATGAACTTCATTCCTCCCATTGTGTGACAATGGAGTTGTGGTTTATGCCAAGGAACGCCCGTCCCATCAGTAATCCAGACATATTCTTAGGCAGTATCACCTAATGTGGAGATGGTTGATCTCCAGGGGATTGAGGTTAGGAGAGTAGACTCAGAGGACAACACGGCGGATCCACTCACAAAGGCCTTTTCCCAGAGAGAGACTTTTATGGGATGGTTGAGTATGAGATACTACAACCACTGCTATCAGATGGCCTTAGTGCAAGTGGGAGATTGTTAGTTATATGTATGCCCTAGAGGCCATTACTATACATAGGATGTATATTGTAGTGGATGCTTGGACATATATAGGGATGACTTTCTTGCTCGATATGATAGTATGCTATCTGGTTACTCTTTACCTTAACGTGTACACTGATTGTCTCTCTGTTACATATTGGTAAAGCCCTTAGGATGTGTACTTGACTACCTGGACTATGCTGCGGATCATACTAGTGGGGACGTGGTAGTCCATAAGTACATCCTTCAAAGTCCCTAGTCGTGGGTATATCGAGACGGGGCATCAATATACCAGAGTATACTAGCGTGTACCTTCTCGACCCATATAGATGGGCGATGGATGATCCCATATCCATTGGTGTTTGACATCAGAGATGATATACGGGTGCTCAGTGGAGACTGGGTACACTGGACGGACTCGCCGAGAACTCCCAGATGGTATTATACCTTACGTTAGATGGCAGTTCTCTGGTGACACTGGTACAGGTTAGTCTGTAGACCCGAGATCGTCATAGAGTCTTGTGTGATTCCCACTGTGCTTTGATTTCCATCATACCACGTCCAAGAGGGCGTGCAAAAAGGTGGCTTTGGGTACAGTCCCGAATCACATCGAGGCAATGAGCGATATGAGGGGTTTCGTCTCTCCCGGTATAGGGAGTTGATGTTGCGCAGTGCTCGATTGGCTATAACAGGAAGTCCTTGGCCAAGGCTGTTTTAGGCATGTACTGGTAAGTGTTACCAGTAGTTTCTCGACCCGTTATGAGCCTCATATCGACACGACTTATCGAGTTATTGGGGTCTGACGTTTACCACCCCTAGACGAGATATGCGACATATCAGACGAACATACCGGACTGTACGGTAGTGTTACTCGTTGGATTCACAGGAGTGTGAGCGGGCTTGCTCGTTGATCTTCTGATCGCTCAATACCCGGGTGGTCGTTACGTTTAGCAGACCGCTTGCGGCTTGTGGGTGTTTGATATGATCATCACCTGCTGCCGGCGTATTGACGAGTCTTTAGAGTCCTATACAGGGGTTTCCTGGCTCAAGAGAAACGGAGTAGGAGCGCATATGTGATATGTGCGGGACCGAGATTGATACGATATGAGATACCGTATTCGATTCTCGCGATTTGTGACATTCATCGGTTGTATGGATATAGCCGGGTTATCGGATCAAGTGTTGATTCGGTAAGTTGTTACTTTTGATATTAGTCGGTTATAGCCGGATTATTAAATCAAGAGTTGATTTAATAATTTAATATATAATTATATGTTTGATATATTACATTACATTAACTAATATTAGCTCACTTAAGATTTATTTTCTCACTAGTTTGTGCACATTGTTTATATGTGATATATGCAAGTGTACATGTATGTATCATGCTTGATGATACACACGAGATGGGTGTATGAGACTTACACTAAGATTAGGGTTTAGATTAGGGTTATTGGATTATCTTAAGATTTAACAAATGAGTTAAACTTAGTCAAAGTTGTCAAGCTTGAAGAAGCTTGGAGAAACTTTGACAAAGTCCACTCTTTTGTCAATTCTCTTGATATTTCTTTAACCTAACCCTTAAACCTCATACCTTAGTTAATTCTCTACATGAGTTAAGCATGAGGGCTTAACTCAACCATGGATGAATTATTCAAGAGGATAAGTTTTTCATTTGGATGAACAATTCTCTTCTTCTTCTTCATCAAGCTCCTTGAAAAGCTTTCTAGCTCTAATGGTGCCTTGAGGAAAAATGTGAGAAAATCAATTTTAAAGTGAGCAACCTTCCTACTTCATCATCCTCTACTACTTGCCATTTAGTAGAGGGTGTTCTCTTCACAAAGTTCTTGACCAAGTGAAGGAATAGCTTGAGTTTGAGTCTTCCCGACGTAGATCATCTTCGGCCTCGAAGTCAATGACCTAGCCTGATCATTTCTCCGACGAAACCATTGCTAGAGTCCGGGATCCCGATGATCGCAGATGAGGAACGTCAACACGGAGCTAAAGAGGTGGAGGACCGGATCTACAAAGGTTGTAATCCCTTTCACTTGTAGTTAAGTTGTTAACTTGCATGTTCTTTCGCCTTAACTTCTAGTTAACAATCTATATTAGGGTTTCTCGGCACCGTAAAATTTTAATTTGGCATGGTTGATTCCTTGTGGAACCTCTTGAGTGTGCCTAGTAACCCTACATTAACTAAGTCACACAAACCATCACTATAATTTTATCTTACCAATTTATATAAAACCTAAAAACCTAGTTTACAAAATAGCCTAATTAGGAAACTTTAAAAGTAACAATTAGTAATTTGACAACTAGATTACATTTTGCATACCTTAAGATGTTACACTACACTTTCAAACCATAATCAATTTATAAAAACCCTAACTTGATTTAAAACCCTCTCTTGAATTTTAAATCTTAAAATTAAAACCATAATTTAAACTCCTAAATAGGCTAGATTGAAGTACTTTAGCAACAATTTAAACATGAGTTGGGATTATACCTCAAAAATCATGAAATCCAACATGCAACTTTGCCTCTAAAGATGGTCTCTTGCTTCAAGATTTAAGCTAATTTGGGTAAAAGAAAAATGGGTAGAGGTTTAATGAAGAATTTGTGAGTTTTTTATTTGGATTTTTGATGAAAAATGAAATTTTTTTTGAGAGAAATGAGATGGGGAAAATATGGGGTTGCTCATGGGGAAGTCTCGGCAATGTGAGGGAATAGAGAGAGAGTATGAGGGGTGTGTGGGTTTATGTGGAAACTTCACTAATTAATACATCCAACTCATTTATCAAATTCCATTTATATTAATTTATTGAAGTGTAAGGAGTAGACAAAGGGGTGGGGGGGGGGGAGGGGAGGGTTGCTGCCTTGCTTCGGCCAAGAAAGGAGAGTGAGGGAGTGTAGAAGAGTGTGGAATTTTCCAAACCAATAAAACCCCCTCAATTCTCATTATTACATCTCACATCATTTCTTATTTTTAATTTATTTTATTTTATTTTATTTTTTAACCTTAGAACTAACTAGAACTTGGAATAACTTGAATAAAAATCATGTTACAAACTAGGTTTTAGTTTGTCTTTGCTCACTTTTGCACAATTAACCCATTCCAATTTGTAATTATCACTGATTAATGTATAAATAAAAGCTTATAATAATATTTAAGATAACTAATTAAGGAAAAATATTTAAGTAAACTAACAATTTATAAGTGACTAAATAAATACCAAATACTAGAAATTATATAGTTAAAATAGGCGTATTTAAGTCTATAATGAAAAATAAATATATTTGAGTTTTTATGGAAAATACAATTTATTTTACCGATTATCAGAAATTTTACCTAAAGGATTTATTTATTTATTTTTAAAACGTTACAGTCTTCCCCCCTTAAAGAAAATCAGTCCCCGAATTTAAAATCTAACTGCACCTACCCTCGAAGAGATGGGAACATTTCTTCTGCATCTCGACCTCGGCTTCCTACGTGTCCTCTTTGCCGCTTGGACCACGCCAAGGAATCAAAACGGTCGGTATGACCTCGGACCTCGGTTTCATCATCTGCCGATCTAGAATGACTATTGGCTGCTCGGCGAATGAAAGATTACGCTCCTGCTAGATCGTCTGTTGGTGTATCGCGTGAGCGGGATACGGAAGATACTTGCAGAGCATCAATACCTGAAACACGGGTGAATATCTAGAAAGCTGGGTAGAAGAGTCAAACGATACGCAACTGCGCCGACACGCTCGAGAATCTCTAAGGGACTACATATCTAAAACTAAGCCTTCCTTTCCTCCTGAATCTCAATATGCCCTTCATCGGAGAAACCTTAAGAAAACATAATTTCCAACGACGAAGTCAAGTTGCAATGACGTCCATCCACATAAGATTTCTGTCCGCTCTGGGCTGCTCTCATCCTATCCCGAATCAATCAAATATTTTCCGTCATCTCCTACATAAACTGTGGCCCCAAAATACTGCTCTCACTGAGCTCTGTCCAACGTACGGGTGATCAAAATTTCCTCCTATATAATACCTCGAAGGGTACCATCTGAATCTCCTACTGGAAGCTGTTATTAGGAAAACTCTATCAAGGGCAAGTGGCTATCCCAACTGCCACAAAAACTAGGACGCAAACTCGGAGCATATCCTCAAGAATCTGAATGGTCCACTCTGATTGACCGTCGTTCTGCGGATAGAAAACCCCTCCTATCACTCATTAATAAGAGAGACAAAACCTCTCCTATCAACTCCCAATAATGCGAGAGACAAAACCCCTCCTATCAACCCCCAATAATGGGAGAGACAAAACCCCTCCTATCACTCATTGTTGTAGGGTGTTTTTCGTTACCCCATTGAGATGGGAATACACGCACGCTTGTCAGGCGCATTACAGATTCCCCCTACATAGGGTAGGCCGGGGTTTAATGATTGTGGGGTCCGAATCTTCGGCAGCCGCGGACTAAGCTGCTGTTAATTACCCATCGCTGTTGGAGCGAGAGAACTTCCGATTAACGGGTTAAACTGGTCATGCGAACTCAATGTGCAGTGTCATGTTTTGTGTTTTAAAAGGGGGGTTTTGGATATATCGGGGGCCCCGCAGAGTTTTTACGGGGGTCCCGCTACCCGGATAGCGGGCTGGGGATCAAGAGGGCTAGCAGCCTCCTTGCAGGGTGCGGGGCAGCGCCCCGTCCTAAATTTTTTTTAGAGGTTCGGTGTTATGGAGTGTGTGAGTATCTATATATATATACATGTATACATATATATAAAAAAGGAAAAAGCGCCCAAAGGACGCGTGGGGCCAGCGCCTTGAGCGCTGTGCGCTTAGGTGCTGTGCGCTTAGGCGCTAGCGCACCACGTATCCGACACGTGGGCGCTGGGCACTTGAGCGCTGGGCGCTCGAGCGCTAGCGCGCTACGTGTCGGCACATGGGTGCTGGGCGCTCGAGCGCTAGCGCGCCATGTATGGGCACGTGGGCGCTGGGCGCTCGAGCGCTAGCGCACCACATGTGGGCACGTGGGCGCTCGAGCGCCGGACGCTCGGGCACCGGCGAGAAAAAGGGGCTTTTAGCCCCTTAAACTCCCGAAAGAGAAATTAGAGTGGAGTTAAACTTCTAAGATATTTTGAAGCTGATGAAGAGCTTCTCCCCTTGAGCCTTAGTTCTTCCCCAAAGTGGGGTTTCTGGAGATGGGTCTCCTTCTTCTTCCTTTGTTGGCCGGATCTTGAAGATCAAGAAGTATGAGATTTAAAAAAAAATCTCTCCTTTCTGAGATCCGATGGCAGATCTGAGTTCCCCTTTGTGGGTTTTGTGGTGAAAAACTATTTATTTTATAAAAGGAAGAGTAAAACTCTTGATTTAATTCAAAAGAAAAAAAGAAGGTTTTGGAACCTTGAGGAAGAAGAAGATCACAGATCTGGATTTTCTTGGAGAGAGAAAAAGTTGTTGAGATATTTTCATTATCTTGGGCTTTATAGGCTATACACTTTACATATAGCCCTTTGGGCTTTACAAAATGTCATTTTGTCTATCCCATGGCTCATGTGCCATTTCTTTTTGCACATAAGCCATGGGCTTTACAAAAATTTGGCTTTATGCCCATTTTCTTATATTTATTCATAAAATTAAAATACAAGAAATACAACAAAATTATTTATTACACATTTTATTTTGGCATGGGGGAAGGCTGGCCGCTTCATGTTCGGGCTCGCTTCCGGGCATTGGCCCACCTAACTTGGGCTTGGGCCCACTTGGCTTGGGGTTGACCTTGATTTTGACTCGGTCAACCGGGGTGTAAATTTTTACCCTAACAAATTGCCCCCCATCAATAAATGCACAACACATATGTGGGTCGTGTGCATGAAGTTGATGGATCTTCTTTTACTTGGAGGCGACTTGATTTGGTTCTCGCTTTTTGGGAAGCTGTCACTGCCCTTTTTACGACATGGACGGTCGATTCTGCCCTTTTTGCGATTTGGACGGTCGGTTCTGCCATTTTAGCGACGTGGATGGTCGATGCTGCCTTTTTGCGACTTGGACGGTCGGTGCTGCCCTTTTTGCGACTTGGACGGTCGGTGCTGCCCTTTTAGCGACTTGGACAGTCGGTGCTGCCCTTTTTGCGATTTGGACGATCGATTCTGCCCTTTTAGCGACGTGGACGGTCGGTTCTGCCCTTTTAGCGACGTGGACGGTCAGTGCTGCCCTTTTTGCGACATGGACGGTCGGTGCTGCTCTTTTAGCGACTTGGACGGTCGGTGCTGCCCTTTTTGCTACGTGGACGGTCGGTTCTGCCCTTTTTGCGACGTGGGCGGTCGGTTCTGCCCTTTTTCCGACGTGGACGGTCGGTGCTGCCTTTTTTGCGAGTTGGACGGTCGGTGCTGCCCTTTTACGACTTAGACGGTCGGTGCTGCCCTTTTTGCGACGTGGACGGTCGGTTCTTCCATTTTTGCGATGTGGACGGTCGGTGCTGCCCTTTTTGCGACTTGGACGGTCGGTGCTGCCCTTTTTGCGACGTGAACGGTCGGTGCTGCCCTTTTTGCGACTTGGACGGTCGGTGCTGCCCTTTTACCGACTTGGACGGTCGGTTCTGCCCTTTTTGCGACGTGGACGGTCGGTGCTGCCCTTTTTGCGACTTGGACGGTTAGTGCTGCCCTTTTAGCGACTTGGACGGTCGGTTCTGCCCTTTTAGCGACTGGGAAGGTCGGTGCTGAATTTGGACTTGCTCCGCTCCTTGCGGTGTCAGGGATGAAGTTGACTTGTTTCCGAGGCGGAGTTTGATTCTGCCCGGGTGGTCATTGGTTGTTTTTATGATTTGATGTGATTTGGGTTGACATCAGCATCGCTACACTGGAATATGGTACCAGGAGCGAATCATCATCTGCCATGAGGAAATTTCCCTCGTTCCCAGTTTAACGACTTAGGGGTCATCTGTTCCCAGTTTAACGACTTAGAGGTCATTTGTTCCCAGTTTAAAGACTTAGGGGTCTACGGATTGGAGTTTGGAATTTTGGGGTTAGGGTAGGCATCGGTGTTGCTAACACTGAAGCGCATGTGCCAGGAGCAATTCATCATTTGCCGTTTCCTGTTGGGAAGCGATGCCTTAGGAGACAGGTTTAGGTCTCTATCACCTAAGACTTTTCAATTTTTATGAGCCGTAAGGGTCCCATAAAAGCATTTTCTCCCTACGAGTCGAAAGGATCTCGTAGGTGCACTTTCTCCTTAGGAGTCATGGGGACTCCCAAGTGTGTTTTTCCTTTGTGAGTCGTAAGGATCCTACGAAGGTGTTTTCTTATGAGTCGTGAGGATCCCGTAAGTTGGTTCTCCTCATGTATCGTGAGGACACACGAGTGGGTCTTCCAAAATGGAGCATAAGTCCAAGGGCGGAGACCGGCCGCTGGACTGGTGATTGTGGTGGGGTATGGGTATGATGAGAATTATTTGAGCTCGTGGATTGTATACAGTAGTCAATTTGGGGACTAACCGTAAGGCTGTGAGAATTTCGAGAAATTGGATTTTGGTTGGCGTCTGCATTGCTGCACTGGAATATGGTACCAGGAGCGACTCATCATTCGCCGTTTGGGGACTTGGAATTTGGATCTTATTTGGCATCAGCATTGCTGCACTAGAATAATGCCAGGAGCAACTCATCATTTGCCTCGAGAGGAATTAGGATTTGGGTTTTTAGTCGGCATCAGCACCGCTAACACTGAAGCGAAATGCCAGGAGTGACTCATCATTTGCCGTTGCCCGTTGGGGAACGATGGCTTAGGAGACAGGTTTAGGTCCCTATCACCTAAGGCTTTTCAATTTTATGAGCCGTAAGGGTCTCATAAAAGCATTTCTCCCTACGAATCAAAAGGATCTCGTCGGTGTATTTTCTTCTTAGGAGTCGTGGGGACTCCTAAGTGTGTTGCTCCTTTGTGAGTCGTAAGGATCTCACGCGGGAATTTTCTCCTCACAAAGTCGAGAGGACTTTGCGAGTGCATTTCATCTCTTTTTTACGAGTTTGCGACCTTTCGGGTTTTCACAAACTCGCCAGCAGTCCTGCTGTTTTTACTCATGGAGCCTTTTCGGGTTTTCATCCGTGCTCGTTTTGTTTATGGACATACCTTCTTTTTTTGCGCTGGTAGGACTTTAAAAGTAGTCTCGCTGGCAGGAGTTGGGGGAGATAGGGGTCGTTTGCGCCCGTGGATTGTATACGGTTTTGCAGGATGTATGATCCAGACCGTAGGGCTGGTGTGCTCAATTCGCCTGCGACTTGGAGCATTCACGCGTAGTATTTCTTGAGATATCGACCATTGATGGGTGGCATGGGCCTTTCTCCATCGACACTTATTAGTTGGTAGGATCCTCCGTCGAACACTTTCTCGATGATGTATGGTCCTTCCCAGTTTGGCTCGAATTTTCCCTTGGCATGTCGATTGGGGATTATCGGTCTTTTGAGAACCAACACCAATTCTTCTTTCTTGAAAGCGCGGAGACGGGTCATCTTGTTATAGGCCTGTGACATTTGGGCTCGGTATAGCTCCGTATTTTGTGTAAGTCCACGTTGCGACCCCCGGTTCTTACGGGGAGGCGGAAACGGTATAAAATCAAAATTTTAACGCAAGAGGCAACATGGACTAAGCTAGGTCGGGATCTTTACCTAAACTAAAACTAGCAAACTAAGCTAAAGATATTTAGCTACTCGGATGAAGATGGTTATACCTAGCTTGTCTTGAACTCCTTCGTCTTCAAAGCTCCGATGGTGGTCCGATGGCTTCTTCTCGTCGTCTCCGTACGCCGAAGACAGATCCACCTGAAAGCTCCAACCTTTAGCTCCTTCTTCGTTCTTTGAAGAAACTAGTTCACTTGGTTTGCTAAACCTAGTGAACTAGAATGAGTAGAGAGGAAATAGAATGGGATTTTATCTATGGTTCTTGATTCTCAACTCATGAGACAAGAGAACCATAGATCAAGAGAGGGAGCAAGAGGTTGAGGGTGAGAGCAAGAGGAGAGCTCAAGAACAAGAGAGAGAATGAGCAAGAAAGAATGAGCAAGTATTTTGTCTCTCACCCTCTCATAATCCAAAGCAATGATAACTCATCATATCAACAAAAGTCTTATGTGATGGTTGAAGTAACCATAACCTTATCATGTCATGCACTCATTTTACTCAAATGAACAAGCAAGAAAAAGTCTTTGGCATGAAATGATAACCATGGTTATCATGATGGTCAACTAGTCAAGCCTAGTCAACCGGTCAACAAGTCAACAAAAGTCAACAAGTCACCAAAGTCAACAAGTCAACAAAAGTCAACAAGTCAACAACCATATCACCATAATACTTAATTAATATAATAGTTAATCACATATCATATTCTCATTAGGGTTGAGCATAAAGTCAAAAAGTCAACGGTCAACTGTCAACAACCCTAATGAGAATCCGCTGCCTCTGCCTCCGCCTCCCTGTCAACTGTGCATACACACCCGCATCCGCGTTCCGAGGAACACGAATACAAACTGGATAAATCCAATCCCATAAGGTACACTAGGATCTGGCTTAAACCAAAGCCCGCTAGTGTAAACTGTCCGGACACTGTACGTGCACGAGGGCACGGATGTGACCGAACCCTGTCGCAAAACCATGCGACCTGTCGCAATACCATGCGACCTCTACTCTTTTGCCTAAAGGCGAAAAGCTTTCTGTGTGGGACTCTAAAGACTCGACACTACGCTGGCAGTGGGTTTAACCACAGACCGCAAGCGGCACTAGCTGTGCGTAACGGTCCCCAGGTAATGCCGACAAGAAGACCGACGAGGCGAAACCCATCTGAACTCCTACTGAGCCTGAGTGTGATATTCTCCATACAGTCCGGTCTGTTCGTCTGATACATCGCATGGCGGGCCTAGGGGGCGGTAAACGTCAGTCCCCCAATAGCGGTACAAGTCGTGCCGGAGTGAAGCCCAATACACCCTGAGATAACACTGGAAACCTACCAGTATATCTCGTTTGCCCTGGCCAGGGACTACTCGTGTAATGGCTCTCCTAGACACAGCGCGATGTCAACCCCCAATACCGGGAGAGACGAATCCTGTCTAACCGTCACTGCCTCCAAGTGCTTCGGGACTGCACCCAACCACCACCTGTTTGCACGACTCCTTTGAGCCGTGGTAGGGTAGTGATCAAAGTACAGTGGGAACACACCCGAGGCGAAGTGACAGTGTCAAGTCAGCGGACTAAGCTGTACTCATGTCACCTGGGAACTGATAACTGACGATAGGTATAATACCAACTAGTCAGTTCCCTACGAGTCCTGTCCAGTGTACCCGTAACCTAACGAGCACCCGCATACTATCTCAAGTACGACGTACTGACGGCTGTGGGACAGACCGTCTCCCACACTGGGATGAGAAGCGCATGCGCTGGTCTACTCCGGAGTATCGATGCCCTGTCTCGATAGTCCTGCGACCAGGGACCTGAATAAGGATGTGCTTATAGATTACCCAGCCCCCACTAGTGTGACTGCCATCACAACGCTGGTAATCAAGCAAAGATCCTAAGGGCTCCACTAATGCGTATAAGTGATATACTGAAATAAACACAAGTACACATTGAAGTAGAAACAAACCAAGTAGCATACTACTATTTTGAGCAAGATTGTATATACAAGGTGAATATCCCAAGCATCCATTAAGTAATATACAAACTAGTATGATACAGTAATGGCCTCTAGGGCATATACACTAACAATCTCCCACTTGCACTAAGGCCATGTACTGGCGTATCGAAGACCTATCATCTCGATCAGCCGCTCGAACTGAGTCTGGGGCAAGGCCTTGGTGAATGGATCTGCAGTGTTATCTTCTGAAGCGACTCTCCGAACCTCGATCTCCTGGCGATCCACGATCTCCCTGATCAGGTGATACCGCCTCAAGATGTGCCTGGATCTCTGATGGGACCTGGGTTCCTTCGCTAAAGCTATAGCCCCGTTGTTGTCGCAATACAGAGGTATTGGATCAACAATGGACGGAACCACCTGAAGTTCTTTCAAGAACTTCCTCATCCAGACAGCTTCTTTTGCGGCATCAGATGCAGCGATGTATTCCGCTTCCATCGTCGAGTCTGCAACGGTTTCTTGTTTGGAACTCTTCCAACACACCGCCCCTCCATTGAGGGTAAAGACAAAACCCGACATGGACTTGGAATCATCCTTGTCACTCTGGAAGCTGGAGTCAGCAAAGGCCTCGATCTGGAGGTCTTTTCCGCCATACACCAAGAACATCTCCTTAGTCCTTCTCAGGTACTTGAGAATGTTCTTTACCGCTATCCAGTGTTTCTCCCCAGGGTTTGACTGATACCGGCTTACCACACTCAGTGCATAAGCTACATCCGGTCTGGTACACAACATCGCATACATTATAGAGCCTACCGCAGAAGCGTAGGGTATAATAGACATGCGATCCCTCTCCAAATCAGTCTTGGGAGACATCTCTTTAGAGAGGGTGATCCCGTGACAAGCCGGTAGGTTACCGCGCTTGGAATCTTCCATACTGAATCTCTTCAGTATGGTGTCGATGTACCTGGACTGTGAAAGTCCTAATATCCTCTTGGATCTGTCACGGTAGATCCGGATACCCAGAATGTACGAGGCATCACCCAGGTCTTTCATGGAGAACCTGTGTGACAAGAACCCCTTGACAGATTGTAGCATAGGAATGTCATTTCCTATTAAGAGAATGTCATCCACGTATAAAACGAGGAATACTACAGTTCTCGCTACAAATCTACTATAGATGCATGGTTCATCTGGATTTTTGATAAAGCCAAATTCTTTGACCGTCTCATCAAAGCAGATGTTCCAACTCCGCGATGCCTGCTTTAGTCCATAGATGGACTTAAGCAACTTGCACACCTTTCCGCTGCTCCCACTCTGAATGAAACCCTCTGGCTGGTCCATATAGACACACTCCTCTAAATTTCCATTTAGAAAAGCTGTCTTTACGTCCATTTGCCAGATCTCATAATCGTGGAAGGCAGCAATGGCAAGAAGGATCCGAATGGATTTCAGCATGGCTACTGGAGAAAAGGTTTCGTCGTAGTCCAAGCCAGGTCTTTGACGAAAACCCTTTGCTACCAGCCTAGCTTTATAGGTCTCAACCTGTCCATCTACACCAATCTTCCTTTTGAAGATCCACTTGCATCCTACGGGTTTTACCCCGTCTGGAGCAATGTCCAACGTCCATACCTTGTTGGTGTACATGGACTCCATTTCGGTCCGCATTGCATCCAGCCATTTCACTGAGTCAACGCTCTGAACGGCCTGCTGGAAGCTAGTAGGCTCATCATAATCTATGATGCAATCCTCTCTATCCCCGTCTATGAGAAAACCGTAGTATCTCTCAGGCGGATGAGACTGCCTACTACTTCTGCGGAGCGGCGTAGGAATGTCCTGTTCTTCCGAACCTTCTGGTTCCACTAAACTTTCAGTAACAGTCCGTGGTTCTGGAATTTCTTCCAGTTCTACTGTGCTCCCACTTATCTGGTTTTCCAAAAACTCAGTTTCCAAGAAGTAGGCATGACGAGAAACAAGAACTTTTTGTTCCTCTTCACAGTAGAAGAAATATCCTTTTGAGTTCTTTGGATACCCCACAAACTTGCACTGTACTGAGCGTGCCTCGAGCTTGTCCGCATGCTGCTTTTTGACAAAAGCCGGACATCCCCATGTCTTAATGTGCTTAAGATAGGGTCTCTTCCCACACCACATCTCATATGGTGTAGTAGGCACGGTCTTAGTAGGTACTCGGTTCAAAAGGTATGCGGCTGATTCTAGCGCATATCCCCAGAATGATCGCGGTAACTCAGCGTTACTCATCATGGACCGCACCATATCCAATAGGGTGCGGTTCCGTCTCTCCGATACACCGTTATGTTGCGGGTTGTATGGAGGAGTAAGCTGAGAGAGAATTCCGTTCTCTTTTAAATAGTCCAGGAACTCGGCACTTAAGTATTCTCCTCCTCGATCCGATCTTAGAATCTTAATACTTTTGCCGGTCTGTTTCTCTACTTCATTCTTATACTCCTGGAATTTTCCAAAGGCCTCGGACTTATGTTTCATCAAGAAGACATAACCGTACCTTGAGAAATCATCCGTAAAAGTAATGAAGTAAGAATGTCCGCTTCGGGCATGTGTAGACATTGGACCGCACACGTCACTGTGTATGAGTCCTAAGAGCTCGCTCGCTCTTACTCCTTGTCCAGTAAACGGAGTCTTTGTCATCTTTCCTTTGAGACAAGATTGACAAGTGGCATACGATTGATATTCGAACGCATTCAAATATCCTTCTGTATGTAACTTAGTCAACCTTCTCTCATTGATGTGACCCAATCTACAATGCCATAAGAAAGTCTGATTCATTTCCGGAGACTTTCTTTTGTGTGTATTCTGGACGTTGAAAATCTGTGGTTGGTTTAACACGTATATACCATTACTCAATGTACCTGACCCAATCAAAACTTGATTAAGGTGAATGTTTACAACATTACTTACAAACGCAAATTCATAACCTTCTTTAGAAACTAAAGATACAGAAATGATATTACAAGTTGCGTTGGGTACAAAAAAGCAATTACGCAAAACCAAAACATGTCCATCTGACATTCCCAGGTGATAGTCCCCCACGGCTTTAGCATCCATGCTAGCTCCGTTCGCAACTTTGAGGGTCATGTCACCTGCCTTCAAAACACTACGGTTTCTCAACGCCTGCAAAGAATTACAGATATGAGATCCTGATCCGGTATCCAATACCCAGGAAGTAGAGTTTATTGAAAGACAGTTTTCAATAACATACACACCTGAAGCTGAAGCTGCAACCTGCTTCAATTCCTGTGTTCTGGCCTTCCAGGCCCTGCAATCATTCTTCCAGTGTCCTTTCTTATGACAATAGAAGCATTCTTCCTTATCCACAAGCTTCCCCGCTATCTTTGTTGCTTTGCCTTTTCCCTTCGTATCCACTTTACCAACACCGCCCCTTGGTTTGGCGGGGGCCTTCTTCTTCTTTCCCTTGGCTTTCGCCTTGGACCTAGAAGAAGATGATCCTCCTACAAACAAAGTGGATGTTTCCCTACCTTTCTGTAGGGTGCCCTCTGCGCTCCTCAGCATGTTGAGGAGCTCTGATAGTTCAACCTCTTTTTCTTGTAGGTTGAAGTTCAGTATAAACTGGGCGTAAGTGGAAGGAAGGGACTGGAGAACTATATCCGTATATAGCTCACTCTCCAATGTGATCCCTAGGTCAGCGAGCTCCTCAATGAAGCCGATCATCTTTAGCACATGCTCGGCTACTGATGATCCGACGGCCATTCTTGTCGAAAATAACTTTTTCGACGCTTCGTATCTTGCGATACGTGATTGCTCTCCATACAGTTCTTTTGTATGGAGCAATATGGACTCCATGTCCATATTCTCATGCCTCCTCTGATGTTCGTTGTCCATCGAGGCAAGCAGGAGGCACTTGGCCTTCGCGCTATCAATCTCCCAAGTCTTGCGGATTTCCTTATCCGCGACACTGGAAGTTGGACCAGGGACAGGGGGAGCTTTGGTGGTAAGAAGATACCCCAGCTTGTCATAAGTGATTGCTATCGTGACATTCCTGAGCCAATCTTTGTAGTTTGGCCCTGTCAGTTTGTTTTTATCTAGGAGTAACTTAAGTCCAGTCATGTTGATTGGTCGCTGCAATTAGGAGAGAGAAGAAGAAACACTCAGCATGATGCTCTTGCAAGTTTAGAGTGGTTTTTAGTTTGTCTAAACAGGATGGCTCCCACTGTTTCTCGAATCCCTCCTCAAACCATAAAGGAAGAATTAGTCAGGATCAATCCCACCGTACAATACTTGCTTAACCGTTCAGCCAGGCCGGTGTCGGTACTTCGAGGGAGGTTTTCCAACGCTTTCGCGAAGTTCCTTAATTAAAGAACCTCTTTTCCCTGGGGGCGTAGCCCCGCTAACACCTTTCTAGGCACCTACTAGGTTTATAGCATTGATCGTTAAGTGAGAAATTTCCCGAGGAGTAGCATATGCTCACAGTAGGATCGGGATCCAAATATCATCGCGTGACGAAACTGAAGGAATCCTACCAGAATCATCACACTCCAAATGGTATGCAAATCTAGCAAGTTTCAGTACTTATGAAACTCCCGATGTGGATTTTTGCCCCATGCTCTTATGACCTTGACTTTGGCCAACAAATCATAAGTCACATGTCAAGTTCTGCCCGTCGTTCTCCAGGTTAATTTGAATCCACCCGCACCTACCCTTGACTTTGGCCAACAAGGCAGTACGACTGTTCCAAACCAACGCATCTATCTATGCTGCACATGAATACCCAATAGCTACCAATCACTGTGCCTTGACTTTGGCCAACAAACACAGCTTGAATACTATTGACTATTCATGTGAAACGACGGAGGGCTACGGATGGTTTTGGCAAAACCGTGAACGTAATGAACTTGATTTGGTCGATGGAACGAGATAGCTTTTAAAAGGAGTGGCTCAAGCTCCGTATTTAAAAGTTGTTTTGAAAAGAACCGAGTGGTTTTTCGAAAGTGTTCCAACGACTTTAACTTGGTTTATTATCTTGCATTAGTTCTTTTAATGCGTGATATTCTTGCATTAGTTCTTTTAATGCGTCCCATCATTTAATCCTACCATTGCAGAAAACAACCAAAATATGACGTACGCTTATGCCATTCGCATTCGCCACGGGGCCCCGTCATTACCCGTTAGGTTACTTAACTAACGACAGAGCGGGGGCTGGGCTAGCGCGTCTGTAAAACATAAGCAACGCCTAAATAATATCATATATAGATATACTGCAATGATAAACATTTCAGATCACAGATAAATACATTGGATATACTAGCAATCTGTAATTTGTACGAGCCTGTAACAAAAACAGATAACACGGTCGCGGTGAATAGCCAAAACCCCACCCAAGACCCCTACGGGTGCGGCAAACTACCCGCCAAGTACCCGAAGCGTAGCAACCTCCCTCATCTCCATGAGTAGGCCACTCGACACTTCGGCATACCCGGTAGTTTGTGCACCCCTCCATGGGTCTATCCTAGGAGCAAAAACAGTAAAAAGAAATTATACAATGACGGCTACAACCCCGACCCGGTTGTGCGGCCATACAAATAATTATTACATCAATTTACAAATTTACATGAATTGCAAGAAAAGAAAACTCTCGTCTCACAACCCCCGGCTATTCACCCGCGACAATCCAACATATTTATATACACATTCCAGCACATTACAGATCATGTATAACCCCGACCAATCGACTTATAGCGATAAGCCGACGTTCAATACATGCAAACATTACAGATATAACCATCATAGTCAAAGTGCAGTGAAGTTCGGAAAAAATACGGAATTATAGGACCCCAAAAGGAAATTTCTTTTCTGGAAAATCTGGGCACATATAATATATTCCAAAAATCCCAAAACCAACACAGACACACACTGCACGAAAAACGATGCACAGAGGACTACAACGCGCGGCGCTTCCGCGGCGGATACCAGGCTCACGCGGCGGATGGGCGGCGGTTTAGAGGAATTACTGCATCGTTTTTCTTGGGTGTTCTCACAAAACCCTGAGCCGAATTTAGGAGTATAAAGTTTTTCATTTTGACCAGAAAAAATTTCAACAGAAACTCAGTTTTAGTAAAAGTTTGGTTTTTGGATTTTTCCGGTTCCGAACTTCGTTACACTTCACTACCAAGCTAGTTTAAGTTTAGTTAGTCTCTGATACCACTGTAAGTCCACGTTGCGACCCCCGGTTCTTACGGGGAGGCGGAAACGGTATAAAATCAAAATTTTAACGCAAGAGGCAACATGGACTAAGCTAGGTCGGGATCTTTACCTAAACTAAAACTAGCAAACTAAGCTAAAGATATTTAGCTACTCGGATGAAGATGGTTATACCTAGCTTGTCTTGAACTCCTTCGTCTTCAAAGCTCCGATGGTGGTCCGATGGCTTCTTCTCGTCGTCTCCGTACGCCGAAGACAGATCCACCTGAAAGCTCCAACCTTTAGCTCCTTCTTCGTTCTTTGAAGAAACTAGTTCACTTGGTTTGCTAAACCTAGTGAACTAGAATGAGTAGAGAGGAAATAGAATGGGATTTTATCTATGGTTCTTGATTCTCAACTCATGAGACAAGAGAACCATAGATCAAGAGAGGGAGCAAGAGGTTGAGGGTGAGAGCAAGAGGAGAGCTCAAGAACAAGAGAGAGAATGAGCAAGAAAGAATGAGCAAGTATTTTGTCTCTCACCCTCTCATAATCCAAAGCAATGATAACTCATCATATCAACAAAAGTCTTATGTGATGGTTGAAGTAACCATAACCTTATCATGTCATGCACTCATTTTACTCAAATGAACAAGCAAGAAAAAGTCTTTGGCATGAAATGATAACCATGGTTATCATGATGGTCAACTAGTCAAGCCTAGTCAACCGGTCAACAAGTCAACAAAAGTCAACAAGTCACCAAAGTCAACAAGTCAACAAAAGTCAACAAGTCAACAACCATATCACCATAATACTTAATTAATATAATAGTTAATCACATATCATATTCTCATTAGGGTTGAGCATAAAGTCAAAAAGTCAACGGTCAACTGTCAACAACCCTAATGAGAATCCGCTGCCTCTGCCTCCCTGTCAACTGTGCATACACACCCGCATCCGCGTTCCGAGGAACACGAATGCAAACTGGATAAATCCAATCCCATAAGGTACACTAGGATCTGGCTTAAACCAAAGCCCGCTAGTGTAAACTGTCCGGACACTGTACGTGCACAAGTGCACGGATGTGACCGAACCCTGTCGCAAAACCATGCGACCTGTCGCAATACCATGCGACCTCTACTCTTTTGCCTAAAGGCGAAAAGCTTTCTGTGTGGGACTCTAAAGACTCGACACTACGCTGGCAGTGGGTTTAACCACAGACCGCAAGCGGCACTAGCTGTGCGTAACGGTCCCCAGGTAATGCCGACAAGAAGACCGACGAGGCGAAACCCATCTGAACTCCTACTGAGCCTGAGTGTGACATTCTCCATACAGTCCGGTCTGTTCGTCTGATACATCGCATGGCGGGCCTAGGGGGCGGTAAACGTCAGTCCCCCAATAGCGGTACAAGTCGTGCCGGAGTGAAGCCCAATACACCCTGAGATAACACTGGAAACCTACCAGTATATCTCGTTTGCCCTGGCCAGGGACTACTCGTGTAATGGCTCTCCTAGACACAGCGCGATGTCAACCCCCAATACCGGGAGAGACGAATCCTGTCTAACCGTCACTGCCTCCAAGTGCTTCGGGGCTGCACCCAACCACCACCTGTTTGCACGACTCCTTTGAGCCGTGGTAGGGTAGTGATCAAAGTACAGTGGGAACACACCCGAGGCGAAGTGACAGTGTCAAGTCAGCGGACTAAGCTGTACTCATGTCACCTGGGAACTGATAACTGACGATAGGTATAATACCAACTAGTCAGTTCCCTACGAGTCCTGTCCAGTGTACCCGTAACCTAACGAGCACCCGCATACTATCTCAAGTACGACGTACTGACGGCTGTGGGACAGACCGTCTCCCACACTGGGATGAGAAGCGCATGCGCTGGTCTACTCCGGAGTATCGATGCCCTGTCTCGATAGTCCTGCGACCAGGGACCTGAATAAGGATGTGCTTATAGATTACCCAGCCCCCACTAGTGTGACTGCCATCACAACGCTGGTAATCAAGCAAAGATCCTAAGGGCTCCACTAATGCGTATAAGTGATATACTGAAATAAACACAAGTACACATTGAAGTAGAAACAAACCAAGTAGCATACTACTATTTTGAGCAAGATTGTATATACAAGGTGAATATCCCAAGCATCCATTAAGTAATATACAAACTAGTATGATACAGTAATGGCCTCTAGGGCATATACACTAACATTTTGCTGCACGGTGAGCCTCTTTTCTTCGAGCGCGTCGAGCTCTTCAAGCCGAAGGAGCACGTTTTCTTCCTCCGTCAACTCGTGCTGAACGGCCATTCTCAAGCTTGGAACTTCGACCTCGAGGGGGAGGACTGCCTCCACTCCGAAGAGCAATGAGTATGGAGTGGACCGAGTTGGAGTACGGTGTGTGGTACGATATGCCCACAACGCCTCGTGAAGTTTGAGATTCCAGTCTTTCTTGTTGACTGAAGCATTTTTCCTCAGGAGCTTACATAGAGTCTTATTGAAGGCTTCGGCTAGCCCGTTGGCTCTTGGATTATAGATGGAGGAATATCTCTAGTCTATCTTATATTGAGTAGCGAACCTTAAGACTTTGAAGCTCTTGAAAGAAGGCCCGTTGTCAGAAATGATTCTTCTTGGTGTATCGAAGCAGTATAGAATATTATGCTGGAAGAATGTCAGAATATCTTTTGTCTTGACTTCTTTTAGCGGGACAGCTTCAGCCCATCTGGAGAAGTAGTCTGTTGCGTCCAGTATGAACCGGTGGCTTCTAGATGACGGAGGATCAATTGGGCTAACTATGTCGGTTTCCCAGACTTCGAAGGGCCACGACGCCACCGTAGGATGCAACAGATTGGGGTGCTTGTGAATGAAATCACCATGGATTTGGCAGATCTGACATTTCTTTACATGCTCTCCGCAATCCCGTATCATGGTGGGCCAGTAATACCCAAGCCGTTTGATCTGAAGTCGCATCTTAGGGCTAGATTGGTGAGCACCGCAAACGCCCGAGTGAACTTCTTTCATGACCTTTTGGGCTTCGGCCAATGACAGACACCTGAGCCAGAGTTGGTCATATGACCTGCGGTATAACGTGTCATTTACAATCACGTATCGAAGTGCTCTTTTCTTCAGCTGGATCCTCGCAGATTTTTCTTCGGGCAGCTTGTCGTATCAGAAGTACTCTATGAAGGGTTCTCTCCAATCGGGCTTGTCTTGGATGATCGAAGCTTCTTCGGCAGGACTGCTTTTCTGTTCCGCGCTTTCCTCTTCTCGTAGAGAGACTGGGGGTAGAATTTGCCGGCTCCTGACTGTGATCAGAATTTCGTCTATGTCAGGATCAGCCAGCTCCTTGGCTAAGCGAGCGAGTATGTCAGCCTTTTCCATTCAGCGCCCTAGGAACTCTCATCAGCTCAATATGAGTGAATCGTTTCATGAGTTCCACCACTCGGCTTCTGTACCGAGCTAACTCGGATTTGTATATCTTATAATCGCCGCTTACTTGGTTGACGACAAGCTGGGAGTCACCGTAAACCCGAAGCCGACGGATTTCCATTTCTATGGCGAGCTCCAAACCAGCTATCAGAACTTCATACTCAGCTTTATTGTTTGTTCGAGGCTCGGTGAGAGCGAAAGAACGCCGTAGGGTTCCTATTGATGGCGTGATGAACACCAATCCTATCCCTGCTTTTATCTCCGGGATGCTTGATTTACTGGAGGTCCTTATTGATGAGGCTCCATCGAAGTAGAGCTCCAACATGGCTCATCTTCCTCGAGGTGCAGCACTTGTTCGTCGGGTAACTCATAATTTAGCGGCGACCCTTCTGGTATAGGGTGAGCGGCGAGGAAGTCTGCAAGAGCTTGCCCTTTCACTGCTTTCTGAGGAGTATAAACTATGTCAAACTCAAGTAGCATGACAGCCTATCTCGACATTCTACCGGCTAGGCTTGCTTTGGTCATTAAGTGTTTGAGCGGGTCGACCCTAGAGATCAGCATAACCCGATGAGCGAGCAGATAGTGCCTCAGCTTCTTCACAGCGAACATCAGAGCCAGGCATTGCTTTTCGATCGGGGAATAGTTGTGTTCCGCCCCGACTAAACTTCGACTGAGGTAGTAGAGGGCATTCTCTTTTCCCTCTTCGTTGTTCTGGGCAAGGAGCGCACCGAGTGACTCATCTAGCGCAGCAGTGTAGAGAATCAGCGGTTTATTTGGGATGGGAGCGGCCAGTACTGAAGGGTGCAATAAGTACTGTTTGATGCTTTCGAACGCTTCTCGACACTCGGCACCCCAGACAAAAGGAGCTCCTTTCTTCATGAGCTTTGAGAAGGGTTTACATCTCCCCGATAAATTTGAGATAAACCTCCGTATATAAGCAAGCTTGCCTTGAAAAGATCTTAGCTGCGTCAGATTCTTCGGAGGGGGCATCTCCATGATGGCCTTTATCTTGGATGGATCAACTTCGATCCCTCGATGTCGGACTATGAAGCCCAGGAATTTTCCCGATGACACGCTAAAGGCGCACTTTAGGGGTTCATTTTCAGATCGTACTCCCTCAGCCTGCTGAGAACGGTCCTAAGATCTTGGATGCGACCAGCTTTGACTTTAGTCTTGACGACCAAATCATCAACATAACATTCGACGACCTTATGAATTAGGTCATCAAAGATATTGGTCATCGCCCTTTGATATGTAGCGCCTGCATTCTTCAGTCCGAACGACATCACTTTATAGCAGTATATTCCGATCGGGGTTCGAAATGCTGTGTGTTTCTCATCCTCAAGCGACATCTTGATCTGATTATATCCAGACGAGCCATCCATAAAGGTGAACAGCTCGTAATTTGAGGTGTCATCGACCATCATTTCCATGACCGGTAGCGGAAAGTCGTCTTTCGGACATGCCTTGTTGAGGTCCCTGAAATCGACACAAACTCGGATCTGCCCATTTTTCTTCTTCACCGGGACTATGCATTAGATCCAGTTCGCATATTTCTCTTCCCTGATGAAGTCGGCATCGATGAGTTTCTTGGTATCCTCGATGACCTTTTCTTCCAGTTCCCTTCTCATTCTTCGAGGAGCTTGTTTGACTGGCTTAGCATCAGGAGATATAGCCAGCTTATGCACAGCCACTTCAGGGGAAAGGCCAGGCATTTCTTTGTACGTCCACACGAAGCAGTCGACGAACTCATGCAGCAGGGCGATTATCTGCTCTTTCATTTCCTTTGACAAGAGTGAGCTGATGTAGGTCGGTCTTGGGTTATCGGGCGTTCCTAAGTCAATCTCGGTTAGCTCGTCAAAGGTTGCTTGTCCGCCATCTTCGAGCTCTTGAGGAGCTTCTTCTGGCTCGGCTAGCTCGTCATCCTCATTTGACCTTTCGCTGGCTTCACTAACATGGATCATGTAGCATGCTTTGGAATCAGGCTGGATGAAACCTATGCCCCGTCTATCTGGAATTCTTCCATCGATGAGTGCTCGGACCTGAGGTGGATGCCATAGCCCTTCGTAAAACTTTGCCTCGGACTCCGTTTGATATAACCGGCATCCGCACCTTTTAAAGTATTCCCGCATCTCGGGCACATAGTATCTGAGATTGAGGACGGCTCTTATGCCTCTCTCATAGGGAAGGCACGCGACAGACAAATCGTCCGGGTGCACAACAGGATTTGACCCATAAAACAGGATGCCCTTCTGTCCACTTTTCCTCCCGGGAACATAGAAAGTTTTCAGCCGGTCCACGGTGGAGACTGACAATGCATCGAGCTCTTTGCACATCTGCTCCGGTACCCTTGTGACGGCTAGGGACCTTTCTGCAATTTCGAAGGTCTCTCGTAATTTCGCTTGTTGCATGGGAGTCCAATCTGCACAGCTGTTGCAAGGCAGGTCCTCTTCTTTCGACCCTTTAGTGTCGCTGCCAAGATGAGGGCGGACTTTGCTGCTAGATGGGCCTTCAGTATCGGATTCGTCCGTATCGCTACCAAAATGAGGGCGAGTTTTACAAAAGGACGGACTTTCAGCGTCGGACTCATCAGTGTCACTACCGAAACGCGGACGCACTTGGGGGTTTCTGCTTTTGAAAGCAACAGCCGACTCAGGCTTGCTTTTGAGTATCGGAGCTGTTCCGTCTTTGATCAGCTGTGGCTCAGCACTTTGGAGGTTCACAATGTACCGAGAATCTTCATATCGGACTTCATGCACACCGAATGGCTGGATGTCTCCGTCAATGCGTCTTTCTTCGCCATTTTTAGTATATTTCATGCATTGATGGAGAGTTGACGGAACGATGCCGTAATCGTGGAGCCACGGTCGTCCCAAGTCGATCATGTATATCTTAACTTCAGTTTGCAGATCCCCAAATTTGATTGGCAAAGCTATAGACCCCAGAACTTGCTGGCAGTTTTGATTGAAGCCTTGAATGACAATCCTTTCCCTTGACAAGTATCGGACGTCCATTGACAAACTCTTCAGAGTCCACAAGTTCATGATGTTCACTGAGGACCCCGGATCAATCAATATGCGATTAACCCGATCTCCGTCACTGTATCCGGTCATGTAAAGCGGCCGATTATGCTCAGCCATTCCCAGTAGCAAGTCTTCGTCCTTAAACGTCACTGCGGCGGCTTGCAAAGTGTACTGAGCTTCTTTCATATTAATTTCCGCAAAGCGAGCCTAATACCGCTAAGGGTTTTGTAGAGCATGAATGAGAACATCTCTAAGCTCTTGAGATAGAACCAAGGCATCGTAGATGCTAAGAAGAGACGGAAGCTTTCGAAGGTGAGCCAAGACATTATAGTCTACTGGGGAAGGGTTCGAATCTTCATGAGCAAGTTCTCTGCCATCTTCTTCGTTAGCGACTTGTTTTTCCTTCCCTTTTGGGGCGTTGCCCTGATTTGGCGGTAGAGCCCTGCCGCTTCTAAGCTGGATTTGGTTGGCCTTTGTGGCGGGCTCCTCATCTCCTTCGGGAAAACAGAGCTCCTCCTTAGAGTCGCTGCCAAGATGGATGGCGTAGCAAGTCACTACTGGGATCTCCTCATTGGAGTCTTCTTCCAACTCCTCCAAAATCTCCGCTGCTTCAACAGGGAAGAACTCTTTCAGTTGAATTAGAGTTCTTTCCTTCTGTTCATAGTCTTCGAGGGAATCGATATATTTTTGAATGGTCGATCTCCCTGCAGATTCTTTTTCGCGCTGAGCTGTACTTTTCTTCTTTTTGAGCTTTTTGGATTTTGAGCCTGATGGAGCCGCATTGGCAGCTGGTACGGCAGGCTTCTTCTGCCCTTCCCATTCCGTTCTAGACTCTTTCCGAAGTAGCTTTAGCATCTTCTTCGTCTTGTTAGATATGTGCCTACTCCAAGGAGGTTGCGATGAGTCGGTTTCATTTCTCAGGACAGCGGGTTCGGCTGTCTTCTCCTAGAAGGCTTCAACTTCTGTCTGTATAAAGTTGGTGGTTGCAACTTGATTGTTCACCAACACACTTTTTGACAGCTCGATCTCTCCAGCCTTGTACTGCTTCTCGACCCAGTCTTTGAAGATATAGCAATCCTCGATCGCATAGCTCACTACTCGGTGGTATGGGCAATACAGGGGATTGTCGGTCATTTTTGCTTCATGAGGTCTTTTCGACTCTGGCAATTGTAGACCGTTGTTCAAGGCATCTTTAAATATCTTCTGGACCTTGTCCCTTCTGAAAGAGTAAATCTTGTTCTTTTTCTCCTCTAAGGAAGGCCCTTCTCCTCCCAGCACTGGCTTTCGAGACCGGTTGGTTTTGGATTCGCCCGTCCTTCGCTTTTCTTCATTATCGGACGCATTGAAGACATTGGTACTGCTGGTACTCCCGCCTCTACGGTTGTCGTCCCGCTTGCTTTTCCAAGTCTTGTCTCTCTGAGAGTCCGAGGTAGAATCTTGCTTCGAATGTTCCAGCATTTGGACTTTCTTGGTTAGCTCTTGAAACGTCTTGAGGCCTGCTGTACACAAGAATGGGACCATCCAATTGCTGAGGTTCCCAATGAGAAGGCTGACGGACTGGTCCTGCTCCAGCGGCGGTTCGCACTTGACCGTGAGATTACGCCATCGGGCGATAAAGTCGGTGTTGCTTTCATTCATCCCCGGCTTGGTCCTCACAAGGTCAGCAATGGAGATTTTATCACTGACACTCATGAACCTTTGCCGAAACAGAGACTCCATTTGGGCAAAGGTAATAACGGACCCGTTTGGTATACTCACGTACCAGTCGAAAGCGACACCGGTCAGGCTGTTGACAAACTGACGAAGAAGGAGCGCATCATTGCCCCCTGAATTGCCGCACGATGCTTTAAAGTGGGCGACGTGCTGATTTGCATTTCCCGTCCCGTCAAATCATCTGAACTTAGGAATGACGTAGCCGCTCGGGAACTAGATGAGATCGTACTGTGCGGGATATGGCCGCCCACTACTGCCAATCTCTTTCTGGGCTTCAGCTTTGGCCACCAATGTTTTAACCTTGCTGGTGACCAAATCCATTATCCGATCTTGTGTTAACGGGATAGTGTTATCTGGGGCCAAGGCGTCCCCAGAAGCGGAATGTGGTCGGCTTTCGTGCGGCTCGACGAATCTTGGACCCAGAGGGACAGGTACCGGCCGCTTCGGATTGTCATCATCCGGCTCATGAGTAGCGACTTGTGCTTGATTGGGAGGCGCTCGAGCAATTTGAGCCGTAAGCTGCATCACAATGTTCGTTAAGTCGTCAATCTTCGAATAGAGCTTGGCTATCTCTTTATTTTTTCTCTTGAGCTGTTTCCGAAGCTCTTGGAGCAGCTCTTGCTCCGCGGTCCTGGAGCGGAAAGTCGGCTCTTCCTTGCTCTCCGAGCTTGACTCTGCTTGGACCGAAGGGTCCTTCTGCCTATCGTCCTCATCGAGAGGGTTTTCATCATCCAGCAGAGGCGGCTGTTTTTGGGAAGTGGCAACCACATTCAAGCCAGATTGGGCTTGGGATGTGGTGGCCCCATCCTTGCTTTTGCTGTGAAGGTTGTCGCTGGGGCGCCCGCCCGCCCGCCATATAGACCGTATGGATAATATATCCAGCCGCCTTTTTATTATCGGCGGCTGATTTCACAGATCGCTGTCTTGACCCCCCTATTTCGGTAACGGGCAGTCGATTGAAGGAGGCTGGCCTGGCCGGATTCTTGAATGGTGCTGACGCTCCCTTTTTGGTCTTGCCCCATTGCTTTCACGCGGCACAGAGCGCCTGATAGACTCTTGAAGAGACAGTGTCATACTTTTTCTGTTGGGGCCGGGACATGTCTCTTTGTAGCGACGTTCGGACCGCTGTCTTCTTGATTCTGGCGGTCATGGCATTTTTCTGAACCCACTTCAGAGGTTCGAAGGAATTGCTGATTTTTACGGCCGACTCAGCTATCGTCGCGGGGCGACCCTGCTCTTGGAACCTCACAAGATTCCACTTGGCCGGAGTCTTGGCCCTTTTGTTGGCTCTATATCTGAGCCGCTTCTGCCTTAACTTCTCTGATTTGAGAGCTTGGCAGGCTCCGGCTCTTCGGGAAGCCGCCGTAGACCGGGCGATGAAGGGGTTTGGAGATACGCCCGATTGCGCATTCGTTGGAGTCGTCGCCTGGGCTCATCCGCAACGTTTGATGTTGCCCTTTGTACCAGAAGTCTTGCCCCCAGCTGGAGCACAAGAGAGTCGTTCAGACACCGTCTTAAGTTTCGGTTGTGGCGCCTTAGCGATCACAACATTCGGCCTCTTGCCCCTTGAGACCGGCTTGGCCACCTGTTTTGCCGGTTCTTCTGCTAGATGTGCGCTTCCGGCAGGATAGATGACGACGGAACCAAACTGGCGGGGCGGTTCCTCCCACTGTCGACTGAGGCTTGCGGGGAGAACCACACGAGCATTGACCTTGACCACGTACGGGATCGGGGTCGCGTCGGAAGCTGAATTCGTCTTAGAAGACATCGTCGTTGAAAGTTGATTGCTGTACGGAAAAAAAACATTATTTCAGTACAAACATCGGCAAATATGTTAAATGAGTTCGCATGAACGCTTCACCCGGGATATGGGAGGAGAGATTTGTCCCACCGGGCGTGCCAGAATCTGTAGGGTGTTTTTCGTCACCCCATTGAGATGGAAATACGCGCACGCTTGTCAGGCGCATTACAGATCCCCCCTACCCAGGGTAGGCCGGGGTTTAATGATTGTGGGGATCCGAATCTCCGGCAGCCGCGGACTAAGCTGCCGTTAATTACCCTTCGCCGTTGGAGCGAGAGAACCTCCGATTAACGGGTTAAACTGGTCATGCGAACTCAATGTGCAGTGTCATGTTTTGTGTTTTTGAAAGGGGTTTTTTGGATATATCGGGGACCCCGCAGAGTTTTTACGGGGGTCAAGGGGGCTAGCAGCCCCCTTGCGGGGTGCGGGGCAACGCCCCGGCCCAAATTTTTTTTAGAGGGACGGTGTTATGGAGTGTGTGAGTATATATATACATATATACATATATATAAAAATGGAAAAAGCGCCCAAAGGACGCGTGGGGCCAGCGCCTTGAGCGCTGTGCGTTTAGGTGCTGTGCGCTTAGGTGCTAGCGCACCACGTATCCGACACGTGGGCGCTGGACGCTCGAGCGCTATGTGTCGGCACATGGGCGCTGGACGCTCGAGCGCTAGCGTGCCACGTGTCCACACGTGGGCACTGGGCGCTTGAGCGCTAGCGCACCACGTGTCGGCACATGGACGCTGGGCGCTTGAGCGCTAGCGCACCACGTGTCGGCACATGGGCGCTTGGCGCTTGAGCGCTGGGCGCTCGAGCACTAGCGCGCCATGTGTCGGCACATGGGCGCTTGAGCGTAAGGCGCTCGAGCGCTCGGGCGCCGGCGAGAAAAAGGGGCTTTTAGCCCCTTAAACTCCCGAAAGAGAAATTAGAGAGGAGTTAAACTCCTAAGATGTTTTGAAGCTGATGAAGGGCTTCTCCCCTTGAGCCCTAGTTCTTCCCCAAAGTGGGGTTTCTGGAGATAGGTCTCCTTCTTCTTCCTTTGTTGGCCGGATCTTGAAGATAAAGAAGTATGAGATTTAAAAAAAAACTCTCCTTTTTGAGATCCGATGGCAGATCTGAGTTCCCCTTTGTGGGTTTTGTGGTGAAAAACTATTTGTTTTATAAAAGGAAGAGTAAAACTCTTGATTTAATTCAAAAGAAAAAAAGAAGGTTTTAGAACCTTGAGGAAGAAGATCACAGATCTGGATTTTCTTGGAGAGAGAAAAAGTTGTTGAGATATTTTCATTATCTTGGCCTTTATAGGCTATACACTTTACATATAGCCCTTTGGGCTTTACAAAATGGCATTTTGCCTATCCCATGGATCATGTTCCATTTCTTTTTGCACATAAACCATGGGCTTTACAAAAATTTGGTTTTATGCCCATTTTCTTATATTTATTCATAAAATAAAAATACAAGAAATACAACAAAATTATTTATTACAAAAATTTTATTTTGGCATGGGGGAAGGCCGGCCGCTTCATGTTCGGGCTCGCTTCCGGGCATTGGCCCACCTGACCTGGGCTTGGGCCCACCTAGCTTGGGGTTGACCTTGATTTTGACTCGGTCAACCGGGGTGTAAATTTACCCCAACAATTGTCTCCATGCGACTCGGGACTATACCCAAAATCCACCTGTTTGCACGCTCTCTTGAACACGGTAGGGCGGAAATCAAAGCACAGTGGGCATCACACAAGACTCTATGACGATCTCGGGTCTACAGACTAACCTGTACCAGTGTCACCAGAGAACTGCTATCTGACGTCAGGTATAATACCATCTAGGAGTTCTCGGCGAGTCCTGTTCGGTATACCCATTCTCCAATAAGCACATGTGTACAATCTTTGATGTAAAACACCAATTGTTATGGGATCAACCATTGCCCCATACAAGGTCAAGAAACGTGCATACTAGTCTACTCTGGAATATTGATGGTCCGTCTCGATGCTCTCTCGACTAGGAATAATTAAAGGATGTACTTATGGACTACCCTGGCCCTACTAGTATGATCTGCATCATAGTCCTGGTAGTCAAGTACATATCCTAAGGGCTTTATCAACATGTAACAGAGAGACAGCATAAAGATACAATTATACATGTTAACATAAATAGTAACCAGATAGCATACTATCATGCCGAGCGAGAAATTCCTCCCTATATATGTCCAAGCATTTATTATAATATACAATCATATACAATAATGGCCTCTAAGGATACATACAACTAACATAAAAGGACTGAGAGCAATTAGGGTTATAATCATTTAATGATCAATCTATCGACTGATCTACCGATCGAGAAATTTAGATCTCTCAAGAAAACTAGAGTTTGTAATTTAGTTTTTCAGCGAGCAACTTCTGTAATACAATAGTTTATTCAATAAAAGGTAGATTTATTTTATCTTGTCTCATTACTTTCCGCATTTTAAGTTCTGCATTTATTTCCACAATTTTAATTTTGTTATTTCTTATGGGTTCATTCATCTTCAATCTTTCCTCGTTTACATCGTTTATCCCAATGAGCGAGTAAATTCTTGCTTGTTAGGGTTTATAGGATATGGTAGTATAATGATGAACAAAATCCATTAACTTCTTTGTAAGTTTTAATTTTTATAAATTTTAGCAAAATGAGTCTTAACCCTCTTATCGGGCGTGCTATCAATTCATGATAATTACGATCACGATTTGAGATTTGTTAATACTTGCTTTGTTGAGGGCTTGAGATAAATAGGGGTCAATGGAAGGACAAGGATCAGTAGAGAGAGACCCTAATTCCTCCAATAATCCTAATCCACATTCATCGCTATTTCTCTAGTATTAAATAATTAAAAGATAAAAAGTATTATTTTTAAAACTCCATCTATTAACTACTAAATCCTATAAACTCTACAAGCCCTTCTTTTATAAAATTTTCAAATCTTCCTAATATAAAACGATAAAAATCCCTCCTTTCTTTATTAACTCGTCTAAAACAAGATAAGTAATTCACCATTTCTCTATGGATGACCCGTACTCACTATCGGCTAGCTATTGTAACACCGTTATTGATTGCGGTATTTAGTACACACAAAGACTCACTTTTTCGAACCAAACAAATAGCGCCGTTACCGGGGAAACGGTAGTAATATTTTTCTTGTTATTTAGATTGATTTCTAATAAAAAACCAGAAAAATAAAAATAAAAGAGAACAAAAAACCGCATTTTGTGTTTTTAACGATTCTTCTGCAAGTTTTGCAAGAAATCTGGAGCAATTGGAGTGAACCAACAGAGATTAAGAGACTGTCAAATAGGATCAAAGGAGCATTGGAGTGCTGTGAACAACTTTGGAGACGCAACTCCATCAAATGGCGGCGGAACCGCAGCTAAAAGGAGTGTTTGGCGGCTGAACCGTGGCCATCTTGGGGAGTTAAGCCTCCAAATCTTTCTGGTATTATTCTATCGTCTTCCTCTCTCCTCTGAAGCTTCAATAAACTGTTTTTATCAGCAGACTTATTTGCAAACAACGCAGCTAAAAAATCTTTTTGTGTGTTTTAGATTTTGGTTTGTTTTGCATATTTAAAACAGACATTAAGGGGCAAGAAATCCAAATTCAGATTAGGTAGGGATTTCAACACCCTTCCTAGGCCCCACAAATCACAAACGAGCATACACATCACCCTACATTGATAAAAAAATATCTAGACCAAGGCTCTAAGGACAATCACGCTCACTTAGGATAAAGGAGGGTCGCGGGCAATCTTTTGCTTATCCGTGTTTCTCTTATGGTGTCTAAAGCAAGTGTAACTAAGGAATGTGATTTACTTAATTAGGCCCGCTATTTCGGTGATTCGTATAGCGGATATCTCCCACTTATCTGACACTTACCTGGCTACAAGATTGATAAGGATGTGATAGAGGATTTATCATACGTCTTGTCCTTTAGAAGTCTAGGAGCGGTCTAGTGATTTGACTTAGGTGACCTAGCTTTAGGGACTGATTATACATTTTGTAATTGGTTGAGTCAAGTCTTGTGTCCGTCACTCTTGTCAAGTAAAGCCTTCTTAAAATCGTTCTCACCACTTTATCACACGCTGCCACGTGCACTAAACCCGCTTAGTGCATGATTGGCTAGACACGTGATTCTAGAGCCCGTCTAGTCCGTATTTTTGCCGTCGACTCCAAGATTGATACTTTTTCACCTTCTTTTTCTCCTCTACCTACCACATCTCCCGATATTGACGGATCTCCACCGGGTTTTAACAACACCATGTTGCCACCACCTCTAGGTGCGCAAACTCAAAATCCACCACGCATCGCTCTCCAAGATCGATGCTACCACACATGCGGACCCCTTCCTATCTGTCTGTCTTTTCTACTAGCCAATGGGGATAACTTCAAAATTAAATCCCACTTCAACAACTTGTTGTCCAAATTTCATGGGTTTGGATCTGAGAATGCCTACATTTTTATAACCAAATTTTAAAACGTATGTGTAATGATGAGCACCACCCAACTTTTAGGGAATGAAATGCGATTACGTATTCTCCCTTTTACCTTGTGCGATCTCGCAGAGAAGTGGCTTTATAGCACCTCCTCATATTCTATCACTAATTAGGATGAATTTGTTAAAGTATTCCTTAAGAAATTTTATTCTAATCATAAGACTGCCCGCATTAGGAGCGAGATCAACCAGTTTGCCTAACTTCTCAACGAACCCTTTTGGAAATGTTTTGAAAAGTTAAAAAATCTCCTTGTTCAATGCCCTCATCACGGATTTGAAAAATGGCAACTTTGCCAAATAATGTATGCGGGTGTTAATCCAGCGACAAAACAAATACTAGAAACCATTTGTCAATATCATTTCATATCAAAATCTGACGAGAAGGCGTGGCAATTTATTGAAGATATCGACGAACAAACACTACAGTAGGAGAGCACAAATCCAATAATATCATCTTCATCTTCATCTAGGGCAGGTATCCATCATCTCGACGCTTCCATCACAATGAAAGCCGAAATGGCTGCGATGCAAAAGAAACTCGACGCTATTGAGAGCAAATTCTCTTCAGCCTCTCTAAACTAAGTTACGCTCCCCAAAACTGTGTGTGGTTGCTATTTTGATTCGTCACATTTAACTGAATAATATCCTTTGAATCCTCCATCTCAAGGTCAAGAACAAACTAATGTTTCTTTTCAGCAATGACCTAAAATCGATTCTTATTCATCTACGTATAACCAGGGATGGAGGAATCATCCTAATTTTGCTTGGAACTAAAAACAGACTCAAAACCAAAATCAAAATCAGTTCCAAAGTCAAAATAACTATCAAAGGCTTTCTCCACAACAACAACAACCACCACAATAAATTCAGCAGCCTTTTCAACCGCAATCATTCCAAAATCTGGCCAACTACTTTGCCCCTTATAACAATTCTTTCCAACCACAAAATAATGTTCCTCCTTCCGGTACCGACAAAATCTCCGCACTCGAAAGAAACTTAGAAGCTTTTATTAAACAATTCCCGCAAACGTCGGCTAATTTAACTTCTTCTATCCAAATGTTAGTACAACACACTGCTTCCCACGGTGAAAACATCAAATCTATCGAAGCACAAGTTACACGGTTAAATACCGCAATGAGTGAAAGAGAGAAAGGAAAACTTTCATATCAATCTCTACCAAATCCCGGCCACCCACAAAACGCTAACACTGTTCTTAACCAACAAAATCATAATGTGAGTGCCATAACTACGTTGAGATCGGGAAGAATGCTAAACAACCATGTTGGAGAACAAGTTGATGATTTCGATGACACCTCGCCTACTACTTCTATTTCTTCTAATCAATTATTTTCTTCCGAGCCCATTCTCCGTTCTCCACTGGGCTCGAATTCTCAGTCCACCTCTTTGAATGAATTACCTTGTCAAACCACCCCAACTCCAGTTTTAGGATCCATTCCATCTCCATAAACTTCTTCCCAAGTGTTGGACCCAACCTCTCTTAAGAAAGCTCATTTTCCAAACCGGTTGAGGCCCAACAAACCAAGTCCACAGATGGAGAAGGTTGTGAAAATGTTTAAGCAAGTTAACATTAATATTTCTCTCTTAGATACAATCCAACAAGTTCCATCCTATGCAAAAATTCTTAAGGACTTGTGCACTAAGAAAAAGAAAACTCAAGTACCAAAAAGGTTTTCTTAACGAGCAATGTGAGTGATACTTTCACCCAATATTTTCCCAAGAAACATAAGGACCCCGGTTTTCCTACAATTTCTATAACTATTGGGGGTAAAAACATCAATCATGTTCTACTTGATCTTGGTGCTAGTGTAACTTTCTCCTTAATTCTATTTATGAGCAATTAGGTATAGGAGAGTTGAAACCCACGCACAACACTCTTCAGATGACCAATCGATTTATTACCTACCCTATAGACGAGCTAGAGGACGTGTTGATCAAAGTCGGGAAATTTATATTCCCTGTGGACTTTATAGTTTAGATACATAGCCTATGGCTAACCCATGGAACAAAATCCCAGTGATTCTTGATCGACTATTTCTCGCAACCTCAAATGCGGTAATCAATTGTCGTAACGGTTCCATGAACTTATTCTTTGGGAAGATGACAATTGAATTTAACATTTTCAGGGTAGAAAGTCGACCCTTCAAACCTTCTGCTCATATGATAGATATATGTTCCGTCCACGAGATACCTTTCAACAGTTGCAAATTTGAAGAGTTTTTGTTCTACGACAATGATCTCGACGCCACTAGTGCTTTATTGTTTGATCCAGCCACTCTTTACATGAATAGGGAATACGAAGGGTTCACTTTCTTTGATGATCTTGATTCATGGGACCCTCCTCTCGACAAGTCAACCCCTGAGTTCGAATCCTTTGACTTTTCGAACAAGTTAGTCAAGCTATCCGAGTCAGTCTCTTACGCTTGCAATGAACCTCTCATGGAGTCCGAGTATCGTTCCTTTACCCTACCTTCTATCGTCTTTCCGCCGACACTTGATCTCAAGCCGCTGCTGTTTTACCTTAAGTATGCATATTTAGATGAGAATGAGTTTTTACTTATCATTATATAAGCTTTTCTAGCCTTAGATCAAGAGAGAGCTCTTCTGTTTGAGATCGAACCGGCAAGCTTTCGGTTGGACAATGGCGGACATCAAGGGGATTAGCCCCTTGATTGTTGAACATCATATACATTTGATGGATGAGGCCAAACCAGCCTTTGACCCAAAAAAAGGTTGAATCTCATCATGAAAGAGACGGTGAAGAAGAAAATCTCAATTGCTTAGATAATGGTATAATTTACCCAATATCTGATAGCCAATGGGTAGGTCCTATTCACGTTATCCCTTAAAAGTCTGGCATCATGGTCATAACTAATAAGACAAATGAGTTGATTCAAACTCTCACCCAAACCGGGTGGCGGGTATGTATTAATTAGAGAAAACTCAATACCGCGACGAGGAAAGATCACTTCCCTTTACCCTTCATAGACCAGATGTTGGAATGCTTAGCTGGGCATGAGTTCTACTGTTTCTTGGAAGGTTACTCAGGCTACAACTAGATTCCCATCGCCGAAAAGGATTAAGATAAAACAATTTTTACTTGGCCTTTCGGCACTTTCACTTATATACGCATGCCTTTTGGGTTATCCAATGCTCCCGCTACATTTAAGCGGTGTATGATGGGGATATTCTCTGGGATAGTCGAGAAATTTCTGAAGATATACATGGACGATTTCTCCATATTTGGGGATTCATTTGAGGAATGCTTACGTCTTCTTGACGCTGTTCTTACCCGCTGTAAGGACAAGAATCTAATTTTGAATTGGAAAAATGTCATTTTATGTTTCAAGAAAGTATTGTCTTAGGGCATATCATTTTACGAAATAGCATTGAGGTAGACAAAACTAAAATAGATGTCATTTCCAACCTCCCTCATCCCAGATGCGTCAAAAATATACAATCATTTTTTGATCATGCTGGTGTTTATGGACGATTCATTAAGGACTTTAGAAAGATTGCTAGACCCTTAACTTTTCTTTTGGCCAAGAATACAACTTTTCATTTCGACTCGGATTGCTTGGCTGCTTTTGAATCGCTTAAACGTTCCCTCATTACTGCCCCCGTTCTTTCATCTCTAGACTGGAATCACACTTTTGAGCTTATGTATGATACATTTGACTTTGCTATCGGTGCAGTCTTAGTACAATACATCGATAAGATACAATATGTGATTTATTATGCGAGTATGACCTTGAATGATACTCAAATAAACTATACAACCACCGAGAAAGAACTCTTGGCAGTTGCCTTTGCATTAGAAAAATTCAGGCCCTATCTAATTGGCTCTCCGGTTGTAGTTTACACCGATCATTATGCCTTTAGACATCTTTTATCGAAGAAGGATGCTAAATTCAGGCTAATATGTTGAATTCTCTTGTTGCGAGAATTTGACCTTGTCATAAGAGACAAAAGTGGATGTGAAAATGTCGTAGCCGACCATCTTTCACGACTTTTTTCTTCACCAATGTTGACCTTACCAATAAACGACTCTTTTTCGGACGAACATCTCCTGACCCTATCTTGCGAACTTTGGTTCGCTGGTATCATGAATTATTTAGCAACATGATTTCTACCCATCGAATGGTCAAATCAAGATAATCACAGATTTTTATCTCATGTGAAACACTTTTACTGGGACGAACCTTATTTGTTCAAATATTGTCTCGATCAGATCATTCGCCAGTGTGCCCCTAATAATGAGTTCAGGTGTGTATTGTTCTTCTGCCATGATCAAGTATGTGGCGGTCACTTTGGTCCAAGAAAAACCGCGGAAAAAGTTTTGCAATGTAGCTTTTATTGGCCAACGTTATTAAAAAATGCATATGATTATTGCAAAACTTGTTCACGGTGTCAGCACATAGGTCGGATTTCAGGGAGAAACGAGATGCCGCTCTAACCAATCTTGGTTGTTGAGATATTTGATGTGTGAGGAGTTGATTTCATGGGCCCATTTCCCAACTCTTTTAGGAACTTATATATTTCTCAGCGGTTGATTATGTCTCTAAATGAGTTGAAGCAATACCGAGCCGTACTAATGATAACAAGCTTGTCGTTAAGTTCCTTACAGAAAATTAGATGTTTTAAAACGAATCTAGTAATATGTGGTCATGATCTATTGTCCCAAGAGTTAGTAAGATGAAGAAATTACTAGTCTGCGGATAAAAATAAGTCTGAAAAATAGTCCCTATTCTTGAGTCTTAATTTCTGAACGTTGGTAGTCTACTATACACACTCGCACACATCTTGAAACTTAGGATAGTAGAGAATACCTTGAAATACTCTTGCCTGAAAACCCTAGTATGAAAAAAATCAACAAAATATAAATGACACATAAAATAAAATTTAAAAGAAAAATAAGCACCGGTTTTGTAATTACTTAAGCAAGCATATAAAAAAAATATAGCGAGGGTGTCTTATCAGTTAGTGCCTTAAACCAACTGGTTTGGGAGTCACTGCTAAGCCTTAGGTGTTGCAAGATTAGAATATTGCTAAATAAATTTTAATAAGTGAGCACATTTGGTAATCGGTTGGTTAGTGCCATAAGAAGTATTAACGGTCGTATGAAGAATGTGTGAACAAATCCATTTAAAATGTCACCGACTAAAAAGTATTAAGAAATATGGACAAAGGGTGTGATAGCATGAATTGAATTCTCCAAGTGTAGAGATGGCGTTTACACACACGTAGCGATATATGATAGATTTTTGGAGGAGAGGTAGGAAGGAAGACTAAAAACGATGTTTTATTAAAGGAGTATGTGATTTCCGATATCTTTTCAAGGCCATTAAAATATGGCTCATGACAACTAAAATGTTAGCGTGGTTTGAAACTCTTATTTTTCAAGTTTTTCTTTTACATGTTCCTTATCTTTGTATATAATTTTCGTCTTCTTTCTTTATTTTGGGATTTTGTAGGTATAATTCGCTGAAAACCCTCAGAAGACAACATTCCTCCTAGTAGGGACACCTAGAGTTTTAACGGCTTGTTGTACGAGCTAAGTACAATCGTGTTGCCTACGAAAGTGTGATAGGTTTTTCTTTTTAAAATAAATAGTTTGTTCAGGACGATCAAAAATAAATTTTGTGTATTTAATCAATCATATTTATTGCACTTTTGTACGGTCATTTTCCCTATTATTATTAATTATTAAAAGACATTAATTATAAATCAAGAACATATGTGGGTTTATTTGTAAAAAGATTATTCTCATATATTTCTTAATTTATAATTAATATAATTGGGGATTGTATTCATTTAATTAAAATATCCATGAGATTATTAATTATTAAAATATGCATATCATGTCATATCAAATATTCTTAATCAATATTATTAAGATATCATATTATTTAATTGGTTGGAATATTGTCTCAAATAAAACAAATGCTTCTAACAATTTGATTTGAGATATTGTATATGTATTATAATAAATCAGTTCAGATCTGAAATATTAGTAGGTGATCCACATTAAATCGACTTAACAAACCAAATCTGCCAAATGTTAGGAGCAAATTGAAGAATCTCGCAACAGCAGAGAAAAAAGATATTTTCAGAATATTTTTATCAGAAAGATCTTCAAATATCAAGAGAAGAAAGCATGAAAAATCTGGAGACGAAGCTCCACCATATGGCGGCGGATTCGCGGCTTTTAGGGGCATTAGGCGGCAGAAGCATGGTTCATTGGTGGCCGTTGGATATGAAAATTCAGGGGTTTGATTGTCTTTACACACACTTCAATATGACGTTTAGGTTTTCAAGTTTCAGAGCCTATAAAAGGGCCGAGAGCAATTAAGGTTATAATCATCTAATGATCAATCTATCGACTGATCTACCGATCGAGCAATTTAGATCTCTCGAGAAAAGTAAGGTTTGTAATTTAGTTTTTCAGTGAGCAACTTTTATAATGCAATAGTTTATTCAATAAAAGGTAGATATTTTTTTTATCTTGTTTCGTTACTTTCCGCAATTTTAATTTTGTAATTTCTTATGGGTTCATTCATCTTCAATCTTTTGTCGTTTACATCGTTTATCCTAATGAGCGAGCAAATTCTTGTTTGTTAGGGTTTGTAGAATATGGTAGTATTATGGATGAACAAAATCCATTAATTTTTTTTAAGTTTTAATTTTTTATAAATATTAGTAAAATGAGTCTTAACCTTCTTATCGGGCGTGCTATCAATTTATGATAGTTACGATCACAATCTGAGATTCGCTAATATTTTCTTTGTTGAGAGCTTGAGATAAATAGGGATTAATGGAAGGACAAGAGTCAGTAGAGGGAAACCCTAATCCCT